>JACRUU010000008.1:14434888-14494888 GCA_030449085.1 Kryptopterus vitreolus | reverse complement strand
TACCATGCATGTTTTTGGACCGGGAGGAAACCGGAGAACCCGGAGAAAAACCTCCTGAGGCACGGGGAGAACATGCACAAACTCCACACACACATGGCCGAGACGGGAATCGAACCTGGACCCTGGCGGTGTGAGGCGAACATGCTAACCACTAAGCCACCGTGCCCCTACATTGTTTCATGTTTCGAGTAAAATGTTGGTCTTGATCTGGTTGTCACACCTGAAAGATCCCAGTGACGTGGTGGACTGTGTTTTTGACTGTAGAATTATAGTTTATATCTAAAGGTAATTATAATTCCGCCATAAAAACGGTAAAGTTTCTCTAAAGGAATATTTACTTATTCTTATATTCTTATGCTGGAAGCCAAATTTTAATATACATCGACTATGCAAAGTCCACTACCTAAGATAGACATTGAGCAAATCCGTTGTTACTCTGTTACATCTGATCATAATCTGCAGTTTTAAACTAACATTACGCTCATATTTAAATTGGATTCA
Organism: Kryptopterus vitreolus; assembly: GCA_030449085.1. Classification (NCBI taxonomy): domain Eukaryota; kingdom Metazoa; phylum Chordata; class Actinopteri; order Siluriformes; family Siluridae; genus Kryptopterus; species Kryptopterus vitreolus. The sequence continues at coordinate 14,494,387 of JACRUU010000008.1, read as the reverse complement.
GGTTTCTACGTCAAAAGGACGATTAAATCTCAGCGCACTATCCGCTTACCAGGACCACACACAGGTAATATAACATTTATTATCTAATACCAGAGCTGTCTTCATTACTAATTGTGCATTGTAGATTTGTCTGGGTTTATTACGTTCACCAGATTTAGCTCACATGTTGTCCCCCTTAGAGAGTTATTGATTATACGTACAGTTGGAAGAATATTTATGAAAAATCAAATTGTAATTCAATGAAATATGCAAAAATCGAAAGCTAGACTGCTCTCAAAGCATGTGATTTGATATGCATTGCAGCATTATTCTCTCCAAAGACTGAGGAGATGAACTCAAAAACTCAGCTGATGTCAACAACAGCACTCGCTGATGACAGAAGTATCTCAGGATGCTCCCAGTTACACGACTCGGAGAGGTCCAATCTACTGAAGGACTTCACAAACCACCTAGAGATGTAGCTCGGAAAATGGCTCAAGGATTTAATGTGCTGTTTTTATTCTGTTTTGCATTTCATGGTTTTTCATGTTATAGTGATAAAAAAATGATATATTTTCTACATTTGCCGTAATTGTACATGTATTTTCGATGCGGATTGTTATTGTGGGTGTCTATTTTGCACTTTATTTCTCTTAATATGTCATTCAATGAGCGTCGAATTATATCATGATTTTATTATAGAACATTTATACCAGTTGTTATAAAATAAACAGGCTCCAGAGTACAAAACAATATATATATATATATATATATATATATATATATATATATATATATATATATATATATATATTGTGTTACAGAGCAAAATAGGTTTATTTATGTCATGTGCGCTTTATATTTTCATTTTTTTTACTTGTTTTTGTTGATTGTCACTGTTCTCATGACACGGTTCTGCTGTTAGTCATGTTTATCACTGCCATTTTGTATGAGTGAGTTCTCAATAAAATGTTTCACAAGTTGACTGACATCCTTGAATTTTTTTACCAAATTTATAATTTAAGCCAAACGATTATTTAATCCTCAAGTCTGGTCATTTCTCATTTCTCACACAGGTTTCTCAGATCAAAACCCTGCCGGTAGGAAGTTACTGATACGATGAAACATATCGGTTTGCGAGCTGTCGTGGTCGAAAGGCCTTCTGTTCTCTGCTTTCTACCTTTGCATTTTCTTTCCCATAGAATTTGCATGAAAAAAACACAGGATTTGCTTAAAAACACACAAGATGCATAAAAGACGGTGGGTAATTTGATAAGATTAATAATAGATTGTGTATGCAGTGGAACAGTTGGATCTCGTACTCTGGCAGTGATGACAATTCGTGCGTCATGTCTGCTGATACAATAATCTATTATATTTAGTTTTTTGTATCATATTGACGGTGTATATGTGCCAGCCTGCTGCTGGCACATATACAGGCCTTATTTGTTATTTATTATGGTGAAAACACCATATTTTTTTCATATCAGAAGTTAATCAAAATTTCAAATGCTTTTTTTTGTTTTATACCTTTTCCTTTATTTTAATTATACACACCTGCAAATTCATGCGTCTATTTAATCAGACAAAGTAAGCGGCACTAGCACCATTCAGATACACGCCTAGAACTTTACTTAATATTGAAATCTTCAGACATTTTATCTCAGGTGGTTGTAATCTGTATTACATGCAGAGTTAGACACTTGTATAATACATATGTCTGACAGCACTGTAAGTTTTAAGGATGTGGTGAATCACTGTTAAAGCAGATGAGAGTAATAGCATATCTGGATCAAATCCCATTGTTGAAATCGGGTGAAACGAACGTGCTCCACCAGTTGGCTTTGACGACTGAGTACGATGAGTAATTGATCATCTGAGTTTATTTGACATCGTAGCAAAATATGTGGTGCTCATTTAACTGTATTGGCCCACTTATTTGACATAACTGTATTACAACAACACTGGAAGAAAATGCAAGTTGTGTAAGGAGTCACCATAGCAACCCCGAACACAGCAGTGGGAACATAACAGTGGGGAGCCTGTACAGAATATTTGACGTCTGTACGAGTGTTTAAAGAATGATTTACAGAAACTGCAGAAGCGGAAAAATATACAAGTATGAAAAAGAAAGGATCTCTTCATGATCCAAAGTGTACACGCTTATGATGGTCATACTTGTGATTATGGTTCTGGAACAAGCTCACTCATCTTAACTGATCTAATTCGCAATTTTCAGTGAATTTATTTACAACGGAAGAACAGAAGTTTCTGAAATTTAAATATCTTTCTAGATAAACTCTAGATCCAATAAATGAAATCTGATAAATGATATAACATTATCATCATTATCATCATCAGCTGTCTTTCCCAATAGTGTACGGTTGAACTATTCTGCATCTGGCAAGGATCTGCTCAAAGCTGGTGCCAGGCCGTAACTAACAGAGGGGGTATGCGGCGTCTAAAGATGGGGCATGCGATCAGCATATGGAAATATGAAAATTCGAAATGCTGAACCTTAGAGCAGTTTCGTTGCTGGGGATTACTAAGCAGTTGTCATGAGTATCTCAAAGCATGTGAGCATGTGAGGAATACTTCCTTATGTGTTGTTCCTGCCAAAACTTATGCCAACAAATGCCAACAATGACAACAAGTGATGACCAAGTAGAGGATGATTCCCTATCGAGTCACAAGAAAGCACCCACGAGGCAATCTCAGTAAGTTAAGAAAGATTTTAGACACCATTAAATTTTGCACGCTTTGTGATGAAAAGATTATCAATATACTTTTGGTCCAATTAACCATGCTAACAAAGGAGAAACAGTAGTTCATACAAATCTTTCTACAAGCATTTTTTACAAGCATTTTTTTATTTGAAAAGGTTACCCAGATGTTTGAAAAACGGGTTCTGGGTTCTGACTTTGCCACTCAGGGACTTTGAGAGAGTTCCTGAACTTCAGCATGTCACTGCCATGAAACCTTCACCCCAGTTTGAGGTCAAATTCTTCTCTATATTTGGCCGCGTTCCCAACCGTAGCACTGACAAGCACTTAAAAAGCATAATGCTGCTACTACTCTTCAGGAATACTATTAGCAGGATCTTAAGCATTTTCCGGTTTTGGCCAGACACATCACTTTGACATTCGGCATACTTTGACATACTCTTACAGTTGTTTTTCGGCTGCCTTTTATTCAGGAAGGCTTCCTTTTTGGCTCTCGGTAACATTAAACCCTTATTGATAGATGGTTGTCTTCTCTAGCACAAATATAGCAGTTTATTACATTACATAGGAAGCCTGCAGACGCTCCCTTAATCTGTCGGCTGATTTCTTGGTCAACTATCCCAAGTTTTACATTCCTGGGCTTCCAAACATTGTTTATTTTACAACATTAGAACCCACTGTGAACTCTGTAAAATTGATTCCCTGCACTGCTCAGTCTACGTCTTCACATAATGTAATTGCAGAAGTCTGACTAGAGTTCCGTGTTTTTTTTTTTTTGCCATGTAAGGTGAATTGTGATATCTTATATGCATTGATATGAGCCTTTCTAAATAATAGATTTAGGTAAAGATAGACCCTGGTCATGTATTAGAAGAAACATCACAGGATAAAACAAACATGTATGCAAGGCCTCGCTGAGGTCCTTTGACAAAGGTATTGTCTGAATTAATGAATAAATGTGATATTTTTGACATTACTTCTAAAATCATTTTGCATGATCTGTCTATAGATTAATGTTGATTTGTTTAATCTATAATACCACAAATCGTGCGAATATAAGCTGTAACCTTTGTTAGAGTTTAGGGTCTCGATCGTGACAGAAAACAATGGCCTCATGGTACAGGCTAGAATAGAATCTAAGTGCAGTCACCTGCCGGGACTCGGTATGGACTAACTATATGAAAATTTCATATCACGATTATAGTGACCAAAGATATCACGGTTATCAATATTATCACGGTTTTGTTCAAATGAGATGAAAATGTAAAAAAAAAAGGAACGGATACACACACTGAAAACATTTTAATACGTTTTATACTTGAAGATCAACCAAACAACATGCATGTAGCGCTGGGAATCACTGTGATTACGGTGAGAGACTCGTAAAGTCCGATATGTTTATTGTGTTTTAAAATGTTTACAGCAATCGCAAATGTGCCGAATATTGTAAACAAACATGGCGCTTCATTAAAGACCACCGACACAAGTCGCACTTGCTATTCCCGCCTCTTTTTTTTTCTTCGCGGAAACTTCACGCTAATTACAAGTGAGATAATGAAATATTTATTATCTAATTAATATTTGTTCAAGTTAGTTTTGGTATTGAGGTAAAATTACTGGAGACTATTTACCGCGAGCTTTTAAAATCACAATAATTAAACACGGTGTTAATGATAATTACAATGTTAAGCGGTAATACTAACCGTAAGGACATTTATCACGGTTTATCAATAAGCCGGTAATCGTTTCATCCCTATACTGGACACATGTCTGTGTATATCATATCGAAGCAACAAACATGTCTCAGCACATGAAACATTATTAAACATTTACAAGCATGATTAATCTCAATTCAGTATAGTATTTATACTTATTTATGAGCGATATCAGTTCTTATCGGACTTGTGTTATCAGGAGTTTCTACAAAACTCCTGTGATGAGGCTGAGGCATAGCTTACACTACTATTAACCCGCACGACCCTGGGTTGGTTAGAGTGTGATCATAGCATAGAGCAGGCGTCGACAACCTTTTTGAAATTGAGAGCTACTCCATGGATACAAAGGGCTACCGGAAATATCGGAAATATCAATTTTGCCTTTATTAGGGCCCAAGCACTGCTGTGCGCAGCACCCTCTTGTTTTCCTTATTTATTTATTTATTTACTTACTTTTTTTCTCAACCTTTCGGGCACTTCTGGGCGTCTTAATTGATATATTATTCATTCATTCATTCATTCATTCATCTTCTACCGCTTTATCCAATCTTCCCTCGCGGGGAAGGCAGGATACACCCTGGATGGAATGCCGACCCATCGCAGGGCACACACACTCACTCACAATCACACACACATTCACACACTAGGGACATTTTTCCAAGGTGCCAATCAACCTACCGAGCATGTTTTTGGACAGGGAGGAAACCGGAGAACCCGGAGAAAAACCCCCTGAGGCACGGGGAGAACATGCAAACTCCACACACACATGGCCTAGACGGGAATCGAACCCGGACCCTGGCGGTGTGAGGCGAACGTGCTAACCACTAAGCCACCGCGCCTCTGATATATTATTATTAATGATTAATGATACTCATTTATCTACGTGAAGAAACTGATAACAATGATTTCTCACAATAATTATCAACAAATACATTTTACATTTTAGACTGATGAGTTGTGCAATTTTTAGAATAGGCCTGAGAGCTACTCATGTGGTCCTTGGGGGCTACCTGGTGCCCACGTGCACCTCGTCGGTGACTGCTGGCATAGAGTAACAATTTCACAAAGTATTTGGCAGCAGGAAAGTAGCATTACATACATGTCAACAAGTAGGTTACATACATGTCAACGTTTCAAAAGTTAGGATGGGCAACTTTAAATACAGCAAGTTCATGTGCATTTATATTCAACTTTTTCAATAATTGAGTCACTGAATTACATGAAAGTTTCTCTCGTTAGCCAGCAATGTTATGGTACGAGAACCGATGTCGTGAACAGTGATAATAAACAGATACGATTAGTGTGGGAGGGAGAAAATGACGAGTGTGCTCTTTCTGTTCTTTTATTACATAACCCAGTGAAAGCAAACGAAACTGACCTTTGAGGAGAATAGGTGTGTTCCCTTAGTTCAAAGTTCAGTTGTTACATAACCATTAAGTATGTAGAAGAGTTAGCTTGACACTATGTAGATTTGAAATGAAATGTAAATGAAATATTTATGACAAGATTACATTGAAAAGTTTATTGATAATACAAAAAAGATTGCTCTTTTTGGTTCTTTATTATGGAGTTGTCTTTTAGTGTACATCAGCCTTGTGCATGGCTTCTATTCTCATACGCAGTTTCCATAGATCCCCAGTGTGGCAATGTTTATTGATTAAAATAATTAAAAAGTGCAGTTATTTTTGTTCTGTTTTATATGAATAATCACTATATATGTGATACCTGGTTGGAAATAATTAACCTGCTTTTATTTTACATTTATGTCTTACGTAAGTGACGGTGAGATATGATCCCAAGGTGTTTCCTGGATTGTGTTTCTCTAAAAGTGTTTCATTTTCATTTTTCACATGTGAATTTCAGAACATATACATCCAACTGCAATTGTACAATTTTTACCCATCACTACTGTGGTAAAGAGATCGATTTTGGCTTTCAAGATCTCAAGAGTCTCCTCGAATAACCTGTTTCCACTATGCTGATGAATTCTAGGTGCATAGCTGAATAGGGTGTAATAGTGTTACAACATCAGAAAAGACACACTGACATGCGCAGTTTCGTGGGGGAATCCACGGCATATCATAAATAGACATTAGTACGACTAACTTTTCCAGGGAATGCCTGTCTGTTGTGAAATTAAAGCATAAAGTAGCACTTTATCCTCCATGTATGGCAATCAATGATTCAACACAGTGGGGGTTTTATTAATTTTTAGCATTAATGAGGTCAGACGTTGATGTTGAGTAAGGAGGTCTGGTATGCATTTGGCACTGTAATTCGTTTCGTAGGTTTCTGCCGCTAAAGCTTGGCAAATCAAGTCTTCATTTCACTTTGTACAGGGGATTTGTTCTGCTGGAACGGGTTTGGGGCCGTGTTCCAGTGAAGAGAGATCTTAATTTGTTTGCTAAAGTCGTTCTAAACAAATATGTGGTTCCTTTGCAGCAAATGTTTGGGGAAATCCCTCAATTGGGTGTGTTGTCAGGTGTCTGTATACTTTTTGGCTACTCTGTGTGGTGTATCACTGAGAGACTTGTACTGTTTAAACTGTTTTTGTGTACTCATTGCAAAATATGGCATTCTTAGATTTAAAGCGAAAATGATATTTGTCACGAGGCGGCACGGTGGCGTAGTGGTGAGCACGTTCGCCTCACACCGCCAGGATCCGGGTTCGATTCCTGTCTCGGTCATGTGTGTGTGGAGTTTGCATGTTCTCCCCCGTGCCTAGTGTATGAATGTGTGTGTGAATGTGTGTGTGTGCCCTGCGATGCATTGGCATTCCATCCAGGGTGTATCCTGCCTTAATGCCCATAGACGCCTGAGATAGGCACAGGCTCCCCGTGACCCGAGGGAAGGTCGGATAAAGCGGTAGAAAATGAATGAATTAATGACATTTGTCACACATACAATACACATGCGTTCTATAGATTCATTCAGTAAATGTTCTGTCATAGTCTTTAAACGACATAAATATTAAGCCAAATAATAAGAAATGTTTTATTCACAGTTTTTATTCTTCTGTCTTATTCTTATTATATATATATATATATATATATATATATATATATAGATATATATATATATAGTAGAAGGCTACAGTATGATTGCAATACAAATCTTGCTGGAACAGGTGGTTTTTATCTTTACTTTTACCTTTGGGAATGTGCACTCACACAGAACGAGTCAAACCACCCCACAGATCCCGCTTGTTGGAGTGTTTTGCTTGAATTATTTGTTTATATTTGTTTCCTTGACTCTAATTAAACAACAACAAAAATCTCAAGTTTTCTCAAGTTGCGTCGGTAACACTTTGGGAACCCCCCTGCGTGACATGCTCTAAACTATGTGTGAAATCTCAACGGGAGTGACGCTGCCCTCACATGATGTCACAACCAGGAAGCATAAAAGATCCTGTCTGTTCAGTAAGCGCTCTGCTGTAAGTCCAGGATCGAGATGGCATTCTTGTCCATATGAGAGATTTGGGGTTTTTACTAAACGTCAGAAAGAGTGTGTTTTCTCCAGCACAGAAAAAAACACTTATTTAGGTGTAGTGAAGAATTCCACAACAATATGCCTGTCAACCACTCAGATCAGTGTGATACTTGAAACAGTCAAGAGCAGATCTGTAAGCATCCACCATAGTGCCGCTCATATGAGGCCCCTACATGAGGGACAATACGCTCAGGTGGTCAGGTGGCTGTGTTGGGAGATTCCTCTCATGCATACCTCACAGGCTGGGGGGTGGTCATGAGAGGCCGTCCCGCTCGAGGTCTTTTTGTAAATACCTAAATATATAACATCTTATGTTAATAATTATATCTATAAAAATGGAAATATTCAATACTATGCATACAAGTATCAGCCTAAATGGAAAAACGTTGCAACCACAGACTTGCTCATGTTTTTAACCACTGACAATTGCAGTTTATTAATATCAGGCAAACAATACAAAATGTCAAACAATGACTATTGCAAGTGTATTTTGGGAAACATTGTGTTTCAGTGAAATCAGGCCCAGGGACTTGGCAGAGCAGTCATTGATCAACATAATGAAAGTGTACGATGGAGTGGCGAAGTTTAGTAATGCAGACAACCACCAGGGCCATTGTTGGTGTGGCATGGGAAAATCATTTCCGCCTGTGAGAAAGGTTCTTGAGACTATTATTAAATGAATGTGTGAATCAGCTACATTCATTAAACCCTGGACAAGACCTCCTTTTGTCCCCAAATCAGTTCTTCAATGAGAAATGTCAAACTTTCCGCTGAGATTTTTGCTTCATCACACTACTCCTGCAGATTTGTGTCCGGCTGGATTCAGAGGTCACCAGAGAGCACTAAACTCATTGTCTTGTTTGCATGGCTTTTGCTTTCTGTGTAAAATCGCGTTTCTCTAAATATTCTCAAGTGTGCTGGAATCATGACTCATTTTGAATATGTCTGTGTCATCAGGAGGGAAAAAAAAACTGGTGATGCAGTATATTCAGGAAGTCAGGTGACCTCATTTGCTTGCCACTGAAGCTGAGCAACCAATGAAAATACAAGTAATAATAAAGGCTTGCTTTTGTGCCCATCCAGGTCAAAAACAGGCAAAGGCTCATGTGAACAGCAAACAGAATAAACCCAGTGAACCAGTTTATAATCGATAGCAGAATAGCTAGAACAAAGACAAAAGCCGTTTTGTTTGAAAGCAGGCATGCATAATTAGAAGTCCCGTCACTGTAAAGGTGACATGGTGCACGAGGTTAGAGATGCTTAGTTCATGGCAATCATGTTTGTTGGCTGTAGTTTCTCCCTGAACTTCTGAGTCTGGTATTAAATGGCATGACAAGATTGAAAATGTCAGGTATTTGAGTGAAACATAAAAAAAAAAAAAAAATATATATATATATATATATATATATATATATATATATATATATATATATTCATATCATTCATTCATTCATTCATTCATCTTCTACCGCTTTATCCGATCTTCCCTCGGGTCACGGGGAGCCTGTGCCTATCTCAGGCGTCTATGGGCATTAAGGCAGGATACACCCTGGATGGAATGCCAACCCATCACAGGGCGCACACACACACACACACACACCACACACACCACACACACACACACACACACACGGGACAATTTTCCAAGGTGCCAATCAACCTACCGTGCATGTTTTTGGACCGGAAGGAAACCGGAGAACCCGGAGAAAAAACCCCCTGAGGCACGAGACGGGAATCGAACCCGGACCCAGGCGGTGTGAGGCGAATGTGCTAACCACTAAGCCACCGTGGCCCTTATATACATGTATGTATATATATATATATATATATATATATATATATATATATATATATATATATATATATATATATATATATATATATATATATATATATATATATATATATATATATATATATATATATATATATATATATATCACACACATATATGACACTAGACAGACATACACTTCATCTACACTACATCTTAGTGCTGCTTGGTGACTGTTTTTTTTCTTTTTCTTTTTATATTTGTTTTTGGAGTACTAACTCTTGGGCTTTTGACATATTGAATGTTTAGGTTTGTATTTAAACATTTAAGTGTTTTTTTTTCTAATATGGGATATCTTTAATAGTGTGTAGCGCAAAACATTGCACTAAAATCTGTTATATTGATCATTTTGAATTATTTATACCTACAAATAGCTTTTTACATTTATATATCACTCATATCACTATGGATGGTAGGTTTAAGTGATTTATATAAGTTCTGAAATGATGGATGGTTGCTATTTTTAAAGTCTCATTGCACTCACATGTGGCAATGACAGTCGTTCTTTTCCTTCTTTTGACATTCATAGGGTGTTGCCCTTGTGTTATCATTTTCCTTTTCAGGCCAATTATTTGAAGTTTCTGTTACCACAGGCCCCCTCCCTCAGACAATTCCCAGGGCTTGGCATACTACAGTGTTTCTAAATCACATTTTGCAATTGGTGTTTTAAACATTTTAATTAACTTTATCAAACATACCTATATGTTTGAGCCGTAGCTGCAATAAAGAAAGTTCCATTGCACATGCAATACCTTTTACTACGTCGTATGCAAATGTTCACACATTTATGACGGTGGTACTTGCGTGGGTGTTTATATCTGTATGGTATTTGGTTACTGTCATGTGACAAATGTTTCTATTGGCAGAGTAGGTGTGGAGAGCCAGTACATGAATTTAAGTGTCAGTCGGCACAAAAGAGAGCTTCCTCTTAAATAATAATGTAGGTCATTTCCTTATTTGTGGTATTTTTCAACAATAAACAAATAAAGGGGAACACTTCATGTCCCCGGCAACATGCAAAAAATATGACTGAACCCATTTGTTTCCTTCAAGGCTCGGAGAAGTGAAAGGTTTACATCTAGCCGAAGTCTTATTACAAAGCGACAGAGCAAACTAAAACATGAACATGAATTTATAAAAGCCTGCAAAAAAACCCACAATATCTTAGAGACATTATAAATACAGTTATTCAAAATGTTTCTAATGCCTATATATATATATATATATATATATATATATATATATATATATTCATTCATTCATCTTTTACCGCTATATCCGATCTTCCCTCGGGTCACGGGGAGTCTGTGCCTATCTCAGGCGTCTATGGGCATTAAGGCAGGATACACCCTGGATGGAATGCCAACCCATCGCAGGACGCACACACACACACATTCATACACTAGGGACAATTTTTCCAAGGTGCCAATCAACCTACTGTGCATGTTTTTGGACCGGGAGGAAACCGGAGAACCCGGAACCCCCTGAGGCACGGGGAGAACATACAAACTCCACACACACATGGCCGAGACGGGAAGGCAAACGTGCTAACCACTAAGCCACTGTGCCCCCATATACATAATTATGTCGCTATTATGTCGCTCACATTGACATAATACTATGACATTTGACTAGCAAATTAAAAGAAAGAAAAAAAACGGTAAATAAACAACATTCACATTATTTTATTAATGTTTAAACCGTGACTCAAAAGATGGCCACACATTGTACAATGACACGGACCGACAGAGATGGAGTCAAGTATAAACACGTTTATTAAACTTCAGCACAAGACACCAAGATAGAACCTAACGGGATTAATGAAAGCCAGAATACAGGTAGAGACTAAAGTGCATGGACAGAAAATGAACTGGAAACAACAAAGGTTCAAAACAACAAAAAGATCACAATGGTTACTGCAAACACGACAAACGATCATGCACATCATCTTAAAGGGGATCGGGCCTAGAGTGTTGGGAGCAGGGGGCTTAAATAGGGATCTGGGGTGAGGAGGAGAAATGGGGAACAGGTGGAGATGATTTAGGGTTAGTGAGTGTGAAGGGTAATTGGGAAGAAAAGAGAGTGACGGGAGAAGACGGAGTCGTGACACATTGCAGCTTTTATAAAAGATATAAAAGTTATAAAATATATTTTATAAAAGATTTTCCTGTCCTGTCCAGTGACCTGCTACAAAAAGGTAAAAGGTAAGTGCAACATTTTCATCCTGGCCTAAGTGATGTCACAGCATATATATATATATCATTCATTCATTCATTCATCTGTCTACCGCGTTATCCGATCTTCCCTCGGGTCACGGGGAGCCTGTGCCTATCTCAGGCATCTATGGGCATTAAGGCAGGATACACCCTGGATGGAATGCCAACCCATCGCAGGGCACACACACACACACATTCACACACATTCATACACTAGAGACAATTTTCCAAGGTGCCAATCAACCTACTGTGCATGTTTTTAGACCGGGGGGAAAACCCCCTGAGGTACGGGGAGAACATGAACTCCACACACACATGGTTGAGATGGGAATCGAACCCGGACCCTGGCGGTGTGAGGCGGACGTGCGAACCAGAACCATTAAATATATATATATATATATATATACATATACTCCAAGCTGAGTTCCAGTGGTTATTTAGGGGGGGTTCCCCACACTCTGGAGAGCTTTTTGGTCTGAAGCAGTGCAGCTGGTTTTCCAATATTTTGTAGCATATCCAGGACTTATTAAGTCTCCTCAGAAAATACAGGCATTGTAGTGCCTTCCTGTTCAGGATAGAAGAGTTCAGAGACCAGGAGATTCTCAGAGATGTGGATTCCAAGAAACTTGAATTTTGGGGATGCACTCCACCGCAGCTCCGCTGATGCGATTGTGAGCGTGAGTTTGATTGCCAGCTCGTCTGAAATCCACAAATATGATCTTTGCCTACCTGGTATTGAGTTCCAGGTTATTGTCTTCACTCCATGCATCTATTTGCTGATCTCTCTGTAAGCTACCACATCGTCTGATCAGGCCTACCACCCGGGTGTCATCTGCAAACTTAACTATGCTGTTTGAGGCATGGACAGGTACATGTCATGGGTGAAAAAGGAATATAGGAGATTGGACACTACGCGTCCCTGAGGAACACCAGTGCTGTTGGTGAGACTGAAGGAAAGTGAATGTGTTCAGTTGATCGGACTGTAGTCTGTCCAGGGTCCAATTACAAAGATGTGTGCAAACCCATCAAGTGTGCATTCGCTGTTGCACAACAAGCATATCTTTTTGCAGAAGTATCAGTATCAATCTAATAAAATAAAATACTCTGTTCCTTTTTTCAGTAGTTTTGAGTTCTCTGAATTGAAATGAAGGCAAATAATGTTTTTTTTTAATGCAAATTCTACAGGAAAGGAAATGCAAGAGTACAAATGGTTTGACTGTTTTGAATCCTTCTGCCTGTCATTTCCTGAAATACGTCCAGCTCTTCCTGAAAAGTCTTGTCTTGAAACTGCCCTCTCATGAATATCTTTGACCAAATCAATTTCTAATTCTCCTTCATCTATTTTGTAAAAAAAAATAAAAAATAAAAAAATTATTAGCTATTATGTTTAAATGAATAGGGGCACGGTGGCTTAGTGGTTATCACGTTCTCCTCACACCACCAGGGTCCAGGTTCGATTCCCGTCTCGGCCATGTGTCGCTTCGGGTGCGTCGCTTCGGCTTGCTCAACAAGAAACAATTAGGGCAAAATTGATTTTCACTTTTCACATAAGTATTATGTAAAGCTGCTTTGAGACGATGACAAATTGTTAAAAGCGCTTTATAAATTAAATTGAATTGAATTGAATGTGTGTGTGTGTGGAGTTTGCATGTTCTCCCCGTGCCTCAGGGGGTTTTTCTTCGGGTTCTCTGGTTTCCTCCCGGTCCAAAAACATACACAGTAGGTTGATTGGCACCTTGGAAAATTATCCCTAGTGTATGAATGTGTGTGTGTGTGCCCTGCGATGGGTTGGCATTCCATCCAGGGTGTATCCTGCCTTAATGCCCATAGACGCCTGAGATAGGCACAGACTCCCAGTGACCCGAGGGAAGATCGGATATAGAGGTAGAAAATGTGCTTTGCTACACTTGTTCACCATCCAATCACCAGCTATATGTTTCACTGGCTCTGTTTCACTGAAATCTGATTGGTTAGAGCAACACTTAACGTTCATACTGCTGTAGGTGTTCGCACTGTTTTGAGCCGCAAAGCAGATTTCTTTGGTTGGAATAATATTAGATAGAAAATTAAATATAAACATGCCCTGCTGGATGAAGCACTACCACAAGAAAAGTTAGAAAATGCAGAGAATAAACTATTGGGAATTATTTGGGGGATATTCATGGGTGAAAAAATGTAAATGTAATGATTTACCAATGATTCTGGTAGCGTTTCAGCCAGCAGAGAAGGCCTTGCAGGCTCTGACAGGCCCCCCCAAGTGTTATTGTTCTGGTTTCCATATCACTTCTCGCACATCAGTTATTATGATGATTTCCTCATTCAATGTCCATAACCAGAGAAAGACTTTCAAACTTACAAACATATAGGACACTCTGTATATATTTGTTCATAATAATCCCTAAAATTAGACAGACCAGGCATACTATTACAACATTATATCATTATGACCTGTGAGTGATTAACACTGGTCGTTCATCATGGCACCTGTTAGTGGGTGGGATGCAGTGAGTGCGCATTTTGTTGTCAAAGTTGATGTATTAGAACCAGGAAAAAGGGACACAGTGTTTTGGTTAAGCGACTTGGTCAGAGCATCTCTAAAAGTGTAGTTTTGTGCAGCGAAAGTGGGATGAAGACAATATGAGAGAGGTGGTCATAATGTTATGCCTGAATGGGAATACATTATGCAAGACAATTGGAGCAAGATCAACAGCAACAAGCAGTATTTAGACTGCTGAAATTGGTACTATTGTCCAAGGAAAACGGATACGCGGGCATTTAAAATAAATAAATAAATAAATAACAAAGACGTTGGTGTTTAACTGTTATGCACTTGATAAGGAGTCAAAAGTGCGATGTATTCAGGAAGAAATAACTGTTTCTTTCATGCAAGCCATTACAGGTCCGTGAATCGTTGTATAATTGGTCAAAAACTGCTATGAAATATAATGCTGTTTGTTTAACTGTATCCATTCAGCGTTACTGATGGGAACACTGATATAAACTGGTGCAGGTAGAAACATGTTTAGGGTATAAAAACACTACTCGGTGATGTAAATGTGAATTAACTTAAGACTTTGGAGTTGAAAGGCAGTTCGGAACCCAGCTGGTGTCGTTTCTAATGTGCATTCTGTATTTAATAAAGAATACTGTTCGCCTCACACCGCCAGGGTCCGGGTTCGATTCCTGTCTCGGCCATGTGTGTGTGGAGTTTGCATGTTCTCTCCGTGCCTCAGGGGGTTTTTCTCCGGGTTCTCCGGTTTCCAAAAACATGCACGGTAGGTTGATTGGCACCTTGGAAAATTGTCCCTAGTGTGTGAATGTGAGTGTGAGTGTGAGTGTGTGTGTGTGTGTGTGTGTGTGTCTTGTGATAGGTTGGCATTCCATACAGGGTGTATCCTGCCTTAATGCCCATAGACGCCTGAGATAGACACAGACTCCCCGTGACCCGAGGGAAGATCGGATAAAGCGGTAGAAGATGAATGAATGAATGAATGAATGAATGAATTTATCCATAACATCTGTTACCGATAGTTAGAGTATTAGAAAGTTTTTTTTTACTTTTTAACTGCAGTGAATTTGTGATCAAACAAGTTTGGGATATGCATTGAATCTTTTCAATCCGTGTATAATGTTTTTAAATTGACAATCAATCCACAAAACCGACAAACTACAGATTAAAATCAAATTTGGTATGTTTTTCCTTTTCGTATTTTTGATCTGACTCTGAAAATTGAAACAATGAAAAACTCGTTTTTTTCGTGTGTGTGTATTTTTGGTAGTCAATTGAAAAACAAAAGAAGGAGTGCCGGTTGACCCGGTTTGATATGGACCTCAATGTTTTGTACTTCTGAAGAAGATAACTGTTAGTGTTATTTTCCTGTTCAGGTTTTAATGGTGAATAATATATCATGTTTCAAATGAACCTAGATATGTTTTTTCTTCCTGAAAGTCATTTTTATATGGTCGGCAAATATGAAAGGCAAAGAAATTCTGGTAAAAACTTTTAAGTTTAGATTTATTTGTGTTCGGTTTGAAGAAAGAAAACGTATGCCATTTGCAATAAAATTAAAATATATATAATTATATATAATTATATAATAATATAATATATAATATATATATATATATATATCATCATTCATTCATTCATTCATTCATCATCATCTCCTACCGCTTTATCCGATCTTCCCTCGGGTCACGGGGAGCCTGTGCCAATCTCAGGCGTCTATGGGAGGCCAACCCATTGCAGGGCACACACACACACACACACACACACACTAGGGACAATTTTCCAAGGTGCCAATCAAACCTACCGGGCACGGTGGACTTAGTGGTTAGCACGTTTGCCTCACACCGCCAGGATCCGGGTTCGATTCCCGTCTCGGGAACGTGTGTGTGGAGTTTGAATGTTCTCCCCGTGCCTCAGGGGTTTTTTTCCCGGGTTCTCCGGTTTCCTCCCGGTCCAAAAACATGCACGGTAGGTTGATTGGCACCTTGGAAATTTGTCCCTAGTGTGTGAATGTGTGTGTGTGTGAGTGTGTGTGCCCTGCGATGGGTTGGCATTCCATCCAGGGTGTATCCTGCCTTAATGCCCATAGACGCCTGAGATAGGCACAGGCTCCCCGTGACCCGAGGAAGATCGGATAAAAGCGGTAGAAGATGAATGAATGAATGAATGAATCAACCTACCGTGCATGTTTTTGGAAAAAAACCCTGAGGCACGGGGAGAACATGCAAACTCCACACACACATGGCCGAGACGGGAATCGAACCTGGACCTTGGTGGTGTGAGGTGAATGTGCTAACCACTAAGCCACCGTGCCCCATATATATATATATATATATATATATGGTAACCCAGTGGTTAAAGGTGTTGGACTCCGGACCCGAAGATCACGGGTTCAAATCACACCACTACCAAGCTGCCACTAGTGGGCCCTTGAGCAAGGCCCTTAACCCTCAATTGCTCACTTGTAATTTGTCAGTTGCTCGTCTGCCAAATGCTTTAAATGTAAATGTAACCATCTCAGGGATCGGAATTCAAAATTTGCATGTTCATAGCGAACACTGACATATTTGCACCACTAGATGGCAGTGATGGATAAGGTCGGAGTTTATTCCTCCAAGCGCTCCATGCAAGTGTGGACGTTCAAAAAGGGTGTTTCTTTGAAACTGCAATTCCGATCAAAGCTTGGGGGGAAAAAAAACGACATAAAATATATTTAATCTGCATTCTGTAAGAAACAACAACAACAAAACAAATGCCACAGCATCAAATGGTTAGATAACAGACATTTCCAAAAAAAAACAACAACAACAACACACCAAACAATATGGTCTAAGGGAATCGCTAATGCTTCAAGACGTGTGCCAGTGTAGACATGGGCATCCTTTTATGAGTTTGTTATGATAAAGCAAGAGCACCAATAGTGAATCCATGAGCGGTTTGCACATTATCAGCGTTGTTCAGGCGTGCCATTTGAACCGGCGGACGAGCTTTACCTTAAACAAACCCACCGCTGAGCATTGCAGGCAATGATGTCAGCTGAAAGGAATGAGGCATTGGGGTTGAGGATTCCAGAGCGCAGAGCAGAATTGAGACCGATAGCAATGAGACCAGAGAAAGACAGAGCAAAAACCTAGACATAATAATAATAATGTACATCTCCAAATGAAAAGTGTTGAATGGTTTCATTAATCTGTAAGAAGAAAAGCAGGAAGGCCGCAGACGATTCAAAGTGCAATCACACATATTTACCTTCTGCAGCCTGTTACAAAGGAACTAAGCTCCCGAGCCCATCAGTCCAGGCTCTCGGACCCCTTAACGATAAAAAAGGTTAGACTCTGCAAAATAAATATGGGAATATTATTGATCTGATGCACTATCCTTTGAGATGGTCTTTGCTGTTTACACCTGGGTTGCATGGGTTTTCCTTGTAATTATCTCTATCTGATTTATGAGGTCTCTATTTTCTGATCTAAAATACTACATTTACAAAGAGTAAAGAGAATGTGTGTGTGTGTGTGTTGGGGGGGGGGGGGGGGGGGGGGGGGGGGGTTGCTTTTATTTATCAAAGACAGCTTATCCAATGGCTTGTTTGTTCAAAGCAAAGGAATAAGCTTCTAAAATACCAGGTGGAATGTGAATGGCTCATGAGGAATAACAGCTCAGGACAGCTCGTCGCTGTTGACTGGAACTGCTAAGCTCAGCAGAGTGCCTGGGTTTGTAGCCACCTAGATCTCTGACCCCACCGACCCCCTACTGACCCTGATGCTGTGTCTGTTGTTGTGTTAGACGCACAAACACAATGGACACACACTTTCTCCCAATGGGCCACAGCTGGGGGAGTACCATCTGCTGAAGGGCACTGGTTGACCTCCAACAACAAATTTCGGTGTATCACGACAATGACAATAAAGTCCCTTTATCGTAACTGGGGGATGCATGGATCGAGAGGCAGGAACAGAGAGATGCTAAGCAACCGCTTCAATTTCTATGCACAGGTGTTCCAAATATGTTTTATTTGACTACATGCCATATGAAACATGAAAGTCGAACGGTACCGATGTAAAGAGAGACCCTGTGTTTTCACTGTGCTTAAAGAGACATGTTGATCTAAGGTCCCGTGAAGGTTCTGTGGGAAAGGCTTTTATGTTCGAAAGTCAAATAGAGTCTTTTGGCACAGCGCGTTTAATTGCATAATAGAAGTGGCGTACAGAGACATTACACTTAATCGAAGCAAAAATGGAAACGAGAAAAAAGAATTGAACTGTATACATCAAAAGCATTTATATTGATCTGAAAAGAGTTGAACGAGGACACTGTGATATGCGCAGGCATTCATACTCTCGCTGACAGACAGCGGCTTTATGCAGCAAAGCACCGGATAAAAGAAATGTACTCTGTGGGGTTTTGACATTGATCTAGGGGCTCGAATCTGACCTCAGTACTGACAGTTTATAATGTACAAACGTATGAAACTGGTCTCTGAACAGCGGCATGCCGGCAGCGCTTGGTTCACCCGAGCCTCCCACAGTTACAAAGCCCAATGTCCATAATAGCAGCTTACACCCTTGGCATAGTATTAGAGGCCTCTGAGCTACGGATCACAATGGCATTCCATGGCACAGCAGGTCCACCTTCACTGGGAGCCCATCAGATGGCCTCAGAGAGGGAGTTTTTATAGCAGAGGAGAGGGAGAAATGGGCAGGTCAAACTCCCGCTTGTGCTTTGCCCGTGCGCAGAGGGGGCAGTAGGTTCAAACAGCGCTTGCCATGTCAGAGAGGGGAATTATAACTGTGGCGCCAGTCAAACGCATTTACAGTGCCGAGGCTTTTTTTTTTTATTCGTTTTTAACTTTGTAAAACTGAGACCTTGAGTGCGAGGCGGATGCTATATATAAAAAAGAAAATGCACACGCAGTCTACAAGAGAGTCAAACAAATATCGCAATGTTTTTTTTTTTTTTGTGCAGGTTATTGTTTATAGATGTTTGGAGACGAAGCGTGCAACCGTTTAGGGAAATCTCATTATACCGTTCTGCGTCCAGTTCGGCAGCATAGCCCTTTTACTTACATGCTCATTATGGGATATTGATTGCTCATTCTTTTAAAGGACAAAGGAATCACGTGTCATCAGCAGCATGACTAGATGAGATTTGGGGGAACTCTGGCTTGTTTAGTAAACTAACCTTTCTGTCGAGCTTTAATTAAAACTATCTATACCATAAGTGTTTTCTTTACTGCTTCTTCACTATTAGTTTCTCTTGTATGTGGGTTTCCCACAATGACCTATATTAAATTATCTGATTTAATGCATTGTTCTGCAGTCAGTTATCCATTTTGATACACTTTTGAATGAAATACTGCATGGCACATGGCAAAATATTTCGAAAACCTTTCTTTACTCGTGTAGTGCCATGCCTGATACTGCAATGCATGCGTGATTGTGTCGTTGGTCCTTGGGTCTTAATGAGCACACCACAGCGTCCCTGAAGACGCTTCAGGCAGGGTTGCACAACGCTCACCTCAGGGGATCATAGTGTAATTATTCTACAATTCCCGTAAGGCAGCGGGGCGTTTTAATGCCGCTAGGTACTGTTGTAGCGCCCCGTCCAGTAAACTACTGTAGTGAGAAGCTTTGTGTACATGCATGTGTGTGGTTTGAGTGTGTACATTCAGCTGCTGCCCAGCTGTATTGTTTTAACACAGGGATACGGACCAATTGAAGCATAGCCCGCAAAAACACAGGACCAAGCCGTAGATTTTAAAGCAGTCTATAGCCACAAATAATGACTGTTTCTGTTCTGCAAACTTGAGATATGCATATCAATTTGCACAATATCTGCTTACATCATTTTATACACACGGACACGGGGCCATTTGGCAGCCGTGCTCTCACTTTGGTTGACAAACGAATGTGTTTCTATGGACATAATGCAAATATATTCCACAAAAATACGTTTTCCCCCTCTAATTATAGCCTGTAGAAACACTCTGCCAAGGCATTTGGCAAAAAGGTTTTATTTCACTGCTATAAAAATGATGGTGATATCTGATAGATTGTACATTGTGTGTTGTTAAGCACTCCGATTCCGAGCCCAGGTCCTAAAGTACTCACCGTTCTGTTCCTATTAGTGTTTTTCCTGCACACCTGATCCAACTACTCAGCTAATTACGCACCCCTGCTGAGCTGAAGTGGGTGCATTATGGGGGGGAAAAATACAAATAAATAAAATAAATAAAAGGAGCCGCGCCAATAAAATGTGCAGGACCAAATACAATACTCTGCCGAACATACAGTGCAGTACCCGATTGCATTCTAGATCAAAATTGTTTCTTCATATAGTTTAGTTGTGCATTTAATCATATTGATTATATTCAGGCTTAATTTACAAGTGAAAATTGGATTCCGCGTATCCCTTAAAGTAACAGCAGACCTGTATTGACCGTCGTTGTCCATCTGGTGTATTTCCTGGAGGATTTACAGCTATAAGAGTAAGACTTTCTTGGAATAAAGTACACATTTTAAAAAGTGAAAACTGCCTTTTAAAAAAAAATATGTATAATAACTAAACATTTTGTTTATTTGTGTTTATTTGGTATTAGTATTAGTATTCCTTTGCTTACCAACCCTTTATGCTTTGCTTGGCTTCCATCTCCGGTCCAAAAACATGCACGGTAGGTTGATTGGCATCATGGAAAATTGTCCCTAGTGTATGAATGTGTGTGTGTGATTGTGTATGTGTGCCCTGCGATGGGTTGGCATTCCATCCAGGGTGTATCCTGCCTTAATGCCCATAGACGCCTGAGATAGCTACAGACTCCCCGTGACCTGAGGGGAGATCGGATATAGTGGTAGAAGATGAATGAATGAATGAATGAATGAATATATATATATATATATATATATATATATATATATATATATATATATATATATATATATCTATATATAGTGAAAAAGGGAAATGTAAAATATCTATGCCATTAAGCCATCCCACCCAAGTGGTTCTGCTGCTGTTAACTGTAGATGTAGGGAATGGTTCAGTGCCAAACTGTGTCCATAAGGATTTATGATCTGCACAGCTACTTTCTGTGGCTCTGCAGTGGAACAGACAGAGCAAGTTTTAACAGACGTGAAAAAACACTTGTGCTCACTGTAGGAGGAAATTGGATTTCCATAAAAAAAGCGACTAACACTACTCGACCCTCCTCCCTACACTTTAACACCATTGTCATTACATTAAGACCAATTTTCCTGCTTGACATGAAGACAGATGACATTATGCATAAGTCAGAGTTACTCTAGGCCACTCGTCATGTTTCGGAGAAACACGGGCCCTGTATTGTGCTGTCATTTACAGACTATACTAATGACTGCCACTTCTGAGTGCTGAACAATGACGGCGTACACAATGGAGGCAGACACTTGTTACCAGCCCTATTGTGCATGTGTGAATGTGTAAGTATGTGCATGTGTCAGTGCTAGACAGGGTGAGAGCGTGTCATGCCCAGTCGATATAGCCGGGCTACAGCTTCCTTTAGCAGGGGAAAGAAAAGCAGCAAGAGTTCCCCAAGGAGAGCTGAAGCGGTGGGTCAGGAGGAAGAACAGATGGCAGGCTGTAGTGCTGTACTCCTCCCCCACTCTCCGATGGAGACCAGGGAGCAGGGGCAATTAGTGTGGTCGATAGGAGGGAGGGAGAGGGAAGTCACAGAGGGCTACTCCATCATCCTCTCCATCATTCCGTACCCCCCTGAGTGAGATGTGGGGGGGATGGGGGGGCTAAAGAGCACACGGCACACTCCGTGTGCCCCCATTAGCCCACCAGAGACAGGTGCAGGGTGTCGCCTGTCGTTTTGACAGTAGATCGCTGGTAGATCCAAACCCTGCCCCCTTCTTCAAACACACTCAGGCAGCAAGTTTGTGCTGCCTGCTGATGGCAGGACCTGGATGATCAGTTGAGGCAGAGGTAAAACAGAGAGACGGTGGGAACGAGGGAAACGAGATGTGTGTGTGTGTGTGTGTGTGTGTGTTAGTAATGAATTTTACATGTTTTATATAAAGATAAAAACAACCACTATGTTTGCATATTCGACATTAGTTGCTTAACTATAGAGTGATAAACAGTGTTTTATAGACTTTGTGATTAAAGGACTCTTGCTGCTCCTGCAAATATCAAGAAATATTTCCGATTACAATAATATTACTGCGATGAATCATTTGTTTTCTGCGTCTGTGGTCAGTTTCATAATGCATGTGGTAGCTCAAGAGTTAAGGAACTGGGATCTAGACCTGAGTTGCAGGTTCAAATCCCAGCATCACCAAGCGACCACTAATGGACCTTTTGAGCAAGTCCCTTAACCCACAACCGTTCCGTTGTTAATAAGGGTGATAAGGGTTAATAAGGGTGTCTGCAAAAATGCTATAAATACTGAGATAAGATATTGTTGTTCATTATTTTTATCCATTTTAAATAGCAGCTCTGTTTCATTCATTCTGTCTATAAATCAAGTGACATTTAAATGCTCGGATTTATGCTCTTATTACATATTTTTCATATAAAAATTTAATATAAGAATTCTTCACTGAGATTTACGAGGAACACACTCTACGTAATCCAATAAACAACCAAACATTATTTAAAAAAAAAAATAAAAAAAGAAAAGAAAAAGCTTTAGGAAAGGAGGTTCCCTATAGTTTACATTTAGGAAAGGAGAAAGTCAAAATAAAGGTAATAGTCAAAAATAGAAGTTTATGTCTTTCATTACTCGGAGATGGACGTTTCAACATTTTGCTGACGAAATAATAGAAAACTATTTTAACATGGAACGTATCAATTGAACATGCTGCATAAACGCTACTGCCAATCAATCAATTCCATTTCATTTTGTAATTGAAATGTGAAGAATTTGCCTTGAAGATAAAAGAGCCGTCATACTTTATCAGCAAGGTCTCTCCTGGGCAAAGATTTCAAAGCACACTGGGGTTTCATGATGTGCTGTTTGTGCTATTTTGAAGAGGTACAAAGATGAGGAACCTAGATTGAGTAGTCAGCTTGGGAAACTTAATGCTGTGTGGGCAAGACACATATGATTACTTCCCTTTGACATTAAAAGGTAGGCGGGCCATCAGCAAAGACCTGGAGGAAACCAGTGGAACTCCTATACACCCATTTGTCTGGAGAAGTCTAACCAAAAGACCCCTACCCATACTCTAACCAAAAGCCATACAGTAGGGGTGGCCAACTAGTAGAAGGCTAAGAGCCACTTTTTTTCAGTGTTACTACAAAGAGCCACATCATACACATGGGTACACATGAACATCATCCCATTCCCATTGACGCATGTTATGTGAAAGCTCCTAAAGAGCCGCATGAAACTAGTTAAAGAGCCACACGAGGCTCGGGAGCCACGGGTTGGCCAGGCCAGCCATACAGTATCTCTAACATGGAAACAGGGCTAAGTTACTTAACTGTGCATCAGAACATAGGAATTGGGGAGCATTACAACAAATGGCAGCAGGTGCTCTGGACTGATGAGTCAAAATCTGAAATATTTGGTTGTTTGCTGACGGGGTGGAGAGTGCAACTGTATCGAGTGTCTGGGGGCGACAAGGGTGGAGGTTCTGTTCACCGAGACTCTTTGGACTGCGTTTCTGAATGGATTTGGAGATTTAGTCAGGCAGAAAGACATCATGGCGGTGTCTGACTGGTCCCAATTTTATTCTGCATAATGACAATCACCCCAAATATATATATATATATATATATATATATATATATATATATATATATATATATATATATATATATATACAGCGAGAGAGAGAGTGAGAGTCTTCTTCCCTCATCCTTCTCTGTCCTTTGTCACTCCCCAGTGCTTCCCATAAAGATTCAATCATTACGATAATCAGCCTAATTAAATCTATATCACCATATGTATCTGTTAGCCTCAGGAGCACATGTTGCCAAACTGTCTTTCCCTCGGCTTCTGGATCTTCTCTTAGCCCTCCTACTCGCTACACTTTTTTTCTCTTCCACACACACATATACATATTAACATACACACACACACACACACACACACATATATATGTATGTGTGTGCTCCTCATACATACATGTATATACACAGACCGTTTATGTAGCCTGGTTCCATGTTTATTAATGTCAAAACGGGCAACACGAAGGGGACGTGAGGGAGGTTTTGGGGTCACAGAGGACTTCTGTTTCTGCGGGGCAATTTTTCTCTGTGGTCTCTTCTTGAACTGCTTTTTCCACCAAAACCAAACCTGTGGCAGTGACGCAGAGAGCACAGGGGGATCCTCCACACTTTTCACTCATAGACACTCATAAGTGTTCACTTCACACAAACACACAGCAGTGTTTGCACACCCCTTCCCCCCTTCTGCACCCACCCATATGCACTGACACACACACTCTTAACACATGGTGCTGGTAGTGTGGCAGACTGCCTGTCTCCATGGGCTGCCTGATAGATCTATGGGCCTTTTCAGTGAGCTAGGCTGGCCTGCCTGTAACCAGAGCCCCACTGTTTATGCCCCTTCATACACACTCAGCTGCTAATTGAAACATGCTTTTTTTCCATACGACATTGTAAACCGTGTCTTTTCGGGCGAGTGTGAGGGCCTTCTGTTCACATGTGTGTATGTGCACATGCACCGAAAAGAGAGAGTGGATTCAGAGCAAGAAAATAGAGAGAAAGAAATGCGCTATATTTTACAGCCGTGTTGATGTTGATTTGCTTCACCATGCATGCGGTACGTAATAAAATGTACCTATGAATTTGGCAGCGTTTAATCAGTTTCCAAGCGATATATGGCAACATTGCCTGTCCGACACTGTAGTGACTGCACATGGACCATCAGGCAAATAACATGTTCATAGAGCTTGCTTTTTTTCATATTTGTGGAAGCTGGCCACTGGCATCGTAAATAGAAAATAAACAGCTTTGCTCTATATTTAACTAAATGCTTTAAAAGCAAGGAAAGTTTGTGGAGTTCACGCTCCGTTTCGCTCCAAATGACACTCGCAGCAGTGTCCGATTTTTTTGGTTTCTGTATAAAACATCTAAAATGAGTCCATGTATAAAATTCCTCCAAACAGTCACTGTAGAAGTTTGCTGCAGTCTTTATTAACTGAGATGAATCTAATATTGTATGCTACAGGCAAATGGAGACCTTTAATAGACTATGGCAGAAATGTGTACTATTTATAAATAGCATACCATGAAGTATAAATATGAAGTTATACGCCACAATATACAGTACATTCTGATGCATATCTACTGTAAAGGAAGGTAATTATGCATACATGGCTCTGCCGTGTTGATAGGGCTTCACCAAACATATCCAAACAGTAATATTTCCTCAAAGGAATATTTCCACATTGGAAATAGTTTCCATATAGTTTATCAAAATGTGTCAGGGGCACGGTGGCTTAGTGGTTAGCAGGTTCGCCTCACACCGCCAGGGTCCGGGTTCGATTCCCGTCTCGGCCATGTGTGTGTGGAGTTTGCATGTTCTCCCCGTGCCTCAGGGGGTTTTTCTCCGGGTTCTCCGGTTTCCTCCCGGTCCAAAAAAAAAAAAACATGCACGGTAGGTTGATTGGCACCTTGGAAAATTGTCCCTAGTGCATGAATGTGTGTGTGTTGGCATTCCATCCAGGGTGTATCCTGCCTTAATGCTCATAGACGCCTGAGATAGGCACAGGTTCCCCATGACCCGAGGGAAGATCGGATAAAGCGGTAGAAGATGAATGAAAAAGGTGCTACAAATGTAACTCCCAGTGCAGGGTGATACTTACAGTATTGATATATTGAATATCAAGTTTTTTTTTTTTTTTAAGCGATTTCTTGGATATGCCACTAATTCCCTATAAGGCCTCGGCCGGCTTCAGCACCAAAGGGCTTACACTTCTTACATGCCATGAGCAGTTTACATTGAAAATATTTCAAGAATTAGACTGGAAAGTACAGATATTTAAAATCCCCCATTAACACATTAACACATACTTTACCTTGCTTGAATAACAAGGACGTAACGTTAGTAGTAAAAATGAGTCTTCTATGTTAATATACTGAACAAACAGGAAGCTACTTCCTCGCTACCTAGGGAGAAAAAGTAAAAAGGTTTAATACTGGTCCATTTCACCTAGATTGTATTTTGGGAAAAAAAAAGGCTGATTTAATCGGACATAACTGACATACAAAGTCTAGTTTATTTAATAATCCACGTTGCTCGGAGACGGTAAATTCTCAGAATTTACAGCAGTACTTTAGCAATGGCACTTGAGTTGTGCGTACTCTTTAGATGATTAAACCGTCATTGATTATGCTAATGGGTCTTGATGAGATTCATTTTGACACACGCCGTAAATGCACGTCGTCCTGCGTTCAGAGACATGCGCCGAGAGCAGGATGCAGATCGCATCATGAGATCAATAACCACTTCCTGCAGCAGACGAACAATTTCCTATTTTACAGGGAAACCGGCATGTCAGAAAGCAATGAGCTCGCCAGTCTAGCATCTCTGGAGAAGATGGGTGGGTACAGCGTAGCCAGAATCAATATTGCGCTCAATCCCAGAGGCCTGTAAGTAATGAATGTGACAGCAAGCGGGCAGTGAGTTCAGTGCTGAGGCAGGGCAGAGCCGAAGGGGAGGGAGGGAGAGAGGAAATGGTAAAAGCGGGGTAGAGAGAGCATGATTGATAAACCATGTCTGCGCCGCATTGCCTTGGCAACAGCCACAATTCAAGGGTCACACAAGATGAGAAACTGGTGCGAGACACTGCATGCTGAGGCAACCAGACATACTCCTTCTCTTTTTCAAGCGCTCCATTTGTTTTGGATCATTTGAGGTGAACAGACGCACACGTACATCCGTTGCATTTCTCCTTCGTGACGCGTCGGCTCAGGCGGCCACCTTTCTTGGCTGATATAAGGCGGACCATCTTCTTTCTTCCATTGCGTTTCCTGGAATGTACAGTAGATGCTTTGATAAGTCTCGCGTGTTGTTTGTTATAGTTCGGTATTTAGAATATCTGCAGTCCAAGAGGTTAATTTCATTTTTCCACTCGCCAGCATGGCTTTGATTGTTGCAGAGGGAAGCATCTCTGACATGCGACCGTGCCAAGAAAATCTCACGCAGGCAGCACTTTCAATAACCCAGAGTTGTTCTTTTCTCTGCATTGCTGTTTCAGTTGCTGCTCTCAGCAGGTGGAATTGAAGGAAAAGAGAGAGGAAAAAAAAGGAGGGGAGGTTAAGGTGCTGTACGGTAAATGAGTTTCATCTGGAATTCACAAATTTGGTCAACTTCGTCTACTGAGATTTCTCTAATCCTATTATTACAGGTTCTTCGAGGTCATGAGTTATATTGAACTTTCCTTACTGTACTGAACTAGCATGACAGCAGGAGTTGTAATGGCGAGGCAAAATAGGTCTACGCATGTCTGTGAGGCAGATGTGCAGATGTTGATATCAACCCCCCCCCCCACCCCACCCCCCCAACCAAATCATCCCGTCACATAATATCTCCCACACTGTGAAGTCCAATGCCAGTCATGTTTATCAAATCATTGCAAACGTCAGAGCTCACAGCTGGATTTGACATGTTTATTATTACAATCAACCGGGTTCTGCCTCCTGAGACACAATTACCACACACACACACACACACACACACCAGCAGCGAAGCACTGCAAACGTCTATTCCCATGTCGCAATAGGATGGGCTCTTCTTTTACAGCTGCGTGTCCAGGAACAGCAACCGAGATCATTTAAGGTGCTTCTTCAGTGTAAACGTGCGGCTCCTATGGAAACGAACGATTAGCTGAAATTTGTAGTTGCTATGATCATGGCTGGTGTAGGACTGCTGTATGGTTAGATAAATAATTCAAGCCTTGTGTAGATTTCACTCGGATGTAATTTGAAAGGCCACATCCTCTGATTAAATGTAATGAAATCAAAAGCGAGGATGCTTAATGCTTTGCTTGGTGTTTACTTTAACATATATGATTTCAACACATACGATGTGCTTTTTCAATTATGCTTATGCACATCAGCATGCTCATGTAGGAAGGGATAATTGTGTGAATAAAAAAGAAAAAAAAAAGGACTTTGCTTAGCTGGTTATTCATTCATCCATCTTCTACCACTTTATCCGATCTTCCCTCGGGTCACGGGGAGTCTGTGCCTATCTCAGGCGTCTATGGGCATTAAGGCAGGATACACCCTGGATGGAATGCCAACCCATCACAGGACACACTCACATTCACACACACATTCATACACTAGGGACAATTTTTCAAGGTGCCAATCAACCTACCGTGCATGTTTTTGGACCGGGGAGGAAACCGGAGAACCCGGAGAAAAACCCCCTGAGGGACGGGGAGAACATGCAAACTCCACACGCACATGGCCGAAACGGGACTCGAACCCGGACCCTGGCGGTGTGAGGCGAATGTACCACTAAGCCACCGTGCCCCTAGCTGGTTATTTAAATTAAATAACCAGCTATAATTTATTTATATTAAAATGTGTTTCAACTGAATCTGTTACTCCAGCAAATATTTTATATATATATATATATATATATATATCTATATATATATATATATATATGATTTGGGTTTTATTTGTCTAGAATGAAAAACGTCTTTGTTTTCGGTGTCTGGTTAATTCGCCAGCAGAACACAGAGTAAAGGAGCTCACACTGTAATGTACGGCTCGTTAATCGCACGTTAATAAAATTAGCGCCGTTAAAGTGAATTTGCGTTAATTAGCGGGTTAACTTTGACAGCCCTAATTTAAATATTTTTCACGGCAACCAATGCTCTTCTGCATTTTGTTGCCTTGTACAGTAGCTTGTGCAGTGGCACACATTGAAACTAATCTAATCTAATATGGATGACTGGGAGTTTATGTGACCCGTTAAATGTTACGATTTTTATCGAAACAAACCCTTATAGTTGTTATTATTATTATTAGTAGTAGTAGCGGTAGTAGTAATTAAGATAGAGATGAATTTATTGTAGTAATGTGCCAAAAATATCCGTCGACAAATTCGAAAGATGACTGAATGGTTCTAAACTGACAGTGTGACATAAACATTTGAATGGACTGACAGACCGGTGTTGGCTTTCAGAGGAATGTGAAGGCTACACCATGAGCTGTCAGGCTCACACATGCTATCAGCTTTCCTTCTAACACTCCACCTGCTACAAACCGTATATACAATCTGCTGAATGCGAGTGGAGCGTTGCAATTTCCAAACCAATACAGCTAAGTAGAATTATTCATTCATTCATTCATTCATTCATCTTCTACCGCTTTATCCGATCTTCCCTCGGGTCACGGGGAGTCTGTGCCTATCTCAGGCGTTATGGGCATTAAGGCAGGATAAACCCTGGATGGAATGCCAACCCATCACAAGGCGCACACACACACAATCACACACGCATTCACACACTAGGGACAATTTTCCAAGGTGCCAATTAACCTACCGTGTACCTACCGGAGAAAAACCCCCTGAGGCACGGGGAGAACATGCAAACCCCACACACACATGGCCAAGACGGGAATCGAACCCGGACCCTGGCGGTGTGAGGTGAACGTGCTAACCACTACGCCACCGTGCCCCTAAGTAGAATTATATAAGCATAATCCAGGCCCAGGGACCCTTAAACCTAGTAGTAGTGAGGTAGTGAGGATTAGAGGTTGCTGTACACGCCACTTTGTGTTCTGTCCGGCAGATTCAATTCATTTCATGTCCCAGAGACAAATTGTTTGGAGGGAGAAAGCAATTTTAGCCCTGAAAAACACACGCAGCAGTGTGTGATTGGCAGCATGGTGGCTCTGAATCGCTTGTGAAATCTCATCCAAACGAACCTCGCCCTCGGGTGACATCATGACCAGGAAGGGTAAAAACACATGTGATGGAACCAGTCTCAGCTTCCGTGTGTTCAATAAGCGCTCTATGTCTAAGTCTCTAATTGTCTGTCTGTTGTTTGTTGTATCATGTTTACTGTGTGTAAGAATGAACTCCCGAAAGCAAGCGCTTCATGCCGTGCGGACCAACTTGCAGCGTCCGTGCTCATTAAAATATCATTAAAATCATTAAAAAGAGAGCTGACTCAATGCTACGTGTTGGAAAGTGCAGGAGTGTTCAGCTATTTTTACAGCTCTATAAATAGAGGGTTTTAGATAGGAACGGAAGATTGGATATGGGTTTGATAATTCCCATTGTTAATATTGATCCGAATCCAACGATATTAATAACCTGTTTTAAGAAACAGGAACGTAGGATGTCTCGAGGAGATCAGGTTGACTATAAAGTGATAGTTTTACGTTTACACGTCCGGCTCAGAATCGCTCCACTGTGCGCAGGGAAATGTAGGGGGGACAGATTGGACTCGTGTGGTGTCAACTTTGTTGACAGAAAAATTCCTAAGGATTTCACACTCAAAGGAGAACTCGGAGGTTTCGGATTGGCAGCGAGGTTGGGTTTTATTTTTCACCATTACTGGCATAATAGTGGAAAGTGCGTAAGTACAGCATTTAAATATGAACATATTGAAAGAACCAACCCAAGCCAAGTAATCTCAGCCAATCAGCAAGCTACTGTACTGTGCCAATAGGAGCACAGTATCATGTTGTTGCTCAAAAGGAAATGCATTCACTCTCTCTACGTCTATTTCGCTGTTTTCGTGTGGTTTACTCTAGTGACTGTTTTAAGTGTACTTTACTTTTATAAAATATTCTTTACTTTTTTTCTATGCATTGTTTGTTGATGTATGTGTGCAGATTAGGTCGAGTAACGTAAATGCCGATTTTTACATCGGTATACAGGGAGTCCTCGGGTTTCGTGGTTATAAACCCCCATAAAAAGATAATAAATAATATCACGCGTCATTCCGTCATTCCGCCTCGTAAGCCACGTAAAACAAACGCGAGCTAGTTTCAGGCGCACGGCGGAAGAATACGATTGTTTGTGGTTGTAGGCCACTGACATTTTATTATAGCACTGTAAGTACAGTACTTTACAGTATATTTTATTTATCTTACACTGAAAATCGGGAAAAAAGGACCCACTGTATTTGTCAGAGATGAAATGTTACTAATGTAAGTGATTAATGTTATATAAAACTGAGAAAATAGTAGATTAAACAAAAGGTGCAAAGGCATGAAGACTTTAGCAACTTAAAAAATGACTCTTTACAACTATGGCAAGCAGGAAAGACTCTCTACATCATGGTGAAGGAGATGGATAGCTACAACAGCAGCACGCAACATCATGGAATTAGGAATCTAAGGCTACAGGTAATACAGTTAATACAGTTTCGTCCCGAATATTAACCCTAAATCTCGATTTCCATTGGCATGTTATTGGTCAGGGTTATGGTGGATCCTGACTCTTTGAATGCAACATGCAAGGAATGGAAACACTCCATTGCCAGTCACCCAAATGCACATTACACCCACACACATACACTTTTATTCACACCTAGGAGAAATTTGGAGTCAATCCACTGACTGTCATTGTAATTGTTAGGTGGGCAGAAACAACAATAACCTGAAAAAACACATTTAAAAAAAAAAGAATCCTAGAAACAAAAGAATTCATATCTGAAATTTAGGCAATGTGGAAATGTAGTTCTTCTTTCAAAGCCATACCCCAAAACACGTCTATACTAGGCATGACACAAGGACCTTGCTCAGGGAAATGATTGGCATCTCAGCTTGGTATTAACAAATAACATCTGCGAAAGTATATATATATATATACTTTCTTTGAGATATATATATATATATATATATATATATATATATATATATATATATATATATATATATATATATATATATAGTATAGTTCTTTGAGAAGAAAATCACTATATCACTATCTCACTATACAGTATTGTCATTTTTAAAAGATTTAAACCATTTCTGAACCAAAATCACACCAAAAACAAGGGGAAAAAATGTGGCTTTTATAGTGCAGGATTCTGTTATGATTACAGTGCACATAATGTAGATTGCACGAGCCAAATGCAAACCAATCCTCTGTCAGCCGTAGCTTTTTCTGTGATGGAAAACCTTCGCCTACAGCTTTCCAGTCAGCTATTAAACCATTCCATTCCCACCTACTGTGGTATTTCATATTCCATCAAGCCACCATGGTGCGTTAATACCAATGGAATTAGTGATGGGTTCTACCAGTGTGCCTGCTGGACAGAGTCGAAGCATATTTCTTTGGGAAAACCGAGACGTGCATGTGAGCTTAAATATATACGCTTGAACTCGCACTGTATGTCTCTGTGCCTCGTTCTTGAGGAAACTTCTTAAGGTGTGTGAACTGGTGTATGGTGTGTGAACTGGTGTATGGTGTGTGAACTGGTGTATGGTGTGTGAATGTGTCGAGAAATGGTGAGGTTTAAGATGAGCTGTATTTTAAAGGGTGTGTCTATGGGATTGGACAGCTGTATGACTCTTGAGTGAGTCTGCAGTCTGAACATGACGGTAGAGGCGAGAAAAAAAAAGGAAAAACACCCTAACCAAAATCTCTCTCTCTCTCTCTCTCTCTCTCTCTCTCTCTGTTTGGGAGTGCACTATTAGACAGAGCATGAATTATTCAGACTGTTGCACTGCAGACCTCCCGCCTTTCCCGACCGTGACTCCATCTTGCCACTTTTTGCCTTCGTATCCTCCCTTGCCTTCTCATTTTCATCTTTCTCTGGTGCTTCAGCAGACAAAAGTAAAACAGACAGAAGGATGGAAGGAGGGGGGGGGCAGAAAGATAGTGTCTTCTGTTTATCATGCACAGAGTATTTCTGCAGGGGGATTCTGGGTGTGTCGAAACACCCCCTCCCTCTCGCTCCTTCCCTCTCCATCTTTTTCATTCTCTCAACCATACACACACACACACACACACACACACACACACACTGAGCGGGTGGCACACACAGTAACACGGCTCTCCCACTCCTTTCCTAGGAATCCCCTCCCTCGTTAATGCGCAAGCGCTGTCTGGGTCCTCGCCGTGTTACCGCTCCAACAAAATCGCAGCATCCTTCTTTCTGTTCCTTTCTTTTTAACGCCTCCCCCCTTCGTTCTTTTTTTCTCTCCTTTTTTGTTATCAAAAATGTAATCACATTTTCCCCTTTCTGTACCCTAATTCTCTTATCCTCGTCTCTTAAATTCGCCTTTGCAGTCCCTGTGATTCGTATCCACAGAACGCCGTTGTGACCCTCTTGTCCACTTTGGGTAATGGCGTGTCAGGGAGGGAAAAAAAGAGTAAAGAGGGTGACTCACATTTTGCTGTAAGATCAGAGCCGATTCCGAGATGAAAGACGGAGAGATTTTAGCACCAGGCTGCTAGAACTGAAAGCGCACACACACACACACACACACACACACACACACACACACACATTACCTGGCAGCGAAAATCCCAAGTAAGCCTGGAATTCCAGTAAACGAACTAAAGCTTCCCGAGAACAATCTGATTGAAGAGAAGTGGCCACATTTACAGGAAGACGATGGGCATGCTAAAACCATCGAATGTCAACGGTCACCATCCGAATGCTTATTAACATCTGATGGACGCACATGGCGTTTTTCTTCCAGTAAGCATAGTCTCTGCTCACGTTCACATTGTAGGAAGCTCGATACCCATTTGTCTTATCTAAAGGGTTGTGGAGACCATCCCCACACTTCTTTATAATAATAATAATATTTATAATAATGGAACATTAAGTATTTTGTTATTCCTTACAAGAAAATAGAAGAGAGTGTGTCACTGTGGTTCCCTTTTGGATATAGTAGTCTGCCCTTATTAGTACCTTATTATTCGGATGTAGTAGACTGCCCTTATTAGTACCGGTCAGTGCCGAGCTGAGCTGCTATTAGATGCAGCAAATGAAATGATTATCTTTATTTATCCAAGCAAAACATTTCAGGGTGCAAACAGCACTGTTAAAATGAGACACGTTTTATAATTGCCCATTGCCATTTTTATCCTCTATATCAAGGGGGTCAAACGCGTTGTCACCGTGCCCACATCAGCATTATGGTTGCCCTCGATGGGCCTGTTGTAACTATAAGACACTATATATGATGAGCGACACCGCCTCATAACACAAAAGACATACCATTACATTACATAACATATATTCACAGCATTCTAGTGCCGTCACATTATGGGTAACATAGTCTCAAGCATTGTGGAAGATGGAGTTTATTGTCAATGCACACTTTAAAGCAGCATAGCCTTATTTTAAGACAATCATACGCCTTTTAAGCCCTTGACGTGGCAGGCCACGTTTGGCCCGCGGGCCTTGAGTTTGACACATGGTCTAAATCAAGTCCTTCGTTTTATCGCCGGCTTGCAACTTTAGGCAGAGAATCAACTCCTCTTGGTTAGTGCTAATCCTTTGATTGGATTGGTCGAGTGGATAGTGACCATGCTGTCAGCTTCAGCAGGCTGGTGCTACGGACCAGCTCTCGTTTGACCTCAAATGTGAGTCATTCTCGTCACTCTGAATCATCATATCATCATGCCTCTTGGCAAATCCAATAGGGATGGATAGATTAGTGATAAGAAATGGTGAGAAAAGAAGCAGGGCAGAACCGGTTTGAGAAAGTACCAGTGTTTCCATGGATGGAGCCTTTGTAATACGAAGCCTGTGTGTGGTTAAAAATGAAATGTGTGAGCATTTGTACAGGAAGGTGTTTCCCAGTTACAATGCCATCCATGTTTGGGATTCTGTGAGAACACCGTCTCAGTGGAGCGAGCTAGTTGCCATGGCAACCCCCATTCCAGTGTCTGAACATGGCATCTTTCGGCAAGTGTGTGTGTGTGTGAAAACGTGCGAGGGTGTGTTTCGTTAAAGCCAATCGCAGCCTCCCCTGCCGGCTCACATGGACTCATAACTCAGGCATGAACATGGGTTACACCATGGGTTTACGACACGATGTGATTCTCACTGATGAAGATAAAGCAAATAAAGCACACTCAGCATAAAATGCTGCTCAACATACAGGGCGTACAGTAAATGCGTACAGGAAGGACTCTCGCTCGCTATATAAACTCCCGTTCCGTAGCCTAACCTTTTGCCGTGTCTTGGAAGTGAGTAACAACCCCATTATGGGTCACAAGATGATATCAAAAGCCGTCTCGTATCTTTAATTGATGTCGGGAACAGCCAGTGCCAGAATGCTCCCAGGAGCATATTGGTATCTCAACTGCTGGTGCTCATTATATTCATGTTGTAATGTAGTAGTGCAAGATATATATATATATATATATATATATATATATATACATTGATTATGGCAGATCAGCATAGATCACACGCATGTGGGGAATCTCCAGAGCTTCATGGGCAGACAGCTGCTACAAGTGCGATATTAATAGCGGTAAGTTATAAGAGTCGAAGCCTGAGGGAACGGAAGAAATGAGCCATGCCAGGAATACACAAGCAATCTGCAGACGAATAAATGAAGATACTCAAACTGACAGAAAATGAGAATTTGAATGAAGACAATAGTGTTTATCATTTCTAAAGACGAGCTTGTTGAAACCAATATTCTACTGGGTCTGTGCCATGTTCTTAGGTTTCCATCTACACAGGACATGCATGTGTGTGGATTGGTTATTCAAAATTGCCCTAAAATTGCCCCTTGAAATTGCCCCTTGATGTGAACGTATGTACATACACACACACACACACACACACACATCAAGGGGCAATTTTGAATAACCAATCCACAGACATGCATGTCCTATGTAGATGGAAACCAAAGAACATGGCTGAAACCCAGTAGAATATTGGTTTCAACAAGATTGTTGATGCTTAAAATGCTTAAAACGGCTTGCATTAAATCAAAATCTTCTTTTTAGGAATAATGAATATTAGGTCTATGAAAGGAAGTCTTAGCAAACTCACAGGCTGAACGCCGCAGGTGATTAATTCTGCAGTAATCGCAAGAATATCCAGGTTTTTCTGTGCTGGATTTTAATGGAGATTATTGTGGACAGGTGTGTATTGTACCTTTGGGAAGATGGGCATGGAAATCCCTTGCCAAGCCTGGGTTTAGGCTCTCTTATGCTGGCATCAAATAGCATTTACTCAGGTCTACACCCATCAGGCAGAAGATTATGGCATGACTGGTGAAGTGAATAACACTGATTATCGCTTCATCATGTTACTTATTAGTGAGTGGCATATATTAAGCAGCAAGTGAAGATATTGAACTCAAAGTTGATTTGTGGTGATTTGTTAGTGGAGGACCACTGACACTGGGCCGTGTGGTCCGATCCAACCGAAGAGCTCCTGTAGCTGAAATTGGCGAAGAAGTTCATGCTCGAAAAGCCAGGACTGTTTTGGGAGCAAAAGGGAACCAACTCAACATTAGGGAACTAGTCATAATGTTAAGCCTAATGGGTGCATATCCCTCCAAATTACTATGTGTGACATGTCTTTTCTGGCTGTAGATCACAAGTATTGCTTAGTGGTTAGTACGTTCGCCTCACACCTTCAGGGTACAGGTTCGATTCCCGTCTTGGACATGTGTGTGTGGAGTTTGCATGTTCTCCCCGTGCCTCAGGGGTTTTTTCTCCGGGTTCTCCGGTTTCCCCCCGGTCCAAAAACATGCACGGTAGGTTGATTGCCACCTTGGAAAATTGTCCCTAGTGTATGAATGTGTGTGTGTGTGTGTGTGTGTGTGTGTGTGTGTGTGTGTGTGTGTGCCCTGCGATGGGTTGGCATTCCATCCAGGGTGTATCCTGCCTTAATGCCCATAGACGCCTGAGATAGACACAGGCTCCCCGTGACCCGAGGGAAGATCGGATAAAGCGGTAGAAGATGATTGAATGAACGAATGCTCTGAATTAGTGCAGTTTTCACTTTCCGTCCTCGTAGATTCGTTCATGAACGTCGGTCCCTTTCTTTATCCAGGGGCCGCATGGGAAGGCTGCTTTCATATGAGAGCTACGTGCAGAAACAAACAGGCAACAGATAAGCCGGGATCATTGGTCCTAATCTTCCAACAAATGTGAGATCAGCGAGACGTGCGGCAAACGTAACAATAACTTGACGTCTGTCGGTCGTGTGCAGCATAACAAATGAGAAGAAACGATGAGGATTTCTCTGGCCAGCATCCTACAGGCTCCAAACTAATTTCCATAGCAAACAATCGGAATGTCTGCCATCATGCTAACCGACGCTGACTGGGCCGTTTATGATCCAAAACGACTTCATTCTCTAGCCAGTGGATGAATAGAACAGGCTTCGCTGTGTTCATCTGAGAAGGACGGCTATTGGTTGGGGGGGGGGGGAGCAAGCAATAGATTTGAGTTTCTCACAGATCAGCATTGTTTTTTTTTTTTTTTGCTTTAGTGAGGCTGTGGAGAAAAAGCACACTGTTTGTTTTTCTGTGTGCAGGGAGGACCCGTACACACACTGGGCCTCTGTCTGTGCTTCTTGAGGAGAAGGAGGAGAGACGGTGGAGAAAACCGCAGTTCTCATGAGTACCAGCAGGGGACCAGAGAGAGCGAGCGCGGTCTGGGTAGGGTGCGGCTCCTTTTTCAGGTCAATGAGTTCCTTGTGATATGCAGAGCAAAGCCCCATACCTGAGCCGTGCAGCGAGCTCAGCTCTTCACTCGGATTGTTCATTTACACTTGTTCAGCGGGTGGAGGACACGCACGTTGTTATTCGATATTTTATCACTACCTAGTTCTTGTTGATTTTCTTTACACTCTTGTGCAGATGTTTAACTTTCTGCGAAAACACTTTCTTAACGTGGAACCATTTCAAAGGCTTTCTGCAAGACGGTGTGTAAAACCGCTTGAGAATGGAGTGCAGGCAGGACGCGTTCGGCGGGTTTTGGCGGGAGAAGGGAGAGGCGTGGCGCAGGAATGAACCCGGCACCCTCTGGCTTGATTAAAACTGTCCAGGCCAGATGTGTCAAAGCAACGCTGTGTGCACTGCGACAGCAAGTGCCCCTCATTCCCTGCAGGCGTGCATGTCCAGTGTGCATGTGTGTGTGTGTGTGTGTGTGTGTGTGTGTATATACGTATGAGTATATGAAAGCGGGAGAGATGAGAAGATGAGGTGAGCAGGCAGGAGAAGCAGGATCGCGTTACATTAATAAAGCTTTGCTGTGCTGGGTTCTGCAGCAGCGCGAGGCTGGGTGAAATGGGGTTGTGCTGGCAGCCATTCAGCACCAAGGCCCGCCCAGCTGCTGTGCTGCTGCAGCATTTAATGCCTACACACAGAGTCACGTTCAAATGCACACGCAAATTCTCCATGCTGGCGCATTAATATCTACCGTACATATCTGCAATGCTGCATGTACATTATATGCATTATAGCTTCCGCTCTTAATGTAGCAGATAGGACTGACCAGTGTCATACACAGCACACACATACACATGCACACACACACACACACACACAGACATGCACACTGTTCTGTGTGTCAGGAAATATTTATTGCTTTTCAGCAGGACACTAGAGAGAACATGCATCGGCCACTGCAGTGCGCTATTTTAAAATGTCTTACTACCAGGCTAAAGACATTATGACAGTTATAACTACAGTGCACTTAAAGACACTTTATCCAGATGATTAGTATTCGACTCAAATAGCTAAAGCAGTTGGCGGATGTATCATAATACTTGGGCTGGGTCCACTGAGCTGATCTGGCCCGCTATCCAGAATGCACAGCAAGCCGAAACCGGCACAAATCAGCATTCTGCATTCCAACCGAGAGCAGAACCTCCTTACATTACATTTGCCTTTGCGTTTGATTTTCGCCCTGTATTTCTTTTTTTTTTTTTTTTTTTTTGCAAATTGGCTTTAAGTAGCCCACATTCAAATGGATATTTCCATTACAGGAGGCAGCTGAGGAAAATCTCTCCAGGAAAAGAGTTACTTTATAAGGAGTAACAGCAGATAGACTGCGCTGCTATTGGAAACCAATCATTACTCAGCGACCTGATATGTAAAGCAGAGTGACTGTTTCCCAAAGCCCAAAAGGCATGAAGTTAGGATTTTCTTATTTATTGCATTTGATTTAATATTCACTGCACAGTATATTCATTCATTCATTCATTCATCTTCTACCGTTATATCCGATCTTCCCTCGGGTCACGGGGAGCCTGTGCCTATCTCAGGCGTCTATGGGCATTAAGGCAGGATACACTCTGGATGGAATGCCAACACATCGGAGGACACACACACTCACACACACACACACACACACACACACACACACACACATTCACACACACATTCACACACTAGGGACAATTTTCCAAGGTGCCAATCAACCTACCGTGCATGTTTTTGGACTCGGGGAAAACCGGAGAACCCGGAGAAAAACCTCCTGAGGCACGGGGAGAACATGCAACCTCCACACACACATGGCCGAGACGGGAATCGTACCCCTGCACAGTATATATTTAAATCAAATGTTAGTTGTTTTAGTACATTTTCCATAGATTCAAAATAAGATTCACATTTAAAATCTATATATTTTTAGCCTTAGGTTATGAGAGGTGTCCATCATTCATGCAAGAATGTTAAAATTAGTATTAAACCAATCATTTTTCCTACAGACATACTGGAAATATCGCACAATTATTGCACAACGGGAAAATATGGCACGTGCTTTATGAGCATCACACTTTTATACTGTTATAATTTACTCTTATAATTCCATTCGCTCTTCAGGGATGATGTTGCATTAGATTATTTGCAGCATTTCGGACACAGGGTGCGTTTGTAAAGTCAGCAGGAACTGATGGGGGAGATGTGAGGAAGCCTGGGGTACAGTCAATTCATTCCACTGGTATCCAAATGGGTTGAGGTAGGAGCAGGAAAACAAACGTCCACTCGACCCACTTAAAGGATATCTTCATAGATCTTGCTTTTGTGGCACAGGAGCATTGTCATGCCTGAACAGGTTTGGGTCTCCTACTTTAAGAGAAGGAAAAATGTCATGCTACTGCCTCCCACACTATAAAACAGTGTGCCTTCAGCTTTACAATAACAGTTTGGGAAAGTACGCCTGGTGTCCCATTACATATGAATGAGCATGGATTGAGTTTGCCTATTTTCCTACAGTTTAGTAATGACATGGGTGAGCTCACATATTAATTGTCACCAAGCCAACCTAATTAAAGTGCGGAAAAGCAGCCCATTGAATTTCAATATACTATTGTCAAATGAGGCTTGGGATTGGAATTCAATATTTCATCATTACTTACACATTAGTGCGGTGTAATCCATGTTGTGTCTGCCATTAAATAATAAAACAAATAAACCAAGGCGCTAAGCTGGTTAAAAATGGGTGTTGATTTTATATATATATATATATATATATATATATATATATAGAGAGAGAGAGAGAGAGAGAGAGAGAAAGAGAGAGAGAGAGAGAGAGAGATTAGTGTTTAGCACGTTTGCCTCACACCTGCAGGGTCCGGGTTCGATTCCCGTCTCGGCCATGTGTGTGTGGAGTTTGCATGTTTTCCCCGTGCCTCAGGGGGTTTTTCTCCAGGTTCTCCGGTTTCCCCCCGAGCCAAAAACATGCATATGGTAGGTTGAGGTTGGCACCTTGGAAAATTGTCCCTAGTGTGTGTGTGTGTGTAATGTGTGTGTGTGTGTGCCCTGTGATGGGTTGGCATTCCACCCAGGGTGTGTCTTGCCTTAATGCCCATAGACACCTGAGATAGACACAGGCTCCCCGTGACCCCGCCCATCGTGAGGCGAACGTGCTAACCACTAAGCCACCGTGCCCCTCAAAAAAATATTTATTATAATTTAATAATAAATTAAATAATATTTTATAATAATTCATATTTCACGTACAACATGCATAGCATTATGCAAGCAAGGTCAAATGCTTCAGTTAACAGTTACATTCTAAAGAATGTAAGAATTTGTGGTAAAAGGTGACAAAGATTAAAGATTATTGCTCCTTTAGTATTTATTTCTGCTCATTTTAAAGAATGGAAAAATCTGATTCCTGTACTTGTCTGAGTGAAACGTCATGGCTTGAAATGTTTCCGAAATGATTCGACATGCGTTTCTGAGAGACTTAAAGTAATTATGATCATATTTCGTCCTTATTTTGATGTTGTATTCGAACATGAGCATGTCTATTGACCGCTGTCTCCAGGTGCCACATGTTTGGCTGATCGGATAATTGTATAAAGGTGCAGATTTGCCTGCATGATGAAAAGAAATGGGGGCACGGTGGCTTAGTGGTTAGCACGTTCGCCTCACACCGCCAAACACGGGGTCCGGGTTCGATTCCCGTCTCGGCCATGTGTGTGTGGAGTTTGCATGTTCTCCCCGTGTTCTCCGGGTTCTCTGGTTTTCTCCCGGTCCAAAAACATGCACGGTCGGTTGATTGACACCTTGGAAAATTGTCCCAAGTGTATGAATGTGTGTGTGTTTGTGTGGTATGTGTGTGTGTGTGTGTGTCCTGCGATGTGTTGGCATTCCATCCAGGGTGTATACTGCATTAATGCCCATAGACGCCTGAGATAGGCACAGACTCCCCG
This sequence comes from Kryptopterus vitreolus, assembly GCA_030449085.1. Taxonomy (NCBI): domain Eukaryota; kingdom Metazoa; phylum Chordata; class Actinopteri; order Siluriformes; family Siluridae; genus Kryptopterus; species Kryptopterus vitreolus. The sequence continues at coordinate 14,452,338 of JACRUU010000008.1, read as the reverse complement.
TGACCCGAGGGAAGATCGGATAGCGATAGACGATGAATGAATGAATGAATGAATGAATGAATGAAAAGAATGGTAGTGAGAGTGGGCTAAAAAGATAGCGTATGTAAAATACTGATGTTTAAATTGACATGTATTGCATTCGTCTTATGTAAATGTAAAAAAAAGGCTCTTTGTAATGTGTGTATAAAATATGAATTATTTTTAGCCTGTTCATTGACATGATTTTGTGAATTAAAACGCTTGAATTATTTCGCAAGAATACTCAAAACTGCCGTTATGTAACTGAGAGTAGATGGATGTTTTAAAAAGGCCTCGTGAGCCATTCTGCACATTAGTTATCTCGTTCACTGAGGAACACGTCTCAGTCACAGCTCAGGCACAGCAAAAACATGATTTCTGTCCTTCCTCCATTCTTGTCTCTGCTTCTACAGTTTTGCTATTAGCATAACATTACAGTGCCAATCATCCAGCGCGCATATGACTTTAAATGCCAATGAGAAAACTCATTCGTTTGTACATTTCAGCCCAACACCTTTAAATAACCTACTTGTTTAAACCAATTTTTATTTATTTATTTTTAGCTTGGGTTAAATATAAAGGACAACATAAAGGAGGAAAGCATATGCAAATGTGAAATTGAATGTCCAAAATGTGAAAAAAAAAAACGTTAGTGGAAAAATCTTCAGATATCAATCCAGTTTAAGCAGGATTGACATGCACAGTGTTGACACTTTCATAAGCCTCCAGTGATTGCTAAGGTTAGCAGCAATTCAGCTGAAAGTACACAAATAAAAAGCCCCCTATTCAGGCCTACACACAAACAGTTTATTATTCTTTCCATTGTCTGCATGTGTGGAGACGCACGTATCGGATGAATAGTGCTGTGTGTGTGTGTGTGTGCGCGCACACGTATATATGTGTGCACACGCTTGTGTATGTATATCGTTGACATAGTAATGATGGGTTTTTAGCTTTCCAGAATCCGAGGGTTGGAAACAGCAGGAGAGTAATGCAGATGTTCACCACAACTTGCAAATAGAAAGGCTGCACACATTTTCTCCTGAGGTATGACAGGGTCCCATGTCTGTAATTAGACAGCCGTAGGCACTGAGAAGGACGGGGTCCTCGGAATTCCTCAATTCAAGCCTGCTGCACATAAAAGCCACCGAGCAGCTGTTGTGTGAGGAGGAAATTGGGCCCAGATGAAGGGTTTAGACTCCATAAAGAGAATCGCTCTCCAGATGTGAGGGAGTTACGGTCACCCTGACCACCATTACTGTACTACACCACCGAGTCATTGCCTTTCTAAAGAGCTCTTTCTCACACAGGAGAAAACCCTTTTTCTCTTGCTCCTCAATGTGTGTGTGTGTGTGTGTGTGTGTGTGTGTGTGTGTGTGTGTGTGTGTGTGTGAGCGAGCGAGAGAAACACTATGTCCCACTTTTAAGCAGGTCATGAAATACCACATACAGTAGAGATGAAAGCAAGTCTGACTCATACTAAGAGTGATAATCGGGTGCTCTGGTTACATCTGACATGCATTTAAAGTATATAGCAGGAAATATAAAGCTTCGTCTCCATCAACAGCTTTGTCATTTCTTAAACGGGATATATATATATATATATATATATATATATATATATATATATATATATATATCATGGAGTCATTTTGTGCAAAAGAAAAAAAAAGTAATAAGGTCAACAAGTTAAGACTTTTCGCTTTCTTCAAATGTATGTGAGCAGCAAAGACGTGACTTGTGTCTCATCTCTTCCTTCAACTTCAGTGAACATGTGACCGGTTCTGCATCACGGTGTGTCTTTATCCGAACCTGGGAACATCTGATCTAGTTGGGAATGAAGCTTCAAATGGGTGTCGGTTTATTATTCATTCATTCACACTTCTTCAGATGGTGGTGGTGGTGGGGGGGGGGTTGGTTAGGGGGTGTGTGTGTGTGTGGGGGTGGGGGGGGGGGGGTCAGAAATCCAGGTAGTGGCATGTTTTTGGTAGGTTGGAGGAAAGCAGACAAAGAGAAGAAAGCCATATAGACATGTCATGGAAAACATGTCAATTTTAGGATCTAACAGGTGACTAACGCTTCATGCTGTCATCTGTCATGTCTGACATACAGTGTGATTTCATCATTTTGCACTGAAGCTATGTGACTTATCCAGAGACTTTTAACTGTATGTATGTATATGTATATATATATATATATATATATATATATATATATAATATATATATATATATATATATATATATATATATATAATGCATAATCCATTTCTTAATGTTATATGGCCTTACTGCCATATTGTCTATTTTATTGTCTGTAATTTGTGATCATATGTAAGCTTACCAGGGGCACGGTGGCTTAATGGTTCGATTCCCATTTCGCATTTCGGCCATGTGTGTGTGTGGAGTTTGCATGTTCTCCCCGTGCCTCAGGGGGTTTTTCTCCGGGTTCTCTGGTTTCCTCCCGGTCCAAAAACATGCACTGTCGATTGGCACCTTGGAAAATTGTCCCTAGTGAACGAATGTGTATGTGAATGTGTGTGTGTGTGTGTGCCCTGCGATGGGTTGGCATTCCATCCAGGGTGTATCCTGCCGTTAATGCCCATAGACGCCTGAGATAGGCAAAGACTCCCCGTGACCCGAAGGGAAGATCGGATAAAGCGGTAGAAGAAGATGAGAAGATGAATGAATGAATGAAGATATAAGCTTACCTTAAATGGAGAAGCAGAATGTCTTTATGCTTGTGTATTCTTTAATACAGTTCACCTTTCTGCCGGTCTACTGCACAAGCATGAATTTCATGTTGCCTTATACCTATGGAAATGATTTTCCATTGAGATTTTTTTGTTATGACATATTGGTCTCGTAGAAACAACAAAGGCAAAGATTGTTCAGCCATTACTTTCACATTGTACAATTGGGCATCACTTGTGTGCATAGGTAGGTTCTCCAGTTCACAATGCACAACCTCAACCTTCATTGTCACGATAACCTGCTGGACCGGTGAAGTAAAAGTAAATCTACATGTTAAAGTAGTGGTAAAGTCAAAGGTTCAGCACAATCGATGCTTAGACATCGACATTAGACAACACGGCATCCTCCGTGTTTTCTTTTTGATAGACCTGCGAGACATGAGGAAAAGTGAGGCAACCCCAGCAGGAACAGTCAAACATTTGGTCTTCTACTTCACATTTTCTATTAGCTCAGATGTGGCTCTATAAATAAGGCTACTGTGAAGTGAAAGTAGAGGAGTTTAAAAAAAAAAAAAGAAAGACAGGGCATTTACTGTGGCCTGAACAACCCCAGTCCTGTCCCAAGGCCCCTATGGCTGTGTGTGTGTGTGTGTGTGTGTGTGTGTGTGTGTGTGTGTGTGTGTGTGTGTGTGTGTGTGTGTGTGTGTGTGTGTGTGTGTGTGTGTGTGTGTGTGTGTGTGTGTGTGGTGTGTGTGTGATGAGGGGCCTTATTGCTCAAGCCAGACAGGACCTGACGGCTGAGAATTGAGACTTGTTTCTTTCGCGCCAAGCTGTAGACATCTAGGCACCAGACAGATGACTTTTAGGCCTGGCACTGGGCAACTGGGCTTTGGTTTTTGTAAGAAAAAAAAACCATGACCAGAAAATTAATGTGAAACAGTTTTTGCAAACTCAAGTGATGTCATAATCCTGCCACGAGGGAAGCCCATTTTCGAACGACTTAAAATTATTACATAGTTTTAACACAATCTCCACTGTGCTGCTCTAATTTGCCCCCCCCCCCCCATTTTAACAAGTGGACTAGTGGGTGAGGTGAACTTCCAGGCTGTGAAGTGCGGCTCTGTTCCCAAGACAAAAGGCTCTCTCTCTCTCTCTCTCTCTTACAGAAGAAAGTTTCCGACATGAGGTCATTGTGTTGTGTGGGAGAGGAAAAGAAGAGGACTCGAGGTAAAGACAAGATGGATGGAGAAAGGAAGAAAGGAAGTCGGAAGAGAGAGATGGAGAGGGAGAGTAGGGAAAGGGGACCGAGTTCATCACAGCCTGGTAACACACAATCACAGACACCTAAACACTAACACTGACACCAGGATGCTAAACTATGCAAAGTCATAATAGAGGCTGTATTGGGATGAATTAGTCCTTCTGGAATGTAAAATGTTGCACTTCACAGCCCGACGGAAAACAAATTGTGGTTTGAACGAGGCAGAAACTTTCCGGGATCTTTGATGGATTCCAAATTTGTATTTGTTAATGGTAAAGAAAATGTGGTATAAGGGTATTTGACTTTCATGCTAAAACAACAGAGCGTGTATAAATTAGGCCAATTAAGAAATCAATTCAGGGCACGGTGGTTTAGTGGTTAACACGTTCGCCTCACACCGCCAGGGTCCGGGTTCGATTCCCGTCTCGGCCATGTGTGTGTGGAGTCTGCATGTTCTCCCCGTGCCTCAGGGGGTTTTTCTACGGGTTCTCCGGTTTTCCTCCCCGGTCCAAAAACATGCACGGTAGGTTGATTGGCACCTTGGAAAAATTGTCCCTAGTGTATGAGTGTGTGTGTGTGTGTGTGTGTGTGTGTGTGTGTGCGCCTTGTGATGGGTTGGCATTCCATCCAGGTTGTATCCTGCCTTAATGCCCATAGACGCCTGAGATAGCCACAGACTCCCCGTGACCCGAGGGAAGATCGGATAAAGCGGTAGAAGATGAATGAATGAATGAATGAATGAAGAAATCAATTCAGTTGATTTGTAAAAAAAATACAAATTATTATTGCATTGTTTCCTGCATCCCATAATAACATGCATTCAGATCTCATGCCTGCTGTTGCTAGAGTGAAGGAGTTTCAGTGCTTCCTGATCTGTAGCCATGGTTCCTTGACGGAACGAGATGGAGGACATGAAAAGGACATGAATCAGAGTGAACGCTGGCTTCTGATAATGAAAGAAAAGCTGCAGGGATGCAGGCAGTGTGGCATGAGATGCAGCATCTCCTTCCCGTGAGGAACCATGGTTAAAGACTTAACCTTGTGACATTTCTCGAGCTGCATAGGCAATACTTTGGAAACGAGGGTCCAATAACACCAGGCTGTCCTGCATGGCTAGGGCGAAGGACAGTGGGTGTCAGGAGCTGCACTAAGGTTCAGGCTGTAAAACCTGACAATGGTCTGACAGAGATGTCTTGGAGTCCGACTCCAGAAGACTGGGCTAAAAGGGTTATGGGAACCAGAAGAGCCACGGGAGGATGTGATAGTGTCCACCACCCAGCGGCTACTGTTCTGTTTTGATCCCAATTAATCGGTAAATTAATCGAATCATTTAATAAACAAATCAGAAAATCAGAAATTGTCTCGTTGGACCAGTGTGATGGATGGTATTCGAAGAGGATATGCTGTATGTAAAGTGATGTTGTAGTTCTGATCTCCTAACAATAGAAATGCACATTTGTTTTTTAACACAAGTAAAACAATCCCCTTTGCACCAGTTCTAGAGGCAATAGAATACTACATCTCTAGAACACCCATATCTTCTGATACAACAGTACACAAATCATGGAGATTTTCTATCTGCACCCTTCCAATGCGTATTGTAAGTTCCCATATCAGCAGACGGGGACTGATTAGATTTAACGTTATGTATGTGAGAGCAGGGAGTAGTGTGGAAAGCTCACGTATAGAGAGGGCAGAAAGAGCGATGTGCTGCAGGGGACTAGGCGTTGGCTAGGAGCAGCCAGGGTGTCAACACACACAAACCTCACTTATGAGTAATCCTGCAAATTCCAAAGGTAATAGTAAAGGGCTGGTCTCCGTCTACACCCTTCGCAAACACACATACAAATACATGCACACACTGTACACACTGCATGTGTGTAAGGCTTATGTGAGCAGTGGGGAAGAATGTCCTTAGTGCTTTCAATATTTGGCTGATTGATTTAAGTTTGTATAGCTGGATATTATAGCTGGAATTATAATGCAGTCCCCAGACGTTGATCAATGTGGGAAGATGACCGAGCAAAAAATAAATAAATAAATAAATAAATAAAAAGGTGCAACAGGACTGGAGGAGACCAAGCCCTCTGGTCAGCATGTGCACACACACACACACACACGCACACACACTTACAGTACATGCATTAGAAAGCACATCAGACACACCCAGCACTGCAATATGACAAGAAGCCAACCAGTCACCACATGCTAGAGAGAATACATTTTTCCAATGCATAAACACACAATGTTGGCACTAGAAAACTGAAGGGACTCATTTTAAGGGGTTTTAAGGTAATGTACAGTCTCTCCACCTATATTCTTTTTGCTACATACAATTTTGGCCAGTTGATGTTGATATAATAATATGCTTGTATGATTATTCATACATTGTACATTATTCATTGTCCCACTGCCATATTTTTGAAGCGCAGTTCAATCAAAATGGGCATTTCTGCCAGTTCCCCATAACCGCACGCACACCATAGTGAATCTTGGACGACGTTCCAACGTAGAAACAGTAGACGTAGAAGATGATGAATGAGGCTAATGAAGTAATCAGTGAGCGAGCTGTTCGAAGTAAAAGCGGCATTTTAAAAATACGAGATAAAATTGACCAGCAATGAGAAACGTTTTTCCTAGTAAATCCTCGATTGTACTGAAGAGCAATTCTAAGAGTAATATGTCAGTTAGATCGGATTTCTGCTGTAAGCACATCAGGGATGTGGAATGGAATGTCTGCATTGTTGATTGGTTGGGTTATACAGTGTACACGTACACAACATGAGAGTGGAATTTACCACGGCTTCAGCGTGGAAATGCTGGGTAGAAGTCTGGTGGATGGTTGGGGTTGATAGAAATGAGGCCTTTGGGTGGACTTAATTTGGAGTTTATATACTGTAGACTCGCAAGCAGCAGATCATCAGTTTCGGTTTTGGTGTGTGGAAAATACAATACAAGACTTTAGCGTGTATTAAATGTCGTTTTACACATACGTTTAGGAATAGTTTCAGTGCAGGAATGTTTTTATTTCATTCTGCTTTTCTTTTCTCGCTCTATTTTGGTCACACTTTTGAACGCGCTGAATGAAACGTTTCATGGGTCATTCTGTCGCAGCCGCTGCACTGCATGCTAATTAGCCATATGAGACAATGGAACAATGCTCGTTCACGCACTGACTCGGTGGCCAACTGAATAATGGCGGGTGTGTTGTCACATCAAATGACGATGCAGTCACTTTCCTGTCATCAATCTGAACTATAAAAACCCCCCAACCCCCCCCCCCCCCCCCCCCAAGCCATTTTCATTTATTTATTATGGATTATCTTGTATTTGTTTTGTATTAGCAAAACACTCCTACGGAGCGCATTTCTCAGGCTGTACATTTACAAAGTAGTTTGGTTCCTGCATTGCTCGAACTAATTTTGATGTTATAGGTCATATCATTCTTTTAAATCTGTGTTTCTTGACAGCCCCAATAATGCCTTTTGTCCCCGCTAGCGGAAATTCAGGGCCTCGGTGGAGACGAGTGACTCCCGAGACGTGTAAGGAACGTCGCACTCCAGTAAAGCCGAAAAACAATTTATTCAGCCTTCAGCTTCCCCCAAGGACTCCTGCAATGCTGTGACTTCCTCTGTCAATTTGTCTCTTGACATTTTGCGCATGTGAATGGCCCTTGGAGGTGCGGTCAGACTAACCCCATCCCAATTCTCTCTCTCTCAATCTCTCGGCCCCTCCCTCCCTCCCTTCCTTCGCCATGCCTGTCGTTATTTATCAGCATGACCTTACATTTATTATGTCAGCCACCACCTTTCCTATGGTCTTGATAGATTTCCTAAAAGGATAGTATTTTGACCCCTACCGCTTCATCACGATTGCAGAAAAAAGGGGGTGGGGTGGGGGAGAGGAATGCTAATCAAGAGGGGGAAAAAAACCCCCAAAAAAACGCACAATTAATTGAATTAATTCAATGAGTCCAAATGGGTTGTCTGACAAGGAGATTACAGAGCATCTGCTAATTGTTGCTGCGAGCTCATTAAGCTGTTTTACACGGGACGCCGTGCACGCGGGTTTGTTTTAAGGTGCTAATAATCAACGTTTGGGGTCTCGCGCACAAAAGCTGGTCACCGATTGTCAATGCAATTCCATGCGGCTCATTAGGGTCAGTGATGGTGAAAGTGATTCTTAATGTTGGTCCACAGAAATCCACCATCAGCATGTTTTGAAAGGAGACAAATATCCTGTGAGTAGGAATGCAAAGAAATATGTACTTATGACGTATGATAAAATTGATGATTGCATTGATGATTGTATAGAATTAAAAGCTGAATTTAATGAACCAGACATCAGTGATAATATTGACCACAATTAGGGTGCGTGTTTGTGTTTGTGTGTGTGTGTGTTTTAAGAATAGCAAGAAGATAACAAATAAAGAGCGGGGCACGGTGGCTTAGTGGTTAGCACGTTCGCCTCACACCACCAGGATCCGGGTTCGATTCCCGTCTCGGCCATGTGTGTGTGTGGAGTTTGCATGTTCTCCCCGTGCCTCAGGGGGTTTTTCTCCGGGTTCTCCGGTTTCCCCCCGGTCCAAAAACATGCATGGTAGGTTGATTGGCACCTTGGAAAATTGTCCCTAGTGTATCCCTAGTGTATGAATGTGAGTGTGTGTGTGTGTGTGTGCCCTGCGATGGGTTGGCATTCCATCCAGGGTGTATCCTGCCTTAATGCCCATAGACTCCTGAGATAGGCACAGGCTCCCCGTGACCAGAGGGAAGATCGGATATAGTGGTAGAAGATGAATGAATGAATGAATAACAAATAAAGAGGGTGAGAAAGAGGAGAAAATAAACCAGAGGATCTGATAATCTCGTATTTAAGTTTCGTATTTAAAAACCGAAGATGAAAAGTGACTCCTCCCCTTTTCCTCTGCGTTAATTATTACATTTAGCTTTGCTCTAAAAGTATATGCCAATGCAGCCTATATTATAATTCGAGTATGATCGCCGTTTCCATTGTTATGCTGTTATTAATGGCGCCCTCCCTCAACCAAAATCTGTGGTCCAAATTGTATATAGCTACAGTCAGCAGAAGAGTTTAAAGCCAAATAAGGAACATTATAGATTAATCCATACGCAGCACATACTGGATCATATTCCTTGTGCTCCTTATAATTTATTTATCTCTCCGTGCAGCTGATTTGCACATAGATGATGTGCAATCTGATCTTAGATCAGCATGCCTCCACTTCTCAATGCGTTTCAGCGCTGCTTACAGCTAAGCCCTTGATTATAAATGCTCCCCATTATTCTAGTGATTGAGACGGAGTGCAGTCACCACTTGACGTCATGCCGAGACTCTTGCATATTCTGAGCAAGAACTAAAATATCTACAGGGCAGGAGGAAATCATGACATCTGTTCTTAAATGGGTAATGCAGGCCTAGGCAATGGCAGCATTATTGAGATTGAGTTGGGCACAGCATGTTGTTAATTTAGATTAAATGATCACAGCTTTTAAACCGGCAACGATGGAAAAGACCATTTGTTGGACTTTTAGTGACATTCAGTTTGGATTGATTAGCCAATAATTGTTCCGATATTCGATGGTGTGGATACAGTATATAAGACATTGATAGCTCTCTTGCGGTTTTGTCATTTAAGTGAAAATCTATCAGACACAATCTATCAAACACTTTGCGGAAGTTAGACCGGATTTGTGATGCGCCATCTTCATCACATGTCTGTTACATGTTACACAACACAAAATTGTGTACACAAGCACAATCCTCTTTCTGTGGTAGCTCAATTGTGATTATTAGGCTTGTCGGGTGTCCACGTGTTAAGCATCGATATATTCCTTATTAAAGACATTTCAACGAGGACAGCAGCGGTCTCTCAACCCAAATTCAGCAACAAGACTTCATTAAACCATCATTAGCTGAGAATCACAGATGGTGCTTTATGTCGTAAGTGAAATGGAGATAGATGTTTAGAGAGAGAGGGGAAAAGAAACGACTTATAGCCGTCGCCCAGGGGCAACACTATATACTTTTGTGCAGTTCCCACATTACCTCCAAGGGTCCAGGGTCTCTGGGGAGTCATTTCTCATGCATGCATTTCAAAGACAGCTTGAAGAAAATGGTGTCCCTTTCATGTTATAGGACTTTGATGGCATGGTTTGGGTCCCCTTAAAAGGACGCCTTGAAAACTCAGGTTAAAGTATTTCTAACTGACCTATAATTTTCCCTATAATCAAACATTGTGGTCCTTATTCCAGTCCAAAGAGCTATGAAATGTATTATTATACAAAATGTAGGGCACGCTGGCTTAGTGGTTGGCACGTTCGCCTCACACCGCCAGGGTCCGGGTTCGATTCCCATCTCGGCCATGTGTGTGTGGAGTTTGCATGTTCTCTATGTATGCCTCAGGGGGTTTTTCTCCGGGTTCTCCGGTTTCCTTCGCGGTCCAAAAACATGCACGGTAGGTTGATTGGCACCTTGGAAAATTGTCTGTCCCTAGTGTGTGTGCGTGTGTGTGTGTGTGTGCCCTGCGATGGGTTGGCATTCCATCCAGGCTGTATCCTGTCTTAATGCCCATAGACGCCTGAGATAGACACAGACTCCCCGTGACCCGAGGGAAGATCTGATATAGCGGTCGAAGATGAATGAATGAATGAATGTATCCTGTGGATGGCATGGATCCACCCTTTGCATCACCAAACACCAAAAGAGATTTGATCATCGCCCCGTGAATTGGATTGATATCTGATGGGTCGTCAATGAATAACCTACTAACTCCCATTTGTACTTGGCAGTGTTGGACGTTGAACCCTAACCTTCAGATCAGTAACCCACAGACTTAACTGTTGAGTTACCACGGCTCCCCAACAACACACATTAACACCAATGGGTGATTTTGCTATATACTCCTGACAACCTTTATTATCCAAAATATACGCAGATGAGAGAATGGTGTTCATCCGTGCACTTCCAGCTATCTGTGGAATTTATTGCTGTTCCGTAGCCTTGTGGTGGCCACGACATTATAAAAACTAAACCATTCCTAATGTAATCTTGTGCTTTATTTCTCAATAACTGAGAATTTGGCAGGTTTGTCTTGTGTGTGGTATTTCTGATGCTGAAAACACAGCTGTGATGCGCTCTAACGCTCTATTGATCTTTGCCATCCTGATGCTGCTACTGCTGGGAAGTGTGCTCATTCCCACCCCCAACACAAACACACAGTTACCTTTATACCTACTCACACTCATGGATGGACAAATATGCTCTCGGGTGAACAGACCATAGTCACCCTTGACCAATAAGTGCATAGAGTTTAAAACAGCGCCATGATGCCGAACGGGTTAAAAGTACCAAAAGGAGAGAAAGATGGCTTCATTAAATGTTGGCTGTGTATTATAATAGTATCATTCCATATCAGGGTGAACTTTAATAAAGATATCATAAGTGATACAGATTGGAGGAGGTCCTAATTACTACCACATGCTGCCTAAAGAGGAACCGCCCACTCCCACATTCCGTACATCATTGATTGAACAGTTCTTATGAAACCAAGATGTGTTTTTTTTTTTTTCCTGAAGCAGCTCTAACTTCATGATAAGTGGGATGTCACTGGAAAAGAGCTCAGCCGACTAGCGGGCTGGTTCTTGAGAATTTCCAAGCAGCATGTCCATCGATTATTTCTTCAGCAGAAGAGACCGCTGTCAGCGGTGGGGAAATGATTGCACTTGATTTTATTCCTCATTGTGGGACGTCAACGGCAATATTTAAAACATAAAAAAAATAATAGTTTCAGATTTTATAATGAAATATAATATGTTGATCAATATATAGGGGGGCACGGTGGCTTAGTGGTTAGCACGTTCACCTCACACCACCAGGGTCCGGGTTCGATTCCCGTCTCGGCCATGTGTGTGTGGAGTTTACATGTTCTCCCCGTGCCTCAGGGGGTTTTTCTCCGGGTTCTCCGGTTTCCTCCCGGTCCAAAAACATGCACAGTAGGTTGATTGGCACCTTGGAAAATTGTCCCTAGTGTATGAATGTGTGTGTGTGTGTGTGTGTGCCCTTCGATGGGTTGGCATTCCATCCAGGGTGTATCCTGCCTTAATGCCCATAGACGCCTGAGATAGGCAGAGACTCCCTGTGACCCGAGGGAAGATCGGATAAAGCGGTAGAAGATGAATGAATGAATGAATGAATAATATATTAACACATTTTTTTTTTTTTACCTTTTTTTTCTTTTTTTTTTAACTTCTGATGTAATGTGCAATTTCAATAAGTATTTTTGGAGCCACATTTCGTCTTCTGCCACTGAGTACCACAGATGCCGTATTGTTTTCTTTCCTTATTGATCTTTTTTATTGATTTTTTTTTTTACTCAACATTTAAGAAGGAAGATTTTTTTCCTTGTTTTAAATCCCTTTTTGTTGGGCTCGCTATAATTATAAATCATTATCAGCAGTTACTAAGGAGACACAGTGTCAATTAGAGACACAATTATGGCAGTTTGCCTCATTCTATGATGAAATGAGGGAAAAGATTAGGCATTTTTGTCAGCATTACTCCTTTACAGAGCATTCATGCTGAGTAATGTGAAAAAAGGGCGAAATTTGTGTCCATGAACAAGTTTGGGACTATACCACAAAGCGCTGTGAGTCTGCGCCGAATGGCTTTGTGTAGTGGTGCGCAGAGGGGCTTGGGTTCCATGGGAAATGAGATGAAATGTTATACCTGACGCGTAGCATTACTATGCCAGTTGACATGAAGCACGCAGAAAGAAAGGAAAGGACGACATGAGAGAATGCTGACACTCATTTTTAGTAAGTGCATTATTCTAGTCTGGGTTCTGTCATGTAAACGAATGGGAAGGAGCAGTTGATTAGACAATAAGAAATACATCTGGAGCAGGTGGGAGTGGGATTAAAATGAAAAGTCCCATATGCACTTGTAGTGTGAAGAACTTGGGAAACAGGATGAGAGGCGCATTTGTTTCCTCATCCTCGGCTCTAAGTGGTCTACCTCAGAGGGGATATCCTCACACGTGCAGCGGTGGTCTTTTGTTTGGCCATTTTCTCCCTATTCTGTTGTTTGCCGTCCTTCCTGACGAGCACCAGTGTGTGTAAGAGGAGGTACGTATGCACCAGATGTTCGCGCCCCTTGTTACCTTGGCTTGGAGAGAGCTGGGAAGAGGTCTAGAACAGCAGGCTGAAGTGAACATTGACCTGAACGGCATTGTTTGCTTCGCCCGGTAGTAAATCCAAACACCTTGCGCAAGACATGCCTCCAAACACAGCTGGCCAGTAGTTAGATAAGAGAGGTAGCATATTCATAACCCCTCTTTCCCTATTTCCTTTCTTGGACCTTCCGGCCCCATTCTTCCTTTGTTTTCGACATTGTTAATGGACTTGGATTACCTCATCTCTTATTTGTGCTTATCGTTGATTGTGTAAGGTATATTACAATCTTTCCGCCACATGTTTTGAGAATGTCTGGTGAGAATGCCGTTCGGAGTATCAAAAACAGGATTGTTGCCCGGGGTTTTCTCAGGCTTTGAGTCCCACATAAGGTGCACACATTTATCACTGAAACAGGAATGCATGTGTGCGATCCATGTGTCAGGATCAAATTGATATAAAAACAGAATGATTTGCAAATCTCATCTAACCTAAAAATTTTACAATTTTAAAGGGAAAAAGAAGGTCATTTTTAATTTCATGCACTCAACACGTTACAGGGCAACACAAGTCTTTACAAGTAAGCAATGCCAAAAAGAAACAGCTGGAGGAAGATTTTGCAACTAATCAAGTTAATTGGCAACAGGTGATTAAACTAGATATAAAAAAGGCAGGCATGTCATTTTATAGAGGAAGAGTCTCTCAGAAGAAAAGATGGGCAGAGATCCACTAATCAGCAAAGGACCGCATCTGTCGAGCAGTTTTTAAAGAATTAACCTTAACAATTAATTGCCACGAGTCAGCATCTACAGTATATAATATATATATATATATATATATATAGGGGATATTTTTTTTTTTTTTACGAGTAAGCATCTACAGTATTATATAGATATATATATATATATATATATATATATATATATATATATATATATATATATATATATATTCATATATATATATATATATATATATATATATATTTTTTTTTTAACGAGTAAGCATCTACAGTATATAATATTTTTTTTTTTTGCATTTTTAACGAGTCAGCATCTACAGTATATTATATTATATATATATATTTTTTTTTAACGAGTCAGCATCTACAGTATATAATATTTTTTTTGCATTTTTTAACGAGTCAGCATCTACAGTATATATATATATATGTATATCTATATATATATTTTTTTTTTTTTTTTTTACGAGTAAGCATCTACAGTATATATATATTTTTTTGCATTTTTTAACGAGTCAGGATCTACAGTATATAATATATATATATTATATATATATATATATTATTTTTTTTTTTTAACGAGTAAGCATCTACAGTATATAATTTTTTTTTGCATTTTTTAACGAGTCAGCATCTACAGTATATAATATTTTTTTTGCATTTTTTAACGAGTCAGCATCTACAGTATATAATATATATATATATATAGATATATATATATATATATATATATATATATATATATATATATATATTTATTTTTTTTTTTTTTTTTTTTAAGGAGTAAGCATCTACAGTATATAATTTTTTTTGCATTTTTTAAACGAGTCAGCATCTACAGTATATAATATATATATATATATATATATATATATATATATATATATATATATATATATATATATTTTTTTTTTTTTTTTTTTTTTTTAACGAGTCAGCATCTACAGTATATAATATTTTTTTTTTTGCATTTTTTAACGAGTCAGCATCTACAGTATATAATATTTTATTTTTGTATTTTTTAACGAGTCAGCATCTACAGTATATAATATTTTATTTTTGTATTTTTTAACGAGTCAGCATCTACAGTACATAGCATAATTTAAAGCTTAAAGAATCTGAAAAAATAATGTCAGGGCAAATGGGCGAAATCAACATTGGATGCTTGTTATGCTTGGGTTCCCAGATGGCACTGTAATAAAAACATGTATTATTCTGTGATGAAATCATTACATGGCCGAGGAGAAACTCGTTACTTGTCATCCACAGTTGCAGCTTAAAGTTCCAGAGTGTAACGTAGGAGCCATATGTTAGGATGACCCAGAAACGTTTAAATACTTGCTTTCTATGTTCTGTTGTCAGTAAACAACAGATTTAATAGGTTTGTTTTAATTTGTTTTAAACATTGCATTCTGTTTTTACGTATATTCTGTAGCGTCCCAACTATTAAGGAATTGGGGTGGTAAATATTATACAGTTGTTAAAGCAAGAAAGCGACATTATGAATTAAAAAGGTCAAGTCAAGCTCGGTAAAGACACATTTAGTTGCTAAAATGCTAATATGAATTATTTAAATAAGAATAAATAAGATTATTTACACTGAACGATCTGCTTGGAAGGGGGGCACGGTGGCTTAGTGGTTAGCATGTTCGCCTCACACCGCCAGAGTCCGGGTTCGATTCCCGTCTCGGCCATGTGTGTGTGGAGTTTGCATGTTCTCCCCGTGCCTCAGGGGGTTTTCCTCGGGGTTCTCCGGTTTCCCTCGGTCCAAAAACATGCACGGTATGTTGATTGGAACCTTGGAAAAATTGTCCCTAGTGTATGAATGTGTGTGAGTGTAAGTGTTTGTGTGTCCTGCTATGGGTTGGCATTCCATTCAGGGTGTATAATGCCCATAGACGCCTGAGATAGACACAGGCTCCCCGTGACCCGAGGGAAGATCGGATAAAGCGGTAGAAGATGAATGAATGAATGAATGAATGAATGATCTGCTTGGAGCCCGTGTTGGGCCACATTAACACAAGCATGGTTGAAATGAATGTGGATGAACAGCAGCTTATCTTTCCTCCTGCTCGCAAAGAAATAGACGTTCAAATCCTCTGATCCACTCTATGACATGGTCAACATGTCTGGATACTGACATTCATAGCAGTCCAGGTACAACACTATAAACACATGGAACAGCAAACAGGACACAACAATCCTGTTATTCTTTTTTATTCTTCTTCTTCTTTTTTTTTTTAACCCCAGCCTCCAGAACTATTGTTTTGGAAAAGTCTAGGTTCAGCTGAACCCTCTGAACCTAACAAACAATCAGTTCTGTCCATGTAGGCGGCTTCCTATGCCCTTCCTGTTGTAGTGCTGGTCCTGAACCCCCTCCCCACCCCTGTCCCAGCCTGAGTGGCAACACACCTCGCTCCCCTCCCAACAGATTCCAAGGCCTTCCCGCCTTCCTGTTTTCAACTCCTCCCTGCTCACTTTTATTTTGGTCAGCTGGACCCACGCTAGATGGGAAATGTGGTAGTGGGGTTTGTAAAGTGCGGGGAATTCTTACAACCGGTTCCTGCGAAACCGACGTGACTAATACGTACGCAACCATATTAAGAGGGTGATATGACCGCAGTGCTTGTTTTTCTTATTTTTATTTCGCTGGTTGATAAAGATGTCCGGGAATAGATTTCAACTCCCTACTGCATGCGGATGACTAATGAATTCTGGTATTATTTGTCGAACAAAAACGGAAGAAAAAAAAAAAGGAAAAAAAAAAAAAAAAAACAACGTTCAGTTCCAGCACTTTATTTACTAGAGGCAACCAGGGGTTCTCTGCTATGTTTATCAAATAAGAAAGACTCCCTGCAGTATTTTTGGAAGCCATATAATTCTTAAAATAGATGAGAACATTCTCTCTCTTTTTTTTTTCTTTTCTTTTTTTGATCTGCTAGAACTCATTAAAGGTGCAGTGTTGCTACAGGGAAATGGGTTTCTGCTCTTATAACTGCTCTACGGTGCCAAAACAACTCCATGAATATTGTGATTGCATGTCCGTTTTTTGGTTAAAATCTCCGATGCTTTCTACTGAGTGACACTGACTGATTTTTTGGACACCTTTCTATTCTATTGAAAAGTGTGTGTGTGTGTGTGTGTGTGTGTGTGTGTGTGTGTGTGTGTGTGTGTGCTGACCTTCCAGCATGCTTCACTCTGCTGCACCGAGACAGTGAGAGTCAGCACACACAATGCAGTCTTCAGCAAAAAAAAAACCCCAGATAGTCTAACTACAGCCTTTATTCAATATATGGACCATTGACAAGCAGCAAGACAAGCTTACGGTAGAGTGAAATCTAACTTCACTGTTATCACCTTGTACTGTATATACAGTATATCAGTCGGCTGTATCTGGCTACGGTAATAATATCCATAACTCTATGATTTAGTTGAAGAGATCAGTTGTGGACTGGAGACAAATGTCACTAAAGATCCACACATCCGTCTTTTTATGACGCGTTCCCCCTATGGCTTATGCTCACGTATCCTGTTTTTAAGGGCTTTGGA
>JACRUU010000008.1:14349888-14429888 GCA_030449085.1 Kryptopterus vitreolus | reverse complement strand
ACTAATAGTACTGTAGTATAAGATATATAGTATATATATATATATATATATATATATATATATATATATATATATATATATATATATATATATATATATATATATATATTTTTTTCTATATATATATATATATATATATATTATATATATAATATGATATAGTAATAATAGGGGGCACGGTGGCGTAGTGGTTAGCACGTTCGCCTCACACCGCCAATCCCCCGCCTCACACCGCCAGGATCCGGGTTCGATTCCCGTCTCTCGGTCATGTGTGTGTGGAGTTTGCATGTTTCTCCCCGTGCCTCAGGGGGTTTTTTCTCCGGGTTCTCCGGTTTCCCCCCGGTCCAAAAACATGCACGGTAGGTTGATTGGCACTTTGGAAAATTGTCCCTAGTGTATGAATGTGTGTGTGTGTGTGTGTGTGTCCTGCGATGGGTTGGCATTCCATCCAGGGTGTATCCTGCCTTAATGCTCATAGACGCCTGAGATAGGCACAGACTCCCCGTGACCCGAGGGAAGATCGGATAAAGCGGTAGAAAATGAATGAATGAATATAGTAATAATAATAGTACTGTAGTATAATAATTATATATATATATATATATATATATATATATATATATATATATATATTATATATAGTAATAATAATAGTACTGTAGTATAATAATAGTAGTATAATAATAAAATATTTTATTATTTAAATAAAATATTATTAAATATTTTATTACTTTGACCATATGTTGTTCCATCTATGATAAATGATTATTTGGTCTTTTGGACAGATCTTTTCCTGGCAGACACAGTACACAATGAAATATGAGTCATCTACTGCCCCGTTATTTTAATAGAAAAATGTATTTATTTATTTATTTATTTATTTATTTTTGGAATACTTGAGTTGACAATGGAGTCTTTCATTTGAGTGACTGATTCACTGCGCTGTGTTGTGGGCCGGCACACGTGTGCAATATGATTCAGATGACATTCATTGCGTAACTAAATTGGAGTCAGTTGAGCAGCGACTGATTCCCTCCTTGAGGTTCATGTGACGATGTCGCTAACTACAAGCAGCAGAGATTTTTCCATAGAGGCAAAATCATTACAAAGTGGTCCTTCATTGTTCATGCGGAAGTTTTGCAAACGGAACCGAGTGTACTAATGTAGCATTATGCTGTATGTCGACATGTAAGACATTATGTGTTTATGTGTGTGCGTGAGAGAGAGAGAGAGATCCTTTTAAGTGGCTGACCTTTTAGGCATTCCAGGGCTAAAGTGGACACTTGCCATCCAGCCTTCCAGGGTAAAGTGCACATTGGTCTCACCAGGAATTCTCCCTTTATGAATATTCATGAGCATATGGTGTAAGTCTAGTGAGCTGCTCTTTTTTGACATTAGCATGTTTTTTTTTCTCACCAGCTTGTGCTGTTCCACTCCAGTGCTCGTCTAAGAACAGCCTGAACAACCTTTAACTGATCCTTGCCTCACGTGGCTGCAGGACAATAAAAGCGATATTCTGTCTTCCGCCCGTCCACTTGTCTCCATGGCTGAGTTGGCTAATTTTACTACGGTCAACAGTCATGTTTTATATTTGTGCAGTAAAACTACAAAGCATGGCTTTCAACAACAATACAAAGTCCAGGGCCATGAGGGCTGGACGTCCTTTGAAGTTTGTGGACATTTCACGCATTTCTTGGAAAAAAGTCATCTAATTATTACTGATTTATCGGCTTGGTATTCTAATGCAGAACAGTGTGTGCAGTTCTATTATAAACCTTTACCGTATAATCCAGTCATTTCCATTGTCGATTGAGCGTATTAATATGTCAAAAGGACATCTTGCTGTTCCCACTCCGTAGAAAAGTGTTAAAAATAAGCAGTAGGACAAATCCCGTTCAGTTGTCTGACAGTATTATAAAGCAGCTTTATAGACATGCAGATGTTGAATTAAAACTCTAAGAGACAATTTTAATTCATTCATTCATTCATCTATATCCGATCTTCCCTCGGGTCACGGGGAGCCTGCGCCTATTTGAGGAGTCTATGGGCATTAAGGCAGGATACATCCCGGATGGAATGCCAACCCATCGCAGGACACACACACACACATTCATACTCACATTCACACAATAGGGACAATTTTCCAAGGCGCCAATCAACTTACCGTGACATTAAGGTCCTTGCTCAACGGCCCAGATGGGGAGGTTTGGTGGTGCTAGGGTCTCATAATCTGGGCTAACATCATAACCACTGAGCCACCATTTCCTTTTTTTTTTTTTTTACAAGAGCAGAAGCTAAAACGAGCACAAGAGTGTATAAGGCATGTCTGAATGGTGAAAGGTCTCATGCCAGGATCAGACCCAGGCATCACTTTCTAGACATATCCTCTAGTGCTTTATAGGCATTTATATTGTGGTTAAAGTGCACGTGGGGACTCTAGTGGGTCCATCTGTAGCCCAGCATGACTGAGAGAGGGAGAATGTCTTTAAACACATGGGGGGGTAATGGGCGGAGGGAACCTTTGGACATATTCCAGCTTCGGCGATATCCAGAATCAGTGTGAATGATCTATTTAATCTCTACCTGCCTTTTCATATCTGAACATGAAAATGGCATGAGAGATAAAAGAAAGTTTGCGAGCATTGCAAAGTTGAAATGGGCATGCGTGTCCTCAAACGAGCACACGAAGATCTTTCAGCAGTTTAACTGCCGTGCACTCACATGTGCTATTATTTATGACAGCCAGAGTAAGAGCCTCTGTTAACATTCAGCACAAGGCTCTGAGTGATAAGGCGCTTCAGATAGAATAACCAACACGATTCCAGGGAACACCAGAGAACAATGATAATGTTTTGTACTCCACGGAGAATGATAGCTGGCCTATTTGGCTGCTCTCAACTATTGATTGGCGTCATGGCGGAGACATTGTATTTCTTGGCATGGGGCAGAAATAGCTACATCTAAAGATGGCAGCAGGGAGGAGGGTAAACGATATCTACGGTCAGGGTAAAAGAAGGACGCTGCGCGCCACGTGCTGTGAACATTGTGCGAATCGCGTGGAGCGCCTGTCCGTTACAGGACACCATGTTTGGGAAAGCCTGTTTTTCAGTGAGGTCAATGTGACTTTACTTAGCAACCTCGTGAGCTAATGCCAGGGACCGAAATAGGCCCGAATGACGTTTTTTCCGGGTCAACCGGCGCATACCCCTGTGTAAAGGATATCACAGCTATACATTGTGGGTATCAGGTGTGTTTTGTCACGCTGGGTGAAAAGGTCACAATGTTATATGTAACTACTGCACGAAATCAGTCACCCTATTCGCATTAGTCAAATATTTATGCATCAGTGTACGGAGTATAAGCATGAGGCGCACCGTCACCGTCTAAACACAGCGGGGTTTCATTTCGCGTCGTTGATTTAATGACATTGGCGGAGTTTCAATTTTGGTGCAGAATGAGTGGAACCATCGAGGCGATTTAAACAGAAATAAATTTGCTACTAAACACTGTTTATATTGGTTATGAGAGGCTTCATCTCAGCAGCGGTGGCCCGGCTCGTGGTACTTAAACAGTGCAGTCAAACAAGCCATCAGTCTCTGACGAAGCCATGTTCTGTTTCTCTAAAGCAAACAGCTGTCTGGACCCAGGTGCAGTCATTTTTGCCTCTCGAGTCCTCCGTGTTTACATTTCATTTTCAATTTTAACCTAAATGTTGACTGGGAGACTGGCAGCTGTGGTGTGTCTAGCAGCTAGAGCTGCCATCGCGGACTGGTCTGACGCTTGTTATTCTACTGGGACCACCTAGCACCATTAGCTATTAGCCTAAAACACCACAATTTGTCAAACGAGCCGCGTTCGAGGCATGATTTGGGGGGCGAAACTTCAATCACGAGCGTCTATTGCAGGAATGATAGGTGAAAGGTAGTACACCGAGCTCCGTGTAGACCCAAAACGTGGCATGTTTCGTTGGCAAGAAAGCCACAGATATCCAAATCAATTAGTCCCCAGACATCTAGACAGCAGCGGCAGAGCGTGCGAGTCACCATAGAAACCAGGGTAAGTGCGACAATGCTGAGGCTTTCAAGGTTTCCCGGCTTTGAGCGCCCTTTTCTTTCAGATAGGGAGATTCTGACCTTCAGAGAATGCCTGATTTGTTTCTCATGTATTCTTTTCTATCAAAGGAATAGGTCTGAGAGCAAGTACAGTAGTAAGAGATCACTCAACTTGAGATTGCTGATATCTAAATGTACCCGTATAGAAAAAAAAAAACCCAGACTTTTCATACACTTATATGACATTCACCCCAACCCCTATTTATTTATTTAGCTTTTTATCCTCATTGCCAGTGGATCACTCTAGTAGTGCCACCTTGCTATGGCTCCATTTCCATGGCACCCACGTGAGGAAAACCAGTCCCATGGGATGGCTATGTGTAAAGGACATTTGAAATGTCAGCTGGGGTGAGAGCGTACTAGAGCTCTACGCTGCCTGAGGGAATGCCAGAGACCTTTGTCCGTTGATCACATGACCACCTCATAAAAAAAAAAAAATAAAAAAAAAAGCAATCTATAAGAGATTTCCAGGGATCCAGCTAATGCCGAGTCACGACGGGGAGGGCTGCCAGATAAGGCCATGTGACCTGTGTTTTCATCACATGCAACCGCTGATCAGCTGCTTCCATTAAAACAGTAACCTTGCTCCTACACTCCGAGTCCACACACACACACACACACACACACACACACACACACATCACAGGTGTGTGTGTATAACTGGTTCCTCTACTCTCCCTAACTCAGAGAATTTTATGTATCACTAATTCAGTGTTACAACCTTCAGACTTTCCATGCAGGTCCAGCATGCAAGAGACATGTGTACACAGAATCAGAGTTAGCGTGACCCACTTCGTTCTGCGCCAATAAATAGTAAATATCTGACAGACATTGCTTTGAGAAAAATCATATATATATATATATATATATATATATATATATATATATATATATATATATATATATATATATATTTATATATACATAGATTTTGTAATGCCTGTCAGGATTACTCATTCAGCCACAAGAGCTCATTTAATGATGTTAAATGAGGAGACGAGGCGCACAGTTTGTGTTTTCCAATTCAGCCAAAACGATTAGGGGTCTGTTCAGGACACTGTTCAGGACCTTACTATGTGTTTAGAGGCAGCTTTATTTCTATCGAATTAATTTAATGCATAGAGATTTTATATAACTGTGTGGTTTCATCCTCGTGGCAGCAGATTTGTGAAAGAACTACACATTGGTTTAATGGTGTGGTGCACATGCTTTTGACCCTATAGTCTATCAGGGAACTTTCAAAATGTGTCATGCAACTCGTAAAACTTACATACAATAAATAAATAAAGGGGTGAACTAAACACGTTCCTGATGAGTTTTCCTATTTGAAATATTACAGTCGAAGAGACGTTTATCAAGGAAAATCGGAAACCTTGTTGGGCACGGCAAATTTACGGTGCCTTGCCAGGAAAAGGCAGATTTACAGCAAACGTCCAATATACGACTAATAACCTTTTTATGATTTAGGAAAAGTTGGCATGCTTTTATGAGAATGGGAATTCGGCCATATATATATATATATATATATATATATATATATATATATATATATATATATATATATATATATATAAAACTCGCTACGTAAAATAAATCTAATGTGGCTGCAATCTAAGACGCTTAGAAATGTAATAAGCACATCCATGTAATTCCTGTCAAGAGAGTATCTTTATGATGGCAGCCACATGATATGTGTGATTACAAGTCACAACCATGAGAGAGCGTGGATTTCCCCACATCTCGTATATCTCAGTTGAGACGGAACACACGAAATGAGAAAATCATTTATTGTTTTGCCTGTCCATCTGTTACCTGAGGGTGTAGTGGGAGATAGTAACTGCTGAGAGTAGATATATATATATATATATATATATATATATATATATATATATATATATATATATATATATATATAATCATGTGCTGGCATCATGTGCTAGCATCTTGCCAGAATTGCTACCCTGGCAGTTATTCTAGTTGGATTCTCTCCATCTGTAACATGAAGCTTTCAGCTGCCGATATCACACTCATCGCTACACAACAGTATACATTTCACATGCGCACATGCTCACACACACACACATACACACAAAGAGTTTGCATCCATGTATATCTGACCCATGTTTAGAGTATACAAGACTGAGAGGTGGCCTTTTTCCTTCCAAGGCTGGGAAGCATAAGTAGTAGGATTAGAAAAAACAAGGCTCACGGGGCTCGCATGACTCACATGATGGCATATGTCTTATTTGCGTATGTTTATGGGAATGTGTTGGGGTGTTTATAGCCATTAAAGACACACATGACACTGTAGCTATGGAAGCCAGTATACAGCAGGTGCAGGGGGTTGATCGATGTCTAAACTCATGGGGCAAAAAAAAAAAAAAAAAAAAAGCATATCCAAAATAGCAAATATCACGCTCTTGACAATCTACAGAAAAAAGCACTGATGAGAAAATGAACAAACATTCAAAAAATGCAACCATTAAAATTAGGCATATCTGCATTTGTGTTTTTGAAAACAACAAAAAAAAAAGATTCGAATTCTTGTTTAAGAATAAAAAAAGACAAAAAACAACAACAACATGGAGCACGGTGGTTTAGTGGTTAGCACGTTCGCCTCACACCGCCAGGGTCCGGGTTTGATTCCCGTCTTGGTCATGTGTGTGTGGAGTTTGCATGTTCTCTCCGTGCCTCAGGGGGTTTTTCTCCAGGTTTCTGGTTCTCTTGCCTGGTTTCCTCCCCGTGGGTCCCCCGGTCCAAAAACATGCACGGTAGGTTGATTGTCACCTTGGAAAATTGTCCCTAGTGAATATGAGTGTGTGTGTGTGTGTGTGTGTGTCCTGCGATGGGTTGGCATTCCATCCAGGGTGTATCCTGCCTTAATGACATAAGACGCCTGAGATAGGCACAGACTCCCCGTGACCCGAAGGAAGATTGGATATAACGGTAGAAGGATGAATGATGAATGAAAAAAACAACATAATAGATTTCTGGATAAAGAAATGTATTTATTTTTACTGATAAAGCAGAGAAGAAGATCTGCAACATTTGTTGAATTCTTCCTCATTTCCAGACCAATTATTTGGCCATTTTTTGTTTACATCTTTCAAGAAATCAAAGCTGTATTTTATCCATCGAACACAGGTCAAGAAACAGTATTTGGTAGTAGGGGAACACACCAATGTGATGTGGCCTATTAGGGCTCACAATATGTATAACGTGTATGCATATTTCTGCTTTGCCATATGTGCATTGCTTTGATTTATTGATTTGAAGGTTTTTGTAGTTCAATTATTTACATTTTAAACGATGTATATTTTCATTTTGGTGTTAATTCACCCGATATTTCCCACCTACTAGTTAAATATCGTAAGATATTGGGTGTGGGGGAAGTAATGGCTATTTTTCAAATCCTTTTTTTTGAGACTTGAAAGGTTACCAAACCAGGTCTTTTTAAAAATAAAAACTACTGCTCATTCCAGGTACGTGTAACACACTCAGAGAAATGTGCAGCGAAATCTTACGCATGAATATTCTCAAGACATATATGAGTGGCTAGTGTTAATATGTTTTCCACATGGGTAGTGATGCTGTGGGGTGGGACAGGGAGGGTTCGAGTGACAGGTTCCAAACGACACGAATTCAATTTGGCTGTCATTTCATGTCACCTACAAAGAACAAAATGAAACAAAATCATAAAATGGAGGCTATTGTCACTGTACATGTGTGCAGGTGTAACGGTGCGCTGAAGCAGACACACTGAGATACGGAATCAAACAAAACAGGGTTTATTAAATAACAAACTTAGGAGACACCGCTCAAACGGAGCAGCCAGACCGGCTAGGG
This sequence comes from Kryptopterus vitreolus, assembly GCA_030449085.1. Lineage (NCBI taxonomy): Eukaryota > Metazoa > Chordata > Actinopteri > Siluriformes > Siluridae > Kryptopterus > Kryptopterus vitreolus. Next base: position 14,421,930 of record JACRUU010000008.1, on the reverse strand, counting down.
AGCTTTGCGAGCTGCGAGCCGTGGTACGGGAAATACAGGAGAGCAGGTGAGGCGGCGGACGAGGACGCGTCCGCTGGACTTGGAAGTCCGGGAAACTCTGGAGGACTGGAAAGTAACCTGATTAGGAAATCAGAAAGAGACAGAAGGTCAGTTTTGTCGCCAGAAATGTTTGCGTGCCCGTGTCGTAGCCTTAGCGTTACGTCTACGCGTGCGTTTACGAGCCCGGACCGGGAATGTAGGGATGACCGGGCTTATATAAGGAGAGGGAGAGGGAGAGAGGATGAGGAACATGTGAGGCCAATTAGGGTTGTGTGTGTGGGGAAAAGAGCAGGGAGGAGTGAGGAGAGAGAGAGGGAACCGTGACAGCAGGCAGGTCTTGTCCTTTTCTGGTTCCTTTACATTGTTCCAGGAGGTTGAGGTAGAACGGCAACCGTTGCAGGATTTGCAGAATCCTCTTCACATTTACACTGTGGTTATTTTTTTTTGGTTTTGGTTTTGCAAAACGTATAGTCAAATTTAAGTATGTGTGTAGACGGCGATATATTGGAAGGTTTTGTCATTGGCAGAACTTGAACTCATTTGTTTTGCTGTGCGATTTGGGTGCCCACCCTGCTGTTCTAAGAAATCAAAGTCGGAGAAAATGTTTGAAAGCATCGAGTAAAACCAAAATGACCAATCAGGCCATGTGAAAGAGAACTCCGATGAACTACTGGACTAAATGGGTTTAACTACTTCAGGCATGTCCAAAGTCCGACCCGGGGGCCAAATGCAGCCAGTGTTCAAATGACCCCCGGCCCGCAGTCTCCGTCAAAAAAATCAATAATATGTGGCCCGCCAGCAGCACTGTTTACCAACAGTATAAAATACAAGAATACAAAAAACCTATTTTAAATTTGACCAGAAGACCTGTAGCCGCACTCTCGCGTAAAGCTCAGAGAAGAAAGAGGCAAAGCGATAAAATTCCACCGTCTTCATCAATTAAGGCAAAATAAAATCACATTTTATGGTTTTTGTCTGCCATCGTTTTGTACTTCAGAATAAGATCAATGTTAGTGTTTGTATTCCTGTTGACAGGATTTGGATTTAGAGGTTTTTACAATAATAATATATAATGTTTCAAATCAACCTAGATATGTATAATCCTCCTGAACGTTTATACGGCCTTAAAATATGAAAGACAAAGTCATTTTAGTAAAAAAAAAACCTTTACTACTGTCACAACAGCAGCTCTATTGGAAATAATTCCTGTTTAAACCAAATAGTGTTAGATCACACTCACCTGACATGAGACTTTAGCTGTGAAGCACTATTCTGTTGGCTCACTGAAATTGCACACAACCTATACTGTTCATCAGGATGTGAGTTTAAGTGTGAATATTGGCTGCCAAGGAAATAGCGACAGTCAGAGACGGCTTTCTTGCAATGAATAGCAAAGCGGTGCTGCCTACTGACTCTGCCAGTGTTACTATAAAGGCCTGTTTCTGTGTGTCTCTCTAATACCTGCCAATAGAAGAGTTGGTAGTGAGTGGGAGGTGTGTGGGAGAGATAGTAAACGTGAAAAGCAGTGGAGGATAAAGCCAAGGGAAGGTTAGAAAAGCTTTAGAGTGAGTAACATGACAAACTTCCAATTCTGTGGAAAGAAAATGCAAAGAACTGATAAGGACAGAATAGTAGTGCATGGGGAGAGAGAGAGGTAGAGAGAGAGAAAGAGAGAGAGCATAGGCGCAAAGAAAGAAAAGCATGTTCGAAATGCTGAATCACAGGCACGGATTCATCCGATCTTGTGAATGTCTTGCTCTTCCGTATCACACATACTGCACCGTAGCTAAGGCAGCTGCCAGATTCATGCACTGTTACATAAGCACCGGACGGCACGCTCTCACTGCGACGCCCGTCTCATACGTTTTTGACGGGTGATTTATAGCTCCGCTTAAATAGAGGAAGGTCAACCTGGTTTCTCATAATGTGCCCATGCAAGTTTGCATTAGTTAACTTTGGGAATTGAGAGCGACGTGTTCCTGTCAGTTCGGCAGCTCGTTTTTTCCATGATTGAGTGCGAGTTATAGAGGGAGAGAGAGAGAGAGAGAGAGAGAGAGAGAGAGAGAGAGAGCTGCCAGGCTAGTGTGACATTTCCCCATGAGGACAGAGTGTTCTGGATATCACAAAGAGAGGCGGCTGCGGATTGAATAAGCTGCAGCGCTCTTATCAGACAGAAAAGGGTGAGTGCACATACAAGACACACACACACACACACACACACACACACACACACCAGGAAATGAAGGATGATGCCTGCTGGCTTCTGTTCAATTTCTGTTCCATTTCCAAAAACTGGTTTTAATATGCAAACGCAAAAGAAGTGTGGATGGATAGCATGAAATGCATCACCAAAAAAAGATCAGCACATATTAGCATAAGATGCTCGTTAGTTATGTCATCTCAGATGAACTTTTCATTAAATAACCTTTTGGCATCAGGTTTACTGACCTCTTCAGTCAGATACTAGCGATTTGAGCTATTTGTTGCAGCCGAACCTTATATCTTATAGGCCTTATATATAACCTTATAGGCTTGACCTAATAAGAGCTACGTCCACCTGAAGCAAGCTTATTTTGCTTTAGATGTAATATATTTAGGGGCACGGTGGCTTAGTGGTTAGCACGTTCACCTCCAGGGTTCGATTCCCGTCACGGCCATGTGTGTTCTGGAGTTTGTGCATGTTCTCCCCTCCCCGTGCCTCAGGGGGTTTTTTTTCTCCGGGTTCTCCGGGTTCTCCGGTTTCCCCCCCCGGTCCAAAAACATGCACGGTAGATTGATTGGCACCTTGGAAAATTGTCCCTAGTGTACATAGTCCCTAGTGAATATGAGTGTGTGTGTGTGTGTGTGTCCTGCGATGGGTTGGCATTCCATCCAGGGTGTATCCTGCCTTAATGCCCATAGATGCCTGAGATAGGAACAGACTCCCCGTGATCCGAGAGAAGATAAAGCAGTAACAGATGAATGAATGAATGAATGAATGTAATATATTTAATGAGGGTTTTTATGTGGTACATAAAAATCACAATTTTCAATTATTTGTATCAATTATAAGTTAAAAACATCTGACTTGTGTTTTCTCTTATTTGCAGAAGCCTGAAGCATGAAGAGAAAATGTAGAGGAGTTAACAAAAAGAGCATTAGGGTGAAGAAGAAACTAATAGGCTGTTATTTATTTATTTATTTATTTATTTTTACGTAGGCCTTTCAGGCAGCTTATCCATTGTACAAAGTCAAACACCTTTTTTATATGCAATTAGAAACCTAGCAGGACTCATCAGAAGCAGTAGATAGAACAATACTTGAGTCATCATATCATTCATTCATTCATTCATTCATCTTCTAATCATCTTCTACCGCTTTATATCCGATCTTCCCTCGGGTCACGGGGAGCCTGTGCCTATCTCAGGCGTCTATTGGGCATTAAGGCAGGATACACCCTGGATGGAATGCCAACACCATCACAGGACACACACACACACTCACATTCACACACACATTCATACACTAGGCACAATTTTCCAAGGCACCAATCAGCCTACCGTGCATGTTTTTGTTCCGGGAGGAATCCGGAGAACCCAGAGAACCCCCTGACCCAGAGAACATGCAAACTCCACACACACACACATTGCTGAGACGGGAATCGATCCGGACTTCACTATTTATCTCTCAGAAACCTTTTTTACCACAGTGAACGTTTCCAAACATATATTTTTTATGTTATATGAACTAGTTCCAGTTCTTGTATGTCAGTAGAAATACAGTCAAATAATTCAAATAATGAAACAAGCCAACTTGAATATTAATTTCACTCAAACCTGGCTTGTTAAATTTTTTTACTGTATTTTTACTAGATTTATATATAGCACGGTGGCTTAGTGGTTAGCACGTTCGCCTCACACCTCCAGGGTTCGATTCCAGTCTGTGTGTGTGGAGTTTGCATGTTCGCATGTTCTCAGGGGGTTTTTCTCCGGGTTCTCCGGTTTCCCCCCCCCCGGTCCAAAAACATGCACTGTAGGTTGATTGGCACCTTGGAAAATTGTCCCTAGTGTATGAATGTGTGTGTGAATGTGTGTGTGTGCTCTGCGATGGGTTGGCATTCCATCCAGGGTGTATCCTGCCTTAATGCCCATAGACGCCTGAGATAGGCACAGACTCCCCGTGACCCGAGGGAAGATCGGATATAGCGGTAGAAGATGAATGAATGAAGAACATCAAGCATTTGTACATCAGAGTGCAAATGACATAAACGTAGAGATATCAATGTAAAAGGTAATAATAAAAGATGTATTTTATTGTGTCTTTTGCAATGCTAGCTTTTTTTATTATAAATAATTGCATTATTAAGCATCTTAAGTGATCTGGCATTAGCTTTGAGCTTAGTTTAGACTCTAATAGTACATGTACATGAGCTTTATTTTTGTTCCAATACACATGAAATGAACTTTGTATTTGCTATTGCTATGCAAGGACAGAACGGTTCTAAAGAGTCAGCATTGAGAGAGGCTAGAAATATCCATTAGCGCAGGCCTTTCTCCGCTCAGGTGAACTGGTGTGCAACGATGCCGCGCTGTTTTTGGCCGTCTTTGGCAGTGGATCAGCGATTGTTGTGTTGAAGGGTGTACACGTGTGAGTGAAAGCTGTGCTTTTGGTCAGGGAGGTGTGAAAGAAGTGTCAGAGTGATGAACACGCAGGGCACACAGGGCATCGCGTTTAACTATGAGCAGGTTGAGAACATGAAGTGGAGCTGGATGCAGCCGTACTGCTAGTGGCTAGTGCCACACACACACACACACTCAATCACCATGCCCTACCACTTCCACATCAAATGAATCCATTGCTCTAAATCCATCATCCTAGTGGAAAGCATGAAAAAGCAAATCATCCACTGCAATCCCCGTGAGGGTACAGATGTGTGTTATTAATATTTGTTCAGGTTGTTGTATCCATCACACCTCTGACCTCCAATTACCCTGTCGACCATGCACGAATGTTATACCCATAGCTATAGACTTAATGCCTGTGGGGCCGTGGACGTAATTGATCAGTGCACCAGCTTCACGCACAGGCAGTGGGGAACATGGATTAAGCCGCTACGTGTGAAATTGGGATCATTTATCTTCAGGGTTAGAAAGGCTCTCGAGCCGAATTACCGGTTTAAGGAGCACGGACGAGCAAAGCGTGCGCGATTCATTAGTCAGAGAAGGAATAAGGAGACGGGGAGTGACGCGAAAAGGCGTCACAAAAATAACAACGGTGGAACATTTCATTAAGAATGTATGCGCAGTGGTCTGGGGGGAAGCCTATTGGATTTGAAGTGACTGGATTCTGGCAAATGAAGACAATACACGATTTTGCTGTGCTGCTGGTATATGTTGGCACCCCAACTCAAAGAAAACAGTCGGCGTGATTATGTCTACACATAATCCTTGCTGGCTAAATGTGATGGATAATATGAGCAATTTGATGGAAAGACACATGGAAAACGAGCAGAAACTGGGTGTTTAAGAGCCAAAGCCAGAGAGCCATAAAGAGTTAAAAACTGCATGACATACGCTGTATGTATGTGTATGTGACAAATACAATAAAAAAAAAGGATGTGTAATGTATAGCTTTATATGTATACATAAACAGGAAAATATATGTATATATGTATACATAACATGATAAATCGGTTGCTTGAGCTTTTTTTTTATACAGAAAAGGTTTCACCTTGTGTCTAATGTCTTATGTTCTCTATTCCCAGTATGATCACTGGTGGTTTCCCCCATTTCCATAATCCCCCTTGACAACCTTGTAGTTATTATTATTTCCTTCGGTGCCGCAATAGATCGAGAGCCGAGGATCACGGTTGCTCAGGTTGAATTAAAGTCAATGGGATTTCATCTTGATTCTTGTTGCTGACACAAAGATGTGTCAGAGATGATTAATTGCTTAAATATGAGGAGTGCTTTGATTGGCGGGTACGGGAAAGAGACTTGACAGACTGCCAAATGTTGAAAGATCACCATGGTACTAGGTCATCACGGTACACTGAGTGAAGAGGCCTCGTTAGATAAAACACAGGGAACTTGAAAACATTGTTTTCAACATATGATGATACCAAAGATGCTTTATTTATTTGGCCCGTTTTACTATCGGTGTAGCTGGGAAGAAAAAAACACATCCTTCGAAAAATCCCCTGGTTGACAAAAGCAATTCAGTAGGTCTCTGCTAAGTATAATGTGTATACACACACAATTGATGCTGTCAGGAAGACGAACCTCTATTTGTAGATATTCCTCAAGCAGAAAGAATGGAGCATGCCATGGGTGAGATGGGGCAGCGGGCTTCCAACAGCGCAGAGCTCTCTATAAATTACAGCAGCAAGCTGAGCCTGTCGGTCTGCATTTCTCTGAGGGGGAACAGTACATAGAGAACACACAGCTGGGTTTTGCCTGCCTAAAACAGCTCGCCAGACACACACACACACACACACACACATATGCAAACCCAAATCAAATGATCGCAATACACTGAGATACTGAGATAAATGTACTAAATGTACTCCATCTCTCGATTACCTTTTGCTTTACATAAAGAGTCTCCATGCGATCACTGTCATTGCATTGCATTGGAGCTAGAATATATGGAAGAAACACCTGTCCATTCGATTAGTTGATGCATATCGTCTCACGTTTAGCCCCCGTTTGCTTTTACAATAAGCACCGTTCTCCTGGGAAGATGTTCCTTTAGATTCCAGACTGTGCGTTCAGGGCTTTGTACTCATTCAGGCACAAAAGTGTGAGCAATATAGGGTGGAAAGGCCTGGGGTGAAGCCAGCATTCCACGTCCTCTCAAAGGTGTTCAATAGGGTTGAAGTTAGTTATATCTTCATAGAGCTTGCTTTGTGCATGGGGCGTAGTCATGATTGGAATAGGTTTGGGTGGTTTAGTTCAAGGGAAAGGGATATTTCATGCCATCCCATTGAAGATATACCTATACAATCATGCGCCTCCAAGTTTTCAGGACGAACCGCGAGGCTGGAAAAGTAAGGTGTCCCAATATTTTGTCCTTATAATGTCACTGAAATGGAATTCAGTGTGTATGCACGCTTAAGAAAAAAAAACAGAAGCCACTATATTTATATGCTTTAAAGGATTTCATTCATTACTTACCAGACTAGCTACAAACATACATAGTTACCAGTCGTTCTCGTTAAGATACTCTTTGTTTGGACTGTCTTTATGAAAGTTCAGAAACATTTCTATGCAATGACAATCTAGGGAGTCAACACAGGTCATAACCAGCAGGAAGGGACTTCAGTGAGTGCCCCACCCCATTCATTCATTCATTCATTCATGCTTTTATAACACTCAACTCTTCTACCGCTTTATCCGATCTTCCCTCGGGTCACGGGGAGCCTGTGCCTATCTCAGGCGTCTATGGGCATTAAGGCAGGCAGATACACCCTGGATGGAATGGAATGCCAACCCATCGCAGGGCACACACACACACACATTCACACACACGCATTCATACACTAGGGACAATTTTCCAAGGTGCCAATCAACACCTACCGTGCATGTTTTTGGACCTGGGGAAACCCGGAGGACCCGGAGGAAAACCCCCTGAGGGGAGAACATTGAAAAATCCCCACTGAGGGCACATCGGTTCTGGCCGAGACAGGAAACATGCAAACTCCACACACACATGGCCGAGATGGGATACGAACCGGGGCCCTGGCGGTGTGAGGCGAACGTGCTAACCACTAAACCACTGTGCCCCTCATTTACCTTTTATTTATTTATTTATTTATTTATTTATTTAATAATGTTTATTATACAGTATATGTATAAATACTTGAATTCTTAAATGATTTTTAAATGTGCATAAGCTTGTGATGATTGCGAATGATTTATATGGTGTGGGAGGTAGAGCGTTTCGCTGAGACAGTGGAGCCATGGGGAGGGCTGACAATAGGAATCTTGCCTAGGGTGCCAAATATGCTAGAAACGAGCCCTGAAAGCAAACGCTAGGGTTCAATTACTGTGACTGACATCTGATTTCTTTGAGTTTTTAGCCAACAAATGAGCTATTTAGACCTAAAAACACATCTAGAGTCAGAATACGTAATATACACTATTACTATTTTCTATAAAAGAATGAATAATACAATAACAACAATAGTAATACTGTATATTATATATTGCGAGGTTGGAAATTCTGCCCGCCGTGATCCTTTAGCGATAATCTCGTGCAAAGTCAGTCAATCCAAAAAAAAAAAAAAAACAAAAATGTGTGTGTAAAGAGTGATTTTCTCACAGAGCGACGGTCATGCTTTGGTCAGATTGTTGGTAGAAATATGCCATAGCACGATGTACAGTAATGTATTTACATACTTGTTGTCTTCAAAGCTACACTGCCACGGTTGGAAAAAGTGTGTATATGTAGTTTATATGTCGTTTTCTCCCTTTTCACTGTTTGGATTGTATCCTGTCTTCAAAAGGCTATAACGCAATGGCTATACTGCACATACATGCAATGGCGAATGGTGTGTGTGTGTGTGTGTGTGTGTGTGTGTGTGTGTCTCTATCAGTGAAGTTTGGTGGGAGGTGTGTGGTAAGGTGTTGGCCTCTGGACCAGAACTCCGCAGGTTCAAACCCCACAACCACCAAGCTACCACTAGTGGGCCCTTGAGCAAGGCCCTTAACCCTCAATTGCTCAGTTGTAAGTCGCTCTGGATAAGGGCGTCTGCCAAATGCCGCAAATGTAAGTTTATGTCGCAGGCAACGCTCAAAGGTCTCCAAAAGTTCAAATGGTATTTGTTTAGCATTCCTTTAGAGGACAGTCTTAACAGTTTTGTCTCTTATCCTTGTTCTCTCCCTCTGTGTGTCTCTCTCTTTTTCTCTCTTTCAGCACAGCGCAGCTGTCTGATAAATGGCTGGCATTTGCAGTACACGGGCCCGCATTGATCCAGACCAGTACAAATGAAAGCACACTACAAACACGCATGATTACATGTGAGGAGGAACGAGAGAAATGGAAAAGAAGCCGATTACAACCTCATTTCAGCAAAAGCATCCGTTTTCTGGTTTCTGTCACAATACCATAATAATATTTCCCCTTAATATTTACTCTAAATATTGAAATGCCACAGTGTGCTGCTGCTGCATGGAGGTGATAGCGACTACAAGCTAGATTACATTTTTCTTTTCGTTTATTACAAGGATTGTTGTTATTTGATATCATGTAATACTATGTGACCTGCAACCTTGATGTAGATTGGATGTGTGAACATCCGAACAGAGTATCCTGAGCCGGGAGATTGTTGTCTGCAGTTCGAAGCCCAAACAGCTTCTCAGAGACGACAGACAACAAAACGGATTTAGGAAGCTCACGTTTATCTCCCGTCCTAATCTGCTGCTCAATGCCACCGAGCAATTCACACTGTCTGCTAGGTAAAAACGAAAGTATGCTGATGAATCCTAAACATCTGAGATATGCATACTGCAAAGTCTCGTTCGAAAGCTAAAAGAGAAGCGCACACATCCTAGTGATAACCCCTAGTAGAAAGGGGCACGGTGGCTTAGAGGTTAGCACGTTCGCCTCACACCGCCAGGGTCCGGGTTCGATTCCCGTCTCGCCCATGTGTGTGTGGAGTTTGCATGTTCTCCGTGCCTCAGGGGGTTTTTCTCCGGGTTCTCCGTTTTCCTCCCGGTCCAAAAACATGCACGGTAGGTTGATTAACACCTTGGAAAATTGTGCCTAGTGTACGTGTGTGTGTGTGTGTGTGTGTGCCCTGTGATGGGTTGGCATTCCATCCAGGGTGTATCCTGCCTTAATGCCCATAGACGCCTGAGATAGGCACAGGCTCCCCGTGACCCGAGGGAAGATCGGATAAAGCGGTAGAGGATGAACGAATGAGTGAACATTTCTTGTTTGACGAAATGATAATGGATTGAGGAAGTTTCAGGCGCACCCGTGCCCAGGTACACCCACTCTGTTTTAGTGGTAGATATTCCGTCTTCTTTTTTAACTGAAATCTAAAGCACTCTGCGACTCTGTTCAGATCTGTTCACTGTCTGAGCCTGAAATGAACCTGGGTATCTGATCGAGACGTGGGAGGACGACTGGTTTGGGAGTTAGCCCAGCCTCTGGCATTGGCATCTTCTCCCAGCCAAAACGGACAACCATGTAGATAGAAAATGCAATGTATAATTCTTTTGAATGAATACCGAACACCCATAATAACCCTTTTTTTTTTTGTTATGCGCCGAGATAATTTGCACACGAGTGTCGCATTTTTAGTCTGCGGCTCTTCATGGGTTTAGAGCACAGCGAGTGAATGTGGGATGAGAAAGCAGAAATAAAAGCTCCTTTATTGACTCCAGACTAGTCTTGTCTGCCACATATATCTGACCACAGGTCAAACAGTCTAGCCATTTGAAATGGCATTTGTTATGAATATCTAGTTTTAAATGTATTTTTTTATTTTATACAGGAAAATGTTGTCCATACCACTTTTTTGTTCCAGTTCTCGACGATTGAGTACATGTATCTCTGTACTGATTGATAAGTGCAACATATTCAATATTGGAAATAATCCATTTGGGTCCAATGATGTGCTTAGTGGTAGCATCGAGCAACACCTTCTCCCAGAGACACACAAACGCAAAAAAAAATGCCTTATTCAAAGCAGATTCTTTATGCTGCATGTATTAATAAGCAATTTTGTAAATGTTACATTTGATATGTCATGTCAACGTGTAATACCACGGCAAGTTATGCTGGAAGTAGGTTCGTCAATCAAATGCAAAACAAACAAAATCCATCGTCCAATTCACATTTCCCTGTTTAAAAGAGAATGATTAAATCCAACATGACTACATTTTACATTTGTTTATCTTTACAAATCATCACATCAGTAAAGAGTCCATATAAATAAACTCCAATAAATAGGTTGTCGGGAAAACTGTCCAGTAACCTCTGGCAGAGTGGAGAAAGATTTGACATGATTCTCAGTGACACCTGTAACGGAGCTTTATGCGTATATTGTCTAAACATAAATTCTTTACAGATTTATGGGACTCCAATCATAAATTGACATTAGGTTTACATAACAATATATAAGATATTATAACTATATAGAAGTTTATATATGTTTTGTGTGTGTGTGTGTGTGTGTGTGTGTATATATATATATACCTCAGGGGGTTTTTCTCCGGGTTCTCCGGTTTCCCCCCGGTCCAAAAACATGCACGTAGGTTGAACCTTGGAAACATGTATTGGAAAATTGTCCCTATGTAGTGCGGAGTGTGTGTACCTGTGGTGTGTGGGGATGTGTGAATGTGATGTGTGTGTGCCCTGCGATATGGATCCTGCCTTAAGATGGTGTAGAAGATGATGAATATATATATATATATATATATATATATATATATATATATATATATATATATATATATATATATATATATATATATAATATATATATATATATATATATATATATATACATATATAAATCATTCATTCATCTCCTATTCATTCATCTTCTATACCGCTATATATCCGATCTTCCCTCGGGTCACGGGGAGCCTGTGCCTATCTCAGGCGTCTATGGGCATTAAGGCAGGAATACACCCTGGATGGAATGCCAACCCATCGTAGCAGGGCACACACACACACATTCACACACACACACACACACATTCATACACTAGGGACAATTTTCCAAGGTGCCAATCAACCTACCGTGCATGTTTTTGGACCGGGGGGGAAACCGGAGAACCCGGAGAAAAAACCCCCTGAGGCACGGGGAGAGAACATGCACAAACTCCACACACACATGGCCGAGACGGGAATCGAACCCGGATCCTGGCGGTGTGAACGTGCTAACCACTAAACCACCGTGCCCATATCTATATATACTCTATATATATATATATATATATATATATCTATATATATATATATATATATATATATATATATATATATATATATCTATATATATATACATGCATACAGTGGGGCAAAAAGGTATTTAGTCAACCACCAATATATACCCTTTGTTGGCAATGACAGAGGTCAAACGTTTCTGTAGGTCTTCACGAAGATTTTCACACACAGTTGCTGGCATTTTGGCCCGTTCCTCCATGCAGATCTCCTCTAGAGCAGTGATGTTTTGGGGCTGCCGCTGGGCAACACGGATTTTCAACTTCCCGCCAAAGATTTTATATGGGGTTGAGATCTGGAGACTGGCTAGACCACTCCAGGACCTTCAAATGATTCTTGCGAAGCCACACCTTCGTTGCCCGGGCGGTGTGTTTGGTGGTCATTGTCATGTTGAAAGGCCCAGCCACGTTTCATCTTCAGTGCCCTTGCAGATGGAAGGAGGTTTTCACATCAAAATTTTACAATACATGGCCCCATTTATTCTTTCCTTTACACAAATGAGTCGTCCTGGTCCCTTAGCTGAAAAAAGCCCCAAAGCATGATGTTTCCACCCCCAGGCTTCACAGTAGGTATGGTGTTCTTTGGCTGCAAACTCAGCATTCTTTCTCCTCCAAACACGACAAGTTGAGTTTCCACCAAAAAGTTCTATTTTGGTTTCATCGGACCATAGGACATTCTCCCAATCCTCTTCTGGGGATCATCCAAATGCTCTTTTCCAGAACTTTTCCAACTTGAGACGGGTCTTTACTGGACATGCACTGGCTTAAGTAGGGGGACACGTCTGGCACTGCAGGATTTGAGTCCCTGACGGCGTAGTGTGTTACTGATTGTAGCTTTTGTTACTTTTGTCCCAGCTCTCTGCAGGTCATTCACTAGGTCCCCCCCCCTGTGCTTCTGGGATTTTTGGGATTTTTGCTCACCGTTCTTGTGATCATTTTGACTCCACGGGGTGAGATCATTGTGGAGAGCCCCGTGTCGAAGGAGATTATCAGTCGTCTTGTATTTCTTCCATCTTCTAGTAACTCTCCCACAGTTGATTTCTTCACACCAAGCTGCTTACCTATTGCAGATTCAGTCTTCCTAGCCTGGTGCAGGCCTACAATTTTGTTCCTTATGTCCTTTGACAGCTCTTTGGTCTTAGCCATAGTGGAGTTTGGAGTGTGACTGTATGAAGTTGTGGACAGGTGTCTTCTATACAGAGTAACCAGTTCAAACATGTGTGAAGACCTACAGAATACGTTTGACCTCTGTCATTGCCAACAATGGGTATATAACAAAGTATTGAGATGAACTTTTGTTATTGACCAAATACTTATTTTCCACCACCATCATTTGCAAATGAAATTCTTTAAAAATCAGACAATGTTATTTTCTGATTTTCTGGATTTTTTTTTCTCTTTTTGTTTCTCATTTTGTTTCTCAGTTGAGGTATACCTATGATGAAAATTACAGGCCTCTGTCATATTTTTAAGTGGGAGAACCTGCACAATTGGTGGTTGACTAAATACTTTTTTGCCCCACTGTATATATATTCATTCATCTTCAACCCCTTTATCCGATCTTCCCTCGGGTCACGGGGAGTCTGTGTCTATCTCAGGCATCTATGGGCATTAAGGCAGGATACACCCTGGATGGAATGCCGAACCCATCTCAGGGCACACACACACACATTCATACACTAGGGACAATTTTCCAAGGTGCCAATCAACCTACCGTGCATGTTTTTGGACCAGGGGAGGAAACCGGAGAAACCCGGAGAAAAACCCCCTGAGGCACGGGGAGAACATGCAAACTCCAAACACACACACATGGCCAAGACTGGGAATCGAACCCAGGCCCTGGCGGTGTGAGGCGAACGTGCTAACCACTAAGCCACCATGCCCCTCCACTGTATGTATATATATAGTATATATATATATATATATATATATATATATATATATATATATATATATATATATATATATACTATATATATATATATATGACAGGTTAGTTCCTGTCACCGTTTAGGTTATATAAGTGTCCCTGTGAATATATTTCTACTGCAGATATTAGTGTGAGGGCATTAATATAATCCGATTGATTTGTTTTACAGCTGCCTCTGCTGTCAGAGCTGCTGTTACAGAAAATTAATCAACATCTTACGACCAATCACATTCAAGAATTTAACGACACTGTGGTATAAGCCTTAAGCTGGTATGATGCCAGTTGTAATAAAGTGTTTATTAAACTGTCATGCAGCCTTACTAAAGAAGGCTATAAATGTAAAAAAAATAAATAAATAAATAAAACAACACAATTACTTTTTAAAAAAAATAAAAAAAATGACTTGCTCGTTGTAAAATACATGAATCTTTTTTTAAACATTTTTATTAAGAATGCACTCCACTTTGGATCAGCAATGCAACCCGACCAACAGCAACTAGAAATACAGCCATGAGGCATCGGAGAGACACTTCAGCACATGAATAGAAATCAATCTTGAATACATAATGCAAAGCAGGATAGCTTCCTACCCTTCTGCTTCGCACTGATTGATCCTGCATTGCAAGTCCCTGATGACTCGGGGGTACTGTGTGATTTCTGACACACACGGCACATCACTCCTTCTCACATCTGACATGCGAGAGAGGAATTTGGCAACCTTGTGCTCAGAAACAGACAGTAAGGTGAGAGACCTATAGCCCGTCAGGAAAGCAAAGCCTTTTTTTAATTACGCACAATATTAGACAAAAGGAAAAGAAAAGCCAGAGGTGGAAGCGGAGAGATTCCCAGTTTATTTCCACCCTTTGCCCCAATGATGTACACTGGATCTGGGCCAAAAAAAAAAACAAAAAACACCCGCAATTGTGGAAAAGCAAAAAGTTCACAAGTGTACTATTTATGGCCAAGTGAAGAATGTGTCACAAAGCTGTGAGCCGCTAAAAATACTCTATAACACATTCAGCGATGTGTTCTGTTTATGCTGACAACAAATATCGGAACAGAATGTGTATATGTATCTCTTTTGACCCAATTTGTGAATTTATATCGAGCTGTCTGATATGATTCACACATATCATGCGTTCTGTCAATTTTGTTAACCGCGCATATTTTGCGTTTTATCGAAGGGTATAAATTTACACAAGGCACCAGGGAGAGGTTGCTATTTAGTCGAGACACAGATGCTGTAGGCATTTTGAATAACAGATAACAGCAAAGTCTGCATTTCTGGAGGTAAATGAGCAGGCAGTAAATACAGACTTGGCTTTGTGGCTTCACCGTCACTTTTCCCCAGTGTGCAATCTCTCTGTGTGTGTTTTCATGTATGTGTGTGTGTGTTTGGGGGAGTGTCAGTGTTTGTGTGTGACCTTCTTCGCCACGTGGCTGCAAGAGAAATGCATACGACAGGAAAACCCCTCCCCTTCCCCCCCCCCCCCCCCCCCCCCCCCTTAGCGTCAGTCCAGATATTTGGCCAATCCAGAGATGATCCATCAGCACCACTACAACAGGTGCAAGTGAAACTGGAGGAATATGTGTGCGGTCATCTGAAAAAGAACACCGGTCATTTAGTAAATGTATGTTTCATTCCTGGGCTGAGTATTGGGTTTCCACCCCCTCACCATCTTTTTAAATAGTACCAGAGGGGGCCTGCTGCTGACAGCAAGCACGGGATACACCAAAAAAAAGGGGAGGGGGGGGGGAAGGGGGGGGGGGGGTATGGGGTTGAACACCTAACCTTTTCGTGGTTTCGGGACGTATAAAGTGCTTGTATAACATGCATGCACAATAAATATATGAATATATTTTTTAAATTAATAATGTCAATATATTTATTTTAAAATGCATTTATTATTAACTATATTGTATTAATAGGTCGTCGAATCTAGTAATAAAAAAAAAAAAAACACACTGACCCATTTGTATTTACTGTCAAACTAAGAAAAGACGCCCATACCCCTGAGAGATCATTAGGCCCGGGTATCGTTTGAATTTTATTGATTCCAATTATCGATTCCGATTCTTATCGATTCCAAACGGGGAACCAGCCGCAGATGTTTACTCATGCTGGCCGTAACAACTTTACTTTAACATATTGGTTTATTACAATAATTACACGTAGCTTTGCCTTCGCTTTCGAACGCTTCGGCCCATCTTGTAAACTGATGTTTAGATTACCTACATAAGGTCCTGGCAGAATTGGATGCATGGAAGGTCCTGGAAGATTGACAGGTGAAAAAAATCTTCTTAATCTTAAGTATCCGATTCCAGATTCAGAATCGATTTTCAATTCCCGACCCTGGAGATAATATATAAATACATTGTGTTGTACGAGCAATTTTACATACGTAAATGCAGTAAATAGTTTTACATTTTGTAATAATGAAAGTAGACTGCAATTTTTCTCAACTACTCTAAATAAATTTAATTGTCTGTTGTTTTTTTTTGCATATATATATATATATATATATATATATATATATATATATATATATATATATATATATATATATATCAGTATATCATAGTATTATGCTTATATTTTGAGTCAAAAGGTTAATGTATAAAACCTGTATAATTGTCGCTTTCATAACTTGGTTTGTCCCATTCATGTTTTAAGAGCTCCTTAAACTTTATAATGCTTTTGATTATGAAAATGTGACTTACTTTACACTATTATGAATCTTTTTGTAGTATCATGGCATAATCACAGTCTATTTCAGTGTAATGGCAATAGTAGGAGGGAATGCACCGACTGAACGAAATGTGTGAATGAGTGTGTGAAAGTGTGCGCATGGTGACCTTTAATGGATTGGTCTCCCATCCGTAGTGTATTCCTGTCTCAGTCACTAGAGATACACTAAACCCCTTAACCAGGATAAAGTTGTTGCTAAAAGTAAATCGCTGAATTTGAATTTGTAATCTATATCAGGGCACAGGATAATTAGGGTAATGTTTATGCTGATAAAAAATAAATAAATAAAATGTGTGTTATGAATTTTACAAATTAAATGATGATGAACTTGTAACACACTGTTTATCAGCTAACATATTAAGATGTGTATTATTTGTGTATAATAATATAACTCAGTCGTTAGGATTAAGCTAGTGCACTCTTTGTACCCGTCCCAAGCCTGGATCAATGGGGACGGTTTTGTAAGGAAGAGCGTAAAAAAATGCGCCGAACCAAAAATGCTGCTCACAGAACTAAGATCCATACCAGATCGGTTGAGGCCCGGATTACCAACAACTCCCACAGGTATCGCTAGCCAATGGGTACAGGAGGAAATTGGGCTGTTGTCGACCAAAGGAGGAATAGAAGAGGGGGAATACGTCTACAGAGAAGGGGAAAAAAGAAGTTGTAGGAAAGTGGAGATTAGGGTGGGTGCTATTATATGTTGATACTACGACTGGTAAAGGGAGAGAGTTAGCTGATATGATGGAGCAGAGATATGTTGTAGACATATTGTGGGTTCAGGAAAAGGGAATAAGGGAGTAAGACCATTAGAGGTGGACTTAAACTGTTGTATCATGGTGTGGATGGTAAGAGAAATGGCTTAGGGGTATTCCTGCAGGTCGGAGAGTTTGTGATAGGGTGATGAAGTTGAAGCTGAAAGAATAAGGTGGTGGAAACTGAAGGTTGGAACTGAAGGTGTGAGATTCAAGGATGAGGTCAGACAGGGGTGGTGAAGAGATGTTGGACAATTGGGCAACTACTGCAGAGGGGAAAAAGGAGACAGTGTGTCATTTGGAAAGGGAAAGGACGATAACGAGGCATGGTGGGGTCGCGAGAGAAGAATAAGGATTGGGATCGAATTGGGATCAGCAGAGAGATGAGGAAAGTAGGCAGGAGTACGAGGAGATGCGGCATCAGGTCAAGAGGGCTGTAGCGAAAGCACAGGAAAAGGCGTTTGAGGAGACGTATGTGAACTTGGACACAAAGGAAGGAGAAAAGGATTTGTCCTGGATCGGCTCTGAGCCCTTTCTTGTTTGCCGTGGTGATGGACAGGTTGACGGACGAGCTCAGACAGGAGTCTCCATGGACTATGATGTTTGCCGATGATATAATGATTTGTGGTGAGAGTAGGAAGCAGGTTGAGCAGGAGGGGTGGAGGTACACACTGGAGAGAAGGGGGATGAAAGTCTGTAGGAGTAAGACAGAGTACATGTGTGTGTGTGTGTGTGTGTGTGTGTGTGTGTGTGTGAATAAGAGGGAAGGCAGTGAAGGGGTGTGGTTGCAGGGACAAGAGGTGGTGTTTATTAGGTGTGGATGTTTTGGAGACGAGGTGAGGGAGGAGAGATTGACATGTTTTGTGCATGTGCAGAGGAGGGACATGGGTTACATAGGCCAAGGAGTAGGATTATGGATGTGGTGAAGGAGACATGCAGGTGGTGGTATGGAGAGGGATGATCCTCTGTGGTGATCCCTAATATAAAAGAAGAAGAGTGTTTATATTAAAATGCTGCATTTTGCAAAATATATCACTTTTTATTTGTATATTACATTATATCCCCCGGGGGGCACGCTGGTTTAGTGGTTAGCACGAGTTTGCATGTTCTCCCTGTGCCTCAGGGGGTTTTTCTCCGGGTTCTCCGGTTTCCTCCCGGTCCAAAAACATGCACTGTTGATTGGCACCTTGGAAAATTGTCCCGAGTGTATGAATGTGTGTGTGTGTGTGTGTGTGTGTGTGTGTCCTGCGATGGGTTGGCATTCCATCCAGGGTGTATCCTGCCTTAATGCCCATAGACACCCTGAGATAGGCACAGGCTCCCCGTGACCCGAGGGAAGATCGGATAAAGCGGTAGAAGATGAATGAATGAATGAATGAATATATCCCCCATATATGACCTGCATTAGAGATATGGCATTTAAAAACTGTATCATAATATTACACAAGATAGGACAATATTGCAAATATAGGATATCTCTGATTCTGCGTTTTGTTTTGGATTGCTTGGAATTTCTGGTCCATTGAGATATTATAACCCCCTTTTCCAGGAATACATAAAAAAAAAAAAAAAAAAAAAAAAAAAAAACGATCAGCCAAGCGCAAACATTTTACACTACACATCCCAGTATTTTGCTTACATGCTTATGCTCGCATGTAATTATGCTCAAACAAATCATTCCTTATAAATATTTTAAGTTACAATGGTCAGGCAGAGAGGTGAAGATACGTTAGTTTGCCTGGTGGGAAGAACTAGCTATGCAGGAGAGAGAGAGAGAGAGAGAGAGAGAGAGCTCATATGCCCAGCTAGTGTTTACTAAATGTCTGCATGGGTAATTGCTAAGTGCATATTGTTGCACTGTGTAAATATAGCACATAGCACTTTCTTTTGGGTAATTATAACCTGCAAATCTCTCGCTGCTTTCAGAAAATGTGTACCTATGCAAAAAAAAAAAAAGAAAAAAAAAGACCACTGTTTTTGTTATGGCCATGCATGATAATGCTTGTGAAAATGAACACTGTTGCTTTAAATATCTGTTAAGTCTGTTTTAAGCTTAGTCACAAGAGCTTCGGAACAAAAAATAAAAAAAGTTAATTTTTCTAAAAAAAAAACGAATATCCAGCTATTAAATGATAGCTGGCATAATGTGGGGAAAGCTATGTGAAAAATGAATACTGGTTGTTTTTTATTCTTTAATACAGGGACACCTGTGTGAAGCGTATCATGTGACAAATAGAATCTGTTTTATTTGTCAAATATTTGTGTCATATTTAAGTGGGCGTGGCACAAACTGCTTAGCAGAAAAGTTAACGTAGGATCAGAACTGTAAACAAACAAATAAATAAATAAATAAAGTGAGCAAAAAGCTAGACCTTGATCTACTGGAAATGTCTACTTAGAACGTGTTTAAGTGATTTATTCACATTAGGATACGTCCCTAGTCTAGACTATATGTGAAATCTGACAGATTAAAACTGTTCGTAATCCCGTTAAAGTGTGCGTTATTATTATTTCATCAAGATGCCATGCATTTAGATGATGCCCTTTTCCCAGAGAGACTTACAATGTACTCGTTTATACAATGAAGTAGTTGAGGGTGAAGAGGTCCAGGAATAACAGTCTTGGTGGTGTTGGGATTTGAGCTCACAATCTCCCTATTAACCTCCATTTCCTTTTAAGACGTTACACAATGTGGAGTCATTCCAACAATGCGTTGATGTAATGCCAGGCACTTCACTAATCAAACAGTTCGTTCTCTGCATGGAATCCTCTTTAAATGTCGCTCCCCACTTTGTCCATATGGTCTGGTGTTTCCCCATGTCATCCATACACAGCAGGTCCTGCGAAAGCTGTGGAAAGAGCAAAATGAACAGAGAAGGAGAAGGAGACAGGAAGGAAATTCCTGCTGACCCAAACGGTATCTAACCTTGAACTGATGACCCAACCACTCAATCAAAGTAAAAAAAAAAACAAACAAACAAAAAAAATAGCCCATTGAGGGTTTAATCAGTGCATTATGTAAATGAAATATAGATCCCTGCAGTGGCTTATATCCTGCTGTCTACCCACTCGGCCTAAATCTGCCCCCAAACGAACGTTTTTGCATCGATGAAGGCACTGGAGCGTCCATGTTTGAACTCCTGAACTCATCGCCTTTCATCAATTATTAAGGTCACTCCCCAAGCATGCGTACAAACATATGGGCAGGGTGAAAAGAGGATTCTGTATCACGTTCACTAATCGCCACCTGATAATCTAGTATCACGGAGGTTCCAGATTAGTGGGTGTGCTCTAAAATCTGCTTAATCCGTGCATTTTTAATGTGTTGTGCTGAGATTCCCGTTTAATTACAATTAGGGAAAAAAGACACATTTTGTGCTTTTATTGTTCAGATTGACGACATCTCCAAATAAACGATATATATATATATATATATATATATATATATATATATATATATATATATATATATATATATATATTATATATCCGAATTTCACGTGAAGAAGCTATATTTATAACTAAAAAAAGAATCAATGACATAAGTCTTGGTGCGCATTAGAATGTGTCTGCCCTAATTCACGAAATAATGGAAAATAGATTTACTGTTCAGCCTCTATAGCAGTCCTCTATACTGTCTAAGTAGTTAAGCTAAGGACAATGCATGGTTTTTACCATCCACTTACCAGGAGCTGCTCTTCAATCACCATAAATATTGAGGAGCAGCATGTGCTCCTTCACAGCCACAGACTCTGCGAGTTTACTCATCCAACCCATTATTATCACTCAAGTGCAATTCTTCCGGAGAGAGAGAGAGAAGTCTTCCACTTCAAAAAGATCTCCCCAATGAGACACGGATCTCTGACACGTCGCTATCTCGTCCATCGTTGTTCATTATTAGCATAAAGCTTAATCGGGAGATTGCTAATATTGACACCCGCTTCCTCGGAGATTTGCTTGTTACTCGCGTCACGCACTGCACGTGACATTCCCTCCCCATGTGTGTGACCTTCCTGTACTAAGCGAAGTGCATTGTTTGTGAAAAAGCAAATGCACAAAACAAAGAAAAAAAGGAAAGAAGTCTTTAGAAATGCTCCGACTGGAAAATCGGGCAACAAGTCCTCTGATTAGGGTGAGGCTTAAGTGCAAAACACATTGAAATACCGAACATTGAAATTGCTCGATGCTGATTGGACGCGAGTTATTTAAACAGTTAGCAAACACAATTGAATGTGCTGCCGCTTTTTATGCTGCGGTGAACTTCCTAAATGAAGCGACAGCACTTTATTAATAGAACGAATATCCAAATCACTAAAATAATCAAATTCTTCATTTACTAATCTCGCTTTGTTTTGTGGGGTTTTTTTTTCCTCAGTATGTTTGCCGTCTGAGTTACTGAGCCTTAACCAAGCCATTTTTTTTCCCTGACCAATGGAATTTGGAAAACACTTACGCACCGTCCTTTGAGAGCTGTCTCACCGCATTTGTCTGAAGCAGGAAACTTCTGCACTAAAAAAATGGCATGGAATCAATCACACGTTATTACGTGAACTATAGAGGGATAAAACCTTTAATCATCTTTACATTGACATTGACAAAGGCATGGTATGGCCAGATGTCTTTTAATAATTTCCTGTCTAGTTTGCATTTTTTTTTTTTTTGCTTCATAAGCTTTTCTGACAGGGGGCAAGGTGGATTAGTGGTTAGCACGTTCGCCACACACCGCCAGGGTCCGGGTTCGATTCCCTTTTCGGCCATGTGTGTGTCGAGTTTGCATGTTCTCCCCGTGCCTCAGGGGGTTTTTCTCTGGGTTCTCTGGTTTCCTCCCCCGGTCCAAAAACATGCACGGTAGGTTGATTGGCACCTTGGAAAATTGTCCCTAGTGTATGAATGTGTGTGTGTGTCCTGCGATGGGTTGGCATTCCATCCAGGGTGTATCCTGCCTTAATGCCCATAGACACCTGAGATAGGCACAGGCTCCCCGTGACCCGAGGGAAGATCGGATATAGAGGTAGAAGATGAATGTTAAAGTTAAAGGCGGTGCACACTTGGATCAGGTTTCCCTCGGAAATCAGTCTCTGACTGAACTAAGTAGCTTCTTTTCTGTTTCAATGGCTGCCACAGACACAACATGTACTGACGGGAATCCTCTGGTTGCATTCCAAATTGCTCTGGAAAGAGGCTCAGGATAAATAAATAATGACTTTCTACATTACCTGTCGGAGTAGGCAATCTAATTCCGACTGGTCACTAAGGCTGTGTGTGCAGTTTTGCTGTTTGGAGGTAAAGTTTATGTATTTATTTAATTTTATTTTGCAAGCTTTATCGATTCTTTAAGAATTTCAGATTCTCCGATTCTATTAAAACAACATGGGCGGATCTTTAAAATTCCCTGCGACACAGTCGTGACAGACTGAGTAAGCAATCAGACAAACAAAATGCGACAAACTTGAAGGGAAGCTCAAAACAAATTTACTAGTGAGTTTACTGAGGAGAACATGCAAACTCCACACACACATGGCCGAGACGGGAATCGAACCCGGACCCTGGCGGTGTGAGGCGAACGTGCTAACCACTAAGCCACCGTGCCCCGTCATTCATTCATTCATCTTCTATTGCTTTATCCGATCTTCCCTCGGGTCACGGGGAGTCTGTACCTATCTCAGGCGTCTATGGGCATTAAGGCAGGATACACCCTGGATGGAATGCCAACCCATCACAGGGCACACACACACACCACACACACACACACACACACACACTAGGGACAATTTTCCAAGGTGCCAATCAACCTACAGTGCATGTTTTTGGCCCAGGAGGAAACCGGAGAACCCGGAGAAAAAACCCCTGAGGCACGGGGAGAACATGCAAACTCCACACACACATGGCCGAGACGGGAATCGAACCCGGATCCTGGCGGTGTGAGGCGAACGAGCTAACCACTAAGCCACCGTGCCCCCTGCATATTTGTTTTATTGTGTGTAACATATGTAAAAAGACAACATCGAAAAAACCTTTCGCATAAAAACAGGAATGCAGGAATGCTTGTAAAACCGTTTGATTTATGCAAACTCGGTGAAGGCAAGTCTATAACGCCTCAGGCAGATGTACCTTAAACATGTCCATGTAGTGGAATATTCCGTCGCTGGTGTTTAGTGTCACATCTACACCGTGCACATTTAACGCCGCAGCCGGGGACTCTGATTTCCATCATACGTAGGCGTTAAACTCACCGAACGCATTTATTTGCACCTGGGACTATTCATAGACAGTCACTCGAGTCAGTGCTGAAATAGATGTGCTGTATTATTTTGTCACTTTGGTGTTTGATCGTGTTCCTGGTTTGTACATCTTTGCCATGTTAAGTGAGCGGTGTTAGAACAACGCTCGACCTTGACCTTGTGTTTGTTTGCAGTCTCACGTCACGGGCATCTGCATTTGCTGCATGACTTTCAAGCAGTGAGATTGAATGAAAACGGTTACAAAACCCTAAAGAATACCGAGCTTATATTATACATTTTGTGAATTTGTATACTTTATTTATATTTAGGTTTTTTTTTACAGTATTGCCTTTTGATACTGTAACATGCAAATCCCACTCCGCCCTCCCAATGTGTTATTATTATTATTATTATTATTATTATTATTATTATTATTATTATTATCCAAAAGTAAAGACTATAAAAGCTAGGTTTCCAAACATAGAGTAATGTGAAGGATGCAAAATCAGGAATGGGAAAAGTAATCCGGTGGAGTGATCGCCTGTAAAATAGAATTATATCAAATACATCATCATCATGATTTTCCAATAAAAACTCATCCGATGCCTTATCATCGGTGGCCAGTAGGAATACAAAGGCTACAAATAAATTTGGCTTGAACTGCTGCATTTTTTAACAATCCACCACGACCTTGACCGGATTACTGCAAGTGAGAGCGTTTTTTCATTTTCAAATGCACAATGCAGCAAAAATAGGCATAGAACCAAGCAGGCCTTATACCAGGGATGGGCAAACTACGGCCCGGGGGCCACATCCGGCCCCTTGGTCCTTTTAATCTGGCCCGCTGAACTGCTTCGGCTTCTTTGCCGCACCAGAAGAAAGTATAACCGCACAGCAGTGCTGACATGCTGAGCGTGAGAAAAATGATGGAAAAAAACAGTGATTTTTTTTTGTTTATTTTCCTTAAATAGAATATCCTTATTCTTTGGTAGCATAATGAACATGATATCATTTACCGCTCTTTACAAGTGGAAAAATTTATATTGAACACAAGTTATGTTCAACGTTATTGTTGGTTCGGCCCACGAACACACCTCAGGTTTCTCATGTGGCCCTTTGGAAAATATAATTGCCCACCCCTGCCTTATAGCATATAATGCAGAGAATACATTCCATGTATCTTTTAAATTCCAGGTCATTTTGATATGCAATACTGTGGAGTGTTTTTTTTTTTCTTTTTGTTGATCAAATTAAAGTAATGGCTTGTGCTTGAATACCACTTTTGAGCATTCTATCATCCTTTATCATTTCATATTCGAGCACTTAAAGATTGTTCGGGGAGCGCGGCTTCCTTTTTCATTTAAGCATGAAAGTGAATTTCTCGAACCTATTCTACAACTCAGGTGTGGCCTTCGCTGTGTTGACACTGTATCTACAGAGAAGACACACACATGGAGAAACATTTGTCTACGCCTGTGTTATATCCCATGTTTATACTGGTTATAGTAACATTTAGTTCAAACATTATTAGCCAAACATATAAATACATAACCACTCAGCCCATGTTGACCTTTCGGAGGCAAGCCTAAATGGCAAATGTCACAGCGAGGGAGTACTCCGATAAAGTTAATGTCATGGGTCCCTTACAAAATGACATGTACAGCTTGCAGTTTATTAATGACTGCCGTGGCTTACAGACACCAAATCATCATCGTAAGGACGACCGGATATATCCCTTTAATTAAATATTTTACAAGAGGTGGAAATGGTATTAATAATATGAATCAATAGTAATCAAAGTTGATACAGTTTTGCCACTGAAGGCTAATCTGAAATTGCCCATTATGTTTAATGTGTGAGTAGTCTCTGCATGGTGTATATCCTGTAGAAGCCTGTTTATGAGACACACACATATTGGTGGTGACAGGTATACTGCTCAACAAACACGGTGTGGTGGCCATAAAACCTGCGATCTCATAAAAGCCCCCTTTCCAGCTATCAGTTCACATGGGAAAACTGCACTTTTGCGGTAAATATATTGCACGGGAGATGTTTTCTTTCATATCAGGGAATACATTGTGGCCCTTTTATTGCCCCATGACACTTGATTGTATTTCATCATGGGAATAGCATAGAGGCACTCTGTGAGCAGAAGCTCTACACGATGTCCTGGGCCATTATTTCGAACGTGCATATTGTCTTGATTGAAAGGAGAAAAGTCACAGTAATGCACTTATTAAACGGAGGCGCATGGAGTTGAGGCAAACGTAAAGGTATGACCAGAGGGCCGCCGGGTGCACACTGACATGCACCACCGCGATAAGCAAGCTGCTCTTTAGGATGTCGCGATCAGCACCTGGCCTATTTTCTGCATCCTGCTGACCTGGAAAGGCGTCTTAATGTTGGGTTAATGGCATCATGACAGATTTACCTGAGTAAAGCCTTGCTGCATAAATGGGTCACTTCAAATAAGCAGGAAATTCAGTATATGAGCACCCAATATCCCTGAAGATGCAAAAAGAACACTCATATGAAAGATGCATGAATCGACTATATTCAATGTAAACAATGCAACTGTTTACTTTGGTGCTAATTGGCACAATTATTGAAAAAAGAGACAAATATAGTGTGCTATATACGATATAATACATCTACTTGGCTAGCTCTGAGGAAATTGTTCTAGTCAGTCGCACAGTGCATGAGTGCAAATTTGGAATTAGATGTACGCATCTTAAACATACACATCATTCTGGAGTAGTGGTTTACATAACTTAAGCATGATGCAATTTAAAATGACAATCGAACCCCATGCCAGGACCTGCCCGGGACCGATGTTACAGCATGACTGGTTGTCTCACCAGGTGGGAATGCAAAAACTGAGGGAACACAGTGCACTTATTGGTCCATAAAACTCCCTGGCTGAAAAGCACATCAGCACCCTGACCTCATCAATCTGGCAGCACATTAAAGAGAACACGCTGCCTCTCATGTACAAGTACACCGAGAGCATAAACGGCAGGCACAGGTGTTGGGATGTTTCGGATACGCTGCGTGAAGGCCCCCGATCCTAAAGCATAGGACAACTTAACTAAGCGCTACTGGTCTCAGGACAGAGGAAAACCCTTATAGTAACTGCCCTCCACCCTCTAGACCTTTGTTTTTCTGTTTACTCAGCTGGAAGGAACAACTTTGACGCAAATGCAAATACTTAGCTTACTTGTTTGATTATCACTCTCCACTCACTAGGAGTTTACAAATTGTCGTTTACTGAAGTGTGCAGTTTAGTCAGAGGAGGAAACCTTTCAGGCTTTTCCATTCCGGTTCGTTTGTTTTGGAGTGTTTGGAGGGCGGTACCTCCACGGCTGCCGTTGACGTAGGGATACGTTTGCATTTGTTTTCACACGAGACACGAGACGGTATTTACATTTGACACAGGTGTAATGGCTGCATTCATCTGACTGTAGAGAGTGCAGTTCACTGGCACTGTCATAACCTGAGCCAAGAAGGTCATTTCTTACCACAGCTTAGGGCTATAGAAGCTAAATGTAACCCTATAGGCTAAAGTCTGTGTAGATTTTAATTAAGGCAAGGTTAAACACACAAACCTGCCTAGAGTTTGTTAGTAAATCCGGCCAGAAACAGCCTAATTTGACAGAAAGATTCCAAAACTTAATGTGCCATAATGGTCCAAAGTTTCCAATATGAGACAGAGAACAAATTGTACGAGAACGTCTAATGGATGCAGAATTAGAGTGTGGCTCACATAGCTGGATGGAGAATGGTTAAAATGGTTAACCCACTCAGCCTTGAAAAATGTGAAGGCTGAAACAATATGTATATATGTTATACATGTTATACATATTATATGCTATTTTGCAATACTTATTTTACTGCATTTCATGTCTATCTATCTGTCTATCTATCTATCTATCTATCTATCTATCCATATATATATATATGGGGGGCACGGTGGCTTAGTGGGGGGGCACGGTGGCTTAGTGGTTAGCACGTTCGCCTCACACCGCCAGGGTCCGGGTTCGATTCCCGTCTCGGCCATATGTGTGTGTGTGTGTGTGTGGAGTTCGCATGTTCTCCCCGTGCCTCAGGGGTTTTTTCTCCGGGTTCTCCGGTTTCCTCCCGGTCCAAAAACATGCGCAGTAGGTTGATTGGCACCTTGGAAAAATTGTCCCTAGTGTGTGAATGTGTGAATGTGTGTGTCCTGCGATGGGTTGGCATTCCATCCAGGGTGTATCCTGCCTTAATGCCCATAGACGCCTGAGATAGACACAGACTCCCCGTGACCCGAGGGAAGATCGGATATAGAGGTAGAAGATGAATGAATGAATGAATATATATATATATATATATATATATATATACACACACACACACACACCAGTTACTCACATTCATGATTGGTCACCACTAAGTGACTGCCACCTGCAATTTGCATAATGTTGGCACTAGGCCAACTTTTTTTGCCTCACTGCTCACATATTCTCAAACTCTGACACTTTTCTTTCCCATGAGTCCTCATTTACAAATGAATAGGTGCAAAATTTCAGAAGGGAAACTCCATGCGTTGTGGACATAATGCACGTCTTGGCTCAAAGCCATCTATAATGTCAGTTAGGCTGATTTATGTATATTGTTTGTTAGAAATGGTCATGAATAAATCGGTAAAATAAAATTATTCTTTCTGGTAAATATATATATATATATATATATATAATAAAATTGGCTTATTTAAAGCCAACAATAAATAAGAACCATAATTCTCTTTAATTCTATCAAAAAATGCAATCTTGTGTACTTTGTGGCTCAGGAGAGAGTTACACATTTCCTACCACGGATGCGTAGATTCCGTATTTATCCTGGATTCACCGTTAAAATGCGTGTGAAGCAATGTCTGAGACCTTATCACCCCCATTAACCTTATCGCTGAACTTAAAGACAAACATTCCTCACGTCTTGGAAGAGTTCAAAAACTTCCCACTCTCAACAATCAGCAACTCCATTACTGAGGAGGCCTGGCTGACATCATTCCGGCGATAAACACGGGGCTCGGCGTAGACGAGAAACATTCTTCCAACTAGTCACAACAACAACAACAACAAGACCTGCCACAGAAAATAACTGTAATCAAATATCTAATGACATTTCTCTAATAGCCACAGGTAACCTCTTTACAGCTTTTTGTCTGATTTAATGAGTTACTCGGCCACTACTTAATGGAACAATTACTCCAAAACACACAAGCCTTATTATGTTGAAGGTCGATTATTTGAGGAAGATTAATGATAGTTGAACTTAAAACGGAACATCCAGCTGGTCTCAAAAGCCTTCTTTGTTGCCGTACCTAAAATTGACCTGGCACTTGTGTCTACTCCTGAATGGGGATTTATATAAACACAGGCAGAATCATTGAAAGAAAAAATAAACTCTTTCTCACTTGAATGTTGGACATTAAATTCCCACTCGATTATACAAATTAGAATATATGTGTAATAGTGATACATATTAATTCATGCGTCACGAATATGCTGCGTGCAATAATGAATGGCTTTATTTATTGCTACTACATCTATTCATATTTATATCTACTAATGGACATTTGATGCATTGCATGTACGAATGTACCAAGAATTTCACCCTCATTAGCCCCGGCTAATATTATATTCCCTAAACCCCTAAGTAGTGCACTAATTGTAGGCCCTTTTTTTTTTTTTTTTTAAGTTCCAGGCTCTGTCTATAGCCCTTCTAACCTCACTAACCTCACGAACCTCTCTGACTGTTTCCTGGTAAGCCCCCAGGAGAGAACCGAAACCGCAACAGTATCTGTGCACACGGATCAAAAGGGTCAGTACAGGTGCTTTGATCGCACTGCTGAAAGAAGAGCATCTAAATGAAGAAAGAAAAAGGGTAGAAAAAGAAAAGAAAGTCTTTGATGCCAAAAAAAAAAAGAATAAAATAAAATAAATATTTTCACAATGGTCGGAACGTGGGTGTGTGGTGTGTCCGGTTGACTCATGCTGAACGCTTATTCATATACCTAATAACTTCAAAGCAAAAATCACCTGCATCTACTATAGCATGTGGCAGCAAAGCAAATTCACATGACTCAGTTCCCAAAGGAAAAGCAATAGTGTGTGTGCGTGTGTGTGTGTGTGTGTGTGTGTGTGTGTGTGTGTATGAGTGCGCTTGTGCATGCACTTGCAAGTGACTGGTATGTTTAAGGTCACTCCCGATAACACTAACCTCGGTGTAAAGTGTGTAACCTGCCATATCAAACACTTCACAATCCTGTAATATATATTAATGACTGAGGAATCAAGCTCACAAGAACTTCTTTTTCCACAATGCGCCTTTGTCCTGCAGACGCTGTGCCCTTGAGGGACGGAGAGTGGGCTTTTGTGCAAAGGTAATATGATCGTTGAAACTAGTGGGTTTTTCAAAGAATGCATTATACAAACCTCATCATTTACATAATCCAGAATATCACCTCAAATCTCCTGGGTCGTAGCACTCGCGGTAATAAAAAAATTTAAAAAAATAAAAAATAAAAAACACACGATATCTTCTGACCTAAACTGAGAGCAAGGTTATGAATTCAAACCCGACATTTATTCTAAGGTCATAATGTAAGGTTATAATATAGTCATTCTTCAGAGACAGAACTATTATTTTATCCCAGCCACTAGAGGCAGTATTTCCAGTCACTGTACAACAGTGTGCTTAGACAGTGTTACTGAGATGTGCATGAGAAATGTTACGTTATTTTAAAAAATCATTAAAATTTTTTTTTTAATATATAGTGCATTTACATGAAAGGGAACCCAATAAAATGAATTATATATATATATATATATATATATATATATATATATATATATATATATATATACACCAAAATGCCCTGTCTATTTTAAATGTTGTGACACCAAAAGCGACACCAAACCTGGTGCATGGAAAACCCTGTCTTGTCATTCCAGCCATTACACAAGATATATGCCCCACAATCATAGACTGATAACCAGTGTTCTGAATGTCAAGGTGCTCTCAGATGGAAACATAAACTCATGATAAGCCCAATCATGCTTTTTGTTATTTTTGTATTTTTTTCCAAAGCGGTGAGGTTTTAAAAAAAAAGAAAAAAGGGTGGAGGGTTTAAATGGAAAATACTGCGGGTCAGACTACCCAGGTCAAGGCCTCTTACTAAGGGGGTTGTGATTAAACAGAGGGTAGAGCTCAGCAAACCAATTACAATCTGGCATTAAGGGGGGGGGGGGGGGCAGGACCCATGTTCATCGATAGTGACATTATTTTTAGGCTCCTGTAGGGAGGATATGCAAGTTAGCTTGCGTCTGTTGCGTCAAATGAAAGAACATACAATAGCAGAATTTAATATTGTACATAGAACTTTATTAGATTAGCATTATGAAAATGTCAAGAGCACAGGCTTTATGTAAAAACAGATTATATATATATATATATATATATATATATATATATATATATATATATATATAATATATATATATATACTTGTTAATGTCCAAGAGAGACATGGAAAGCTAGTCATGGAGTTTTGCTTTTTTTTTATTATTATTATTATTATTATTATTATTATATTATTATTATTATTACTATTATTATTTAAAAAATGTGTTTCTGTTTTCATCCTGAATCAATTCAATGTAAAGTGATTATTGTATAAAAGACGCACAACTGTATTGTATCGTAAGAAAATTAAAAGTAAAATATGTGTGTGAGTGTGTGAGAGAGAGAGAGAGAGAGAGAGAGAGAGAGCACAGGGTTTTAACAGGTGTTGTTTTTTTGAAGAGGGGATCCCATCCTTCTAAAGAGAGAAGATAATTAACACCTCTGCGGTTACCATGCCAACCTGCCAGTTGGAATGTTTCACGACATAATTAGCCGGGTTTTGAGCCACAGTAATTACTGAGCACACGGTTCATCTGCTCTCCATACGCTGCAGCACGCACACACAGCATGTCTCTCTGTATTCAGTGGAATGATACGGGATGAATCTTGGGGTTAAACATCAAGCTGCGGAGATGCGGGACACTCCTCAAACCTCATAAAAAAAAAAAAAAAAAAACATCAGCAGGACCGACAGCCAGCAATTCCCTGTAGGTTAGATCATTAAAACATGGTCAAATTAAACCAAATACAACTACGCCGATTACATACAGTACATAAATGTCATGCAGTACATAAATGTAGCCAATGTGTGACATAATCAGCTTGATGTCAATCCTAATGAACATCCAATTAAAGGATTGCTGGTCTATTCTGTCCGTAAGGTCATCTGGTGCTTTCACATCGGAACAGATTCAAATGGCACACAACTTTTACTTTGTGGCATTTTGTGTTCGGTCAGGGCCAAGTATAACCGTGGAAAAAGGAGTAGACAGTAACTGACAGGAACATGGTGTCCTTTAATGGAGGAAATGGGGGGGGGGGTGTTGACCACCAAACTCCAGCTAAAGTTATAATATATTGCTTGACAATTCGGTATCATGCAAAAGCTCCCCATTAACACTAGCTTTCCCTTATTCAGCATTGCCTTTATTTACATATTGGATTGTTTTTTGGGCGCGGTTTTCGGGCGAAAGAACACTAAAACGATGGGTGTATTTGCGAATCTCTAACTATACCTTTAATTGCTGCATGTTGAAATTAGTTTAGAGGACGAAATTGTTACCTTAAACCAAGCGTTCATTATGAGCTCGGACTACTTGGGATGAGTCAAGCACCACAGGACACATACCACTTATAGTCTTTACATCGCTGCAGTATGGAACGGGAGATTCATATTTCAAGGATAATGCCAGGTACATGAGTCATATACGTTTTGAAATCGCTAAGGCACCCGGAATGGAATGACTCATTAGCAATTTGTTTTCCAGATTGCATTAATATCTGTGCAATTGTAAAGCACTCGTGGAGAGCCGGGAAGGTTGGGCCACATACTAGCCATGTTGAAACTATAGGTTGAGTCACAACATCAAGATTATGAAAAGCATTGCAAATAAATAGATGCAATCTTTTATTCTTCTTAATACTGGTCCTTTGCTATTATTACACCCAGAGGGGGGGCGTGTACAGGTATCTATAGCAGTAATTGATTGCAAATGACAGCAGGGCCATGAGACTAAATACATTCCTTTGTCAAATGATCTAATTACTGTTTGGCCGTAATTCCTTTTTTTCCGCGAAGTAAGGAATCATCGGTTTGTGTGAGCTTTAAGGTTGTGCCCGCAGAGATCCATTTAAATCAATAGCAATTTGGATTTGCTCAGTGAATGACACCTGAGATTTAATAATCACGCAAAAGATCAATAACTATCCAGATGGTCTGGTGGCATTTGACCGTGCTCAACCAGATATCACAGGGTTTGTTGCTGACAAAAGCGTATATCGGAATCCACATCATGAAGGTATTTGATGACGAGATATTTGAGGAGGACGACCCAAAACCAGAATTGCTCTATTATTTTATATCAATATCTGGTTTGGTCGAGTTACTTATACATAGAGTATACATGTTAACAGTGTATAAATGATGTATGATGTTAACTGTACATAAAACTAATAACTTTACTATGTGGTAAATACTACAAAGGGATATTACTGAATGCATATTCAAGTATTGAACCGATAATGTTATCAAAAAGGATGTTATGCCAACACACACACACACACACACACACACACACACACACACACACACACACACACATATATATATATATATTACTGAATGCATTATGACCCCCCACACACACATACACACACATATATATTTATATATAGCCTATATATATATATATATATATATATATATATATATATATATATATATATATATATATATGTATATATATATATATATATATATGTTGTTGTTTGTGGGGGTCATAATTTGTATGTATGCACAAACACCCATGCACATACAAATTTGCTGTCCCGAAAAAATTTATAACTTTATCAGTTCAATACTTGAATGTACTCAAAATGCATTCAGTTATATCCTTGTTTAGTATTTAGTACATAGTAAAGTGTATGCATCCACACACACACACCACACACACACACACACACACACACACACACACACACAGCCACACACCCGTACACTACTACACACACATACACACACACACACATATATATATAGATATATATATATATATATCTATATATATATATATATATATATATATATATATATATATATATATATATATATATCTATATATATGTGCGTACATACAAATTTGCTCTATCCGTTTATATATATATAACTGTCATTTATAGTGTATTTTGACCTTGTGTGAGTGGAAGCTCATAAAGTGTGATGGCTGAGAAATAGCTACCTGTGATAAGAGAACTGTAGATAAAAGCTGGGGGCTGGCAACAACTTACACTGGAATAAAAAAAAATGTGTGGAAAGTGTAATGGAAATGATACCTTTGTTTTCTTTCTTGAACTTTAAATCAGTTGTACTGTAATTGGATATGGCTTATACTCCCTCTTTTATGATGACTAAGACCCGATTACAAATGACTCAGACATGGATTTAATCATTAATGTGTTGGTATTGGACTTGGACCTGAGTACAAATGACTCACACTTGCGTTTTTGCATGTGACTTGAGACTTGAACCAAACCCAAGACTTGACTACAGCTCCTTGTTATGTTAAAGATTTGCTAAAGAGACCATCGGGGCTCGGGTCTGCAAAGTTCGTAAGGTTGGCACCAACCTTTCACACTTTTTGGCCTCTAATCACTCTTTCTGATATTGGAATTGCGGCTCTGGAAAGTTTGAAAAGTGCACATTTCGTTCCAACCACAAAAATGAGAGAGAGGACTTCAGGGTAATGCTAATAAAACAAGATGGCCGTATCATCAAAATGCTTTAATGTCAATAACTAATGACAAGATCCAGAAAAGAGTGGACATTCGGTTGCTTTTCTCCATTATACAAAGAAAGTTTGGATTTCTGCCATTTTTATTTCCTGACACTGAAATAAAGATCAGGGCTAATGCAAAGTCGAACCAATTTGCAGGAATGGCTATCAATGGCCTTTATAACAAACAATGACATGAGGAAATAAAAGCGACGCGAAGACGTGTCGACATATGCAAAACATCTGCACCGCTGTCCACATCATCAGGGAGCAAGAGTTCAGTCTAAAACATCTGGAGTTGATGTCAGCCTAGAAAAATGCATAGTCAGTGAATCCACTGAGTCTACATTGGTTGTTTATTGAAGGGTAGGGCGCAGGTCAGCCAGGAACCCTGTGACAGGGCTGTGTGACTGAGATAGGTCATGATAGTACTGGACAGGAACAATTGACACCATACCTGCTCCCTGTTCGAAATGAAATAGGAGCTGTAAGGAATCCCCTTCTCGGGCCTGTAACACACAGAGAGGAAAATATTAACACACACACACACACACACAGTCTGTTTTCATTTGGAAAACTTTGCGTGAGGTCTTGCTCATTCCTCTTGGGAGACGTTGTTATTCCGATTGCAGAAAAAAAAAGAGTTTTAATAAGAATTTTAAAATGTACGGTTCGCTAACTAATATACACCCACAACTTTTCCATTTTAATTATTTCCCTCAGTTCCTCGGACACTTCAGGCAGGCTTAGCATGCATTTTGGTGAGGTAGCCAAATCAGAAAGTGGCCTCCGTGTAGTAAAACCGATCAAAAAAAAAGTGTAGTTTGCTTTGTTTTAAGGGAATTACATTTGAAGCATGAGGTTTCCTGGCATGTTCCATGTCTTCCTGCAGCAATGATGTAAAGCAGACGGACGGTCTAGTAAACGTGTACGGCCTAACACGACTGTTTTCATTTAGAAGTGGAAGCCCTGTAAAATGGAGTTAGTGGAAAGTTTGGGTCTCAGCATGAAAGATGAAAGGAATCCAAGCGGAGGGTGTCATGTGAAAATGTGCAACACTTCAGCTGAATCGGTGGGTGTCCTATAACACTACAGGGGCTCGTTCGGGTCATACGTGGCAGTGGGATGTGCTGAGTTGCACAGGAAGCGTCAGTAACAATATTGTATGTGTTACAGCAACAAGCAGGCCAGCTTTCCAATAAGCCACACTAATAGGGATGAGTATCTAGCTTAGTGCTCTTGACGAGTTAACAATGCTGATCATTTAGAAACGTGAGAAGACCTTTTTTTTAGGGGTGGGGGAGCACAAAAAGCTCTGGGCATATATTTACATTTACATTCAGTGTTGTGAATAGGACATTTCGAAACAGAGACGTATTCTATTCTTTAATAGTCATATTATATTACACATATTATAACGGTGACCTCAGCGTAAGTTGTTTTTTTTTTTTTTTTGCATTTTCTATCTGCGTGATAATTGCAAAGTCCTTACATGCAATCAAAAGCATGTACCCGGAGTGCACAAGCTGAGAAAAGGAGAAAATGTCCTAATGAATCGTTACAAAACACGGCTGGATTATCGGTGAGCAGAAGTGGCCAGTGCCATGTGATCCAGGTTCCGACTATAATCCAAAGGGTTTAAGTTTGACCTGAAGCTGACCCTCTAATACACAGTAAGTTACACATAACCATAATGAAGCATATCGTAACTATATCCTGCTCCGGAAACAGTTTGACATTGCAAATGTTTCTTAAAATAATACGTTACAGAGATTTGGTAAATAACGTGGTGAGGATATGATGTGCATATGCCTGCTCATATGATGATCGTATTACAATGCCATCATGAGGGATGACTCAGTGTGTCTTCGCTTTCTAAAGCCACTTGAGAGCAGTTCCTAGCACAAGTTGGTTGATTGGTTCCAGGAGAATGAACTGGGAAAAGGTTCTCTTACTCACCCCAATGATGTGGCTGTGAAGGCTAAAAAGGGCGCTGCATACCCTGACTTTCATGTGGCCACAGCTTCTGATTTGTGTGGTTTCATGCTTTTTTTTTTCGTGCTCGCCCATAAAAGGGATACAAGAAATTACAGAGGTAACGTGCTGCTAGACCCTTATCAAACCATTTCAGCTCAACTGGGCCTTTTCATAAAGCAGTAATTAGAGCGAAAAGAAAATATCAGGCATCCCAGGAATCCCAGAGAACTGGTGGTGGACAGCGAAGGAGGTTCCCACAAAACGTCCTCAAGCCAGATCAAGGGCCTTGGCTACATAAATAAAGAAATGGACATTACCATAAATGCATTGAACAACCCACATCGTTCATGTCTAAATGTAGAGCTGAGTAGAGGATTAGCAGTACTGATGTTATGCATGCATTCCATGAGTCCTAATGTCTGAAATATTTTTTAAAAAAAAAACACAAAAAAAAACAAAATAAATAAAGTGGTTTCCCACATGACGATGATGGCAGAGGTCCATTTCTGGGGGGAAAAAAACACTGCATTACAATTACACAAAAACAAAATAATCAATGCTCTGTCATTAGCTGGCTGTTTGTAAGCCATGTAAATAACCTATAAACAGTGGCACATGGGAAAGCTCGCCAATATGACCACTGCTGATTTGAATCAAGGCAGTCATCGGGATGTGTGTTCCAGTTACAGATTGCAAAAACAGAATTCTTAAACTTGAAGTACTGGAAAACGTTTTTTTCCCCAAAGAAAATCCCAAATGCGAAGGTATTTTACTCCATAACTATTCTTTAGACAAGTGTGTAAAGTCAAAGAGTTGAGGTGTACTTAAGAGCATGTTTAACATTTACATAATTCTACTGAATTCGAGATAAAACCCTCGCACTGCCTCTGATCTTGTTCCCCCGTGTCCCTTTGCCCTTCAGTGTATACACTGCTTATCTGGAAAGGTATGATAAAAAGGAGGCCATGTGCACATTTTACAAATACAACACAAGGTCACCACAAACTAAACAAAAAAAATTTAGCCTCCTCAAACATTTTGAACCTGTTAGACTAATATATGATTTTTCTTAGACTCATTAATTACATAATATTATATATTATCTATATTAATCATGTATATATATATATATATATATATATATATATATATATATATATATATATATATATATATATATATATATATATATATATATATATATAAATCTCTGATTTCTTTACATTGCTACATTTCTATTTCTCTCACTCTCTCTCTCTCTCTCTCTCTATATATATATATATATATATATATTATAATTTTTTTTCATGCATTTCTTTACATATGTTTCATGTACATTTTAACTAGCCATAACCTCTATATTTAGTTGTTGTATGTGTATTTACATATTTATCTGCACCTGTCAGTTTGCACAATGCTCTTATTTGCACTTCTGATAGAGTAGGTAGGTAAAATTTATTTCACTGGTGTGTACCTGTATTATGCAATGACATTAAAAATCGATAGATCTATCTATCTATCTATCTATCTATCTATCTATCTATCTATCTATCTATCATGTTACTATTTTCCTATCCTAGTTTCATGACTAGGATGTCAGGCAATAATTATAATCCATAATTCAAAGTGTAACCTGAAGATCCTTGTTGCACACTGCCGCCCTGTAAACCCGGTCTGCCTTCTATACACGCAATAACAAATCACTAGCTGATATATGGCTTTACACTGGTAAGTATTAATCATAGCACAAACCGTATAAACAGAATATGAACACTCCTTGGGTATATGTACTATGTCTGTACTTACAAGAAGCAACCTGAATGTGAACTATCTGGGTATTGTGTAATATTGGTCAATGTATTGTGGTCAAAGCACTCACAATATTTATTTTTTTATTTCAATATCAATATCAATAATTAGCAGAAGACTTCCATTAGTTGAGTTAAATGAAATATGATGATAAAAATGTAATGCTGTGGCCCTTTATAGAGGGAGTATGAAAGCTTTGGTCGGTTGTTATTTTGTTTAACTTTGTGGCACAGCTGTAATGACTTACAGTACCCTCGTCCCTCAGAAATTTGTATGTAGATAAACGCATTTCATTTTCCATATGCTATATAGTTTACATCAATATCTTCGTACGTCTGAGTCTGTTCTCCTCTTGCATCGTTCTTGATTGTTTTATTATTATTATTATTATTATTATTTGTTGCATCAGTAGTAGTAGTAGTAGTAGTAGTAGTAGTAGTAGTAGTAGTAGTAGTAGTAGTAGTAGTAGTAGTAGTAGCAATAATGATAATGCTGACAATGTTTTAAAAGGTTGGAAATGATAAACATTTTATGTATTTATTCAGCTTATTTTTCCAGTACTGATTGACATTATTGTTGTTGTTGTTGTTTTTTTTTTTATCATTATCATTATTATTAAAATTATTTAATCATCATTATTATTACTAATAACAATTACCTTAATTGCTATTTATAATTAGTTTCAGTACAGTTATGATTATTATTAATACCATTACGGTAATGCTCGGTGTGTGTGTGTGTGTGTGTGCGTGTGTGTGTGTGTGTGTGTACAGGAGGCAGTCAAGCAGCTGCTCGGTGTGTGTGTGTGTGTGTGTGTGTGCGCGTGTGTGTGTGTGTGTGTGTGTGTTTGTGTATATACGGGAGACTCGCCATCGCGCGCAGTCCGCTTTCTATTCGTGTGTATTTCTCAATTGGCTGAACCAGAACGCTGTATTAATAAACGCCATTTCATTGGTCAAGGCACAGAGAGATGCAAATGAGCCTCACCACGCACCATCCAGACAGTGTTATCATTGAGCGTCGAACTAGTTCCGCCGCATGCGACATTTAAAATGAAAAAGACACAAATATTTTGCGTTTTCCTCGACAAATATGTCGCGTGTCACGTTTAATCAACACATCCTGCCAAACTAATAACAGTCATAATCGACTCTTCGGTGAGGGTAAAGAAGGATCCCCGGGAGGCGGAGTGATATTGCTCCGCACACGCGTCAAAATACCGCCGTTATAGGAGTAGGATTAGTGCGCGCCACGGTTCAGACGCAGCGCAGTCGGCTCTTGAGAGAGCTGTTGGGGGGATTAGACATCAGAAACACAGCGGTTCATTCGCGTCCATGTAAAACCGACTCGTCTCGCTTTTGGTGGACGAGAGTCGCCGAGGATTTCTTTTTTTCTTCTTCCCCCACCCA
This sequence comes from Kryptopterus vitreolus, assembly GCA_030449085.1. Taxonomy (NCBI): domain Eukaryota; kingdom Metazoa; phylum Chordata; class Actinopteri; order Siluriformes; family Siluridae; genus Kryptopterus; species Kryptopterus vitreolus. Next base: position 14,382,171 of record JACRUU010000008.1, on the reverse strand, counting down.
GGATTGTATTTATTATCTGAGAGCCGAATGGACTTTTTTCCCAGCGCGTTTTCGCGGAGCCGCACTGCTGCACCGGGATCTAACGGAACCGTGTGTGGCTTCACCTTCGCCTCATCTGTGTGACTTGGGTTAGCACCGCCGGTTTTCTCCCCCAAATTTGACGGGGAAAAAGAGAGGATTCATTTTCCAGCCACAACCTCATGCGCTGAAAATATGCTGCTGTCAAAGTTTGGCTCTTTCTCGCACATCTGCAGCCCGAACAGCGTGGACCATTTACCGGTGAAAATTCAGCTTCAGCCAGGTGAGTTAGCGCCCTTGCTAACCAAGTGACAAATCTCCCCTCGTGTCTTTTTAATATGTTCAATAAAAGAGATGGATATTTATAAATATTACACGCAAAACATACCCAGTAGTATTGTTCGGGATTTCTATAGCTCAGTGACTAATTCGCTAAGCTAAGTGGATTTATAGACCGACGGTCACGACTTTCATTCGGTCTTTTTATTTGTATTTATTATTTTGTACGTTTTTAATGACCTATGCTATTCTTCACATGTTTTAATCCACAGTGAAAGTGGAGCCCGAGCCGTTTGAAAAGGTCTATCAGGTGGGCTCCGTGTTGGGAAGCGGCGGATTCGGGACGGTCTACGCCGCCAGCCGGATTTCTGACGGCTTACCGGTGAGCAGCTCGCGCACGCGCGCGCCCTCGCACGCGCGCGTACACACGTCCACACGCGCGCGCACACACGCGCATGCACGCTCTCCAGGCGGCGCCTTTGATCCCCTTTGCAAAATCTTGTGCACGTTTCAATTGTTTTGTTTTTTTCTCCCTTCCCCTTTTAGGTCGCAGTCAAACACGTCTCGAAGGATCGAGTGACCGAATGGGGGACCATTGTAAGTAGTGTTTTAAATGCCATTCAGTGGTGTCCTTGTTCCAGCCTAGTGCTCTTCATAACGTACTGATTCCTCGTGCAGAATGGTGTGATGGTGCCTCTTGAGATCGTGCTGCTGAAAAAAGTCGGCTCGAATTACCGCGGCGTCATAAAGCTCCTGGACTGGTACGAGAGGCCGGACGGCTGGCTGATCGTTATGGAGAGGCCGGAGCTGGTCAAAGACTTGTTCGACTTCATCACGGAGAAGGGCGCCCTGGACGAGGGCACGGCACGGGGCTTTTTCCGCCAAGTGCTGGAGGCCGTTCGGCACTGCTACAGCTGCGGCGTGGTGCACAGAGACATCAAAGACGAGAACCTGCTCGTGGACCTGCGCACCGGAGAACTCAAACTGATCGACTTTGGCTCGGGGGCCATTCTCAAGGACACTGTGTACACCGATTTTGACGGTACGCACCGACATGTGTGTTTGCTTGCAGTGTTGTTGTTTTTGTGTGTGTGTGTGTGTGTGTGTGTGTGTGTGTGTGTGTGTGTGTGTGTGTGTGGTGGTGCTAGATCTGCTGAGGGGCTTTCTCATGTTTTGTTTTGGTTTTTGAAGTGTGGGATTTTCCCATGCAGTGTTACACGTTACAGATCAGGGTTTCTTCTTCTATTTGCTGACGTTTTCTGTTGCTATGACATGAATGTAGTATTCTTTCTTAGTAAACATGAAATCAAATCCTTAAATTAAGATTGCCAACCTTTCAAAGCTAGTTTTTTTTTTTTTTTTTTTTTTTTCGTTTTGCTATCCCCCCCCCCCCCCCCCCCCCTTTCATGCCTGGGTGTAAACAGATCGGCTGCCACGTAACAGATGTGTGTTGTGAAACCTGAGAGCGCAGGTCCCGTGACAGCTCACGTTGCTATTTCGGTCTTCGTTTTGTCTCCAAGACACTCCTGCCCTTTGGGGGAGGGTGGGATTGCTGGCTGTTTGGAACACCAGACATCTGAGTTATGAGTGATTTGGCCCTCAATCTCTCCCCTCAAGCACTGTTTTTCTTCTCCACATAGCCCTCTGCATTTTTTACAAAAAAATTTTTTTTTTTATATATATATATATATATATATATATATATATATATATATATATATATATATATATATATATATATATATATATATATATATGTGTGTTTATTTAATTTTGTTCCAAAGGCCTTTTTAGAATCTTTACCGAGCTCTGGGTGTAGAGAAAGCCTGACATGCTGGGCGAGGGAGGGACAAGTGCACATAGCCATTAATTCGTCTGTGTTTGTGTTCTCTCCTTATGGCTAACGTATAATTTATTTCTCAACGTGTGTCACAGGTACGAGAGTGTACAGTCCACCAGAGTGGATTCGTTTCCATAGATACCATGGCCGCTCTGCCACCGTCTGGTCACTAGGGGTGCTGTTGTACGACATGGTGTGTGGCGACATTCCCTTTGAACAGGACGAGGAGATCCTCAGAGGAAAACTCTATTTCAGAAGGCGAATCTCTACAGGTTTGTACAATGTTTTTTTTTTTTTTGGTCCCCCCCCCCCCCCCCCCCCCAACTTACAAAAAATCATGCTTGAGTTTTCAATTATGTACTATATTTCCTCTTTTCCTTGCAAAGTATATTGTAGATGCTCAGCTTCCCTTAAACTGCAGTACAATGTCAGTGGAGTGCCCTGAAATTAATAACGTAGTGGAATAATGTAGTGTGTACTGGGTGTGGTAGTGGTCATGCAGTTCTGAGCTGCTTGGAGCAGGATGCTAATCCATCACTCGCTGTGTGTTCCTGCAGAGTGCCAGCAGTTGATTAAGTGGTGTTTGTCCCTGAGGCCATCAGACAGGCCAACTCTGGAGCAGATCTTTGAGCATCCATGGATGCGTCATGCCGAAGCATCCAAGGCGGAGGAGGGCGACATCCGGCTACGTACCATCAATACAGACACTTCCAGCATGAGCTCCAGCAAGGAAAGCCTCTAAAGGAAAAAAAAAAAACAAACATTTTGCTCTGAAAAAGAGCTGGGACTCAACGGACTCTTAATCTGTATTCCTGCCTTCATCAGGCTTGCAGATTCTTTTTTTTTTTGTTTGTTTGTTTTTTTGTTTTTTTGTAGGGAATCATAATTTATTACAGTTTGCTCTTCCTTTCGATCTTTTTATTTTATTATTTTTTTACAATTCATAAAACTTGTTTCCTGATGGGGAACATTTTGCTGTTTGGGCGGACTTACCAGCACTAATTATTATTATTATTATTATTATTATTATTTTATTGTTACAAGGCTGGTTTATGCATCTGGCAAGCCTCCTACACAGATGTGGCTGCTCTCATAGAGCTTGGACAACCTTTTATTTAAATGTTTTAATTTTTGATTTGGAGTGCCTTTTTGAAAGCTGCTGTTTTGGGGCTTTCATTGTTGCTTTCGTTGTTTCGTTTGAAAGTTTCCCTTGAGCCGGTTCGGCGGTTACGTGGTGTTTGATCATCCACCTCCATCCAGTTCAAGGGTCTTACAGTGGGGAGGGGGTCGACCGATAGATATACTTGAAACGCACACACTCACTGCGTCTCTTTCTAACGCTGCTCAATCACATTTTAGCCTATATAGGTTGTCTAGAAAAAAAAAGTTCCCCCCCCCCCCCCCCCCCCCTTCCCCTTTCTCTGAATGTGTGTAGAGAATTGGTTAACCGCTGTACCTTTTCCTTCTTCTCGGCTTACTCTTCTGCTCCTCATCCCACTGCTGAAACTACATTAGTTTGTCTCCTGGGTTTTGAGGGGACCTGGGTGTGAAAATGCACAATCAATGCAATATTCTTAAATCTTTTTTTTTTTCCCTTTTTTTTCTTTCTTCTTTTTCTTAAGATTAACTTGTACAGTGTTTTTTTTTTTTTTTTTTTTTTGTACAGTTTTCTTCTTTGCATTTAATTTATTTGTAACATTTAGACATTCCACACTCTGTGGCTATTTATTTTTTATTTATTGTCATGCTTCAGATCCCAAATTTTGCATATCTTTTTATGGCCTTTTGTTTGCATTCCTTTTTTTTTTTTTTTTTTTTTTTTTTTTTTTTTTTTTTTTTTTTACATTTGGACACGAGATGGTGGATGCACTGAAGGTGTTGTCAATGTAAAAAGGAATAAAAACAAGGTTTACTTCAATTTGAAAGAGCAACGAATGTTATTTAACTTCTCTTGGTTGTTGTCATTTCAAATCATGTGGTTGTGTGTAATCTCCCTATAACAAATGAGTGTTTTTCAGAATTGCGATGGGGTGGCGTACACCGAGCACAGGCTACCGAGCCTCGTGTTGGATATTCTCTCTAAAGTATAAGTTGTATGAAACCCAATGGAAAATCCTATTTTTATACAAGAGCATTTCAATTAAACTTTCATTTATACAGAACATTTGTTGTGTTTCCTTGGTTTTGAATATAGAACACAAAGCATAATATTTGTTACTGAACAGCAAATAAAATAAATTGGTGTGACCGTAAAGCTTTCTGGAACATGATATGTTAATTGTTGTGTAAGGACTCTCCGCTGCCGGTGATACTTTGCTGTATGAATTACAAAGAAGAGTTTTTTCTCGGTAGAAAATCCATATTCACATCACTGCACTTCATTCATTATTTTCTCAAATCAGCATGTAACCTGAATGTAAATTCCCCAAGATTTCATCTTTTTTTTTTTTTTTGCCAACACGTGTAGTCTGTGTGGGCACGGTGGCTTCGATTCCCGTCTCGGCCATGTGTGTGTGGAGTTTGCATGTTCTCCTCGTGCCTCAGGGGGTTTTTCTCCCGGTTCTCCGGTTTCCTCCCGGTCCAAAAACATGCACGGTAGGTTGATTGGCACCTTGGAAAATTATCCCTAGTGTATGAATGTGAGTGTGTGTGTGTGTGTCCCTGCGATGGGTTGGCATTCCATCCAGGGTGTATCCTGCCTTAATGCCCATAGACGCCTGAGATAGGCACAGACTCCCCGTGACCCTAGGGAAGATCGGATAAAGCGGTAGAAGATGAATGAATGAATGAAAGACAGGCATCTTAAATCAGAAGAGCCCTTAAATACTGTCACAGTAAATAAATGAATATAATGTTGATGAAGGTGGATTTACGAATGGAAATAGTGATAATACATTGGCAGAACATTATTGTACACTAAAGTAAACAAAATAAATGTCACCTATATTTTGAATTTGAAACCACATTTTCTATGCTACGGTAGTGTAAACTGATTTATTGACGTAAAGGACGACTGAAATTAATTGAGCCAACAGTCGATTGTTAAAAATGAACTGATTGATGATTTTAATAAACATTGTTTAATCTCATAAATGACTTTTATAAGCCGGCCTGTAACTGTGATACTCTCTACTTTACCGTATTCCTGAAATACTAGGACCAATAAATAAGCCCGAGATTAGTAAGTAAATCATGCACATATCCTTTCCACACAATAATATAGCTAATAGGAACTAAAATACATTAAAATACAAATACAACTAAAAACAAAACTTGACTGTCTTTAAAAAGCACATTTTCACATCCACTCTCTAATGTTCTTTTATTTAGCGTCTTCATATGTATGTATATGACATAGGCAGGTATAGGACATTAAACCAACATTGGCAAAAAGCCTTCCTTCATGTATTTTATTTTATCACCACAAGGTCCAAGCATGGCGATGACAGCTGCTTCCAAATTGCATCCTGGGTAAACTGTACTGCCTTAAAAGCCCCCTTAGGCTTTTGACATGTAAATGGCCATGTTATCTTAATCAGGCCTTCTGTTGAGGTAGAACATGATCTTTGGATGTGCCTCCCAATAAACCAGCCTTTAAACGAACAGACAAAGCATATGCCTCTTTGTTTCTCTTCCTGCGCTTCAATCTTATCGGTAAAAAGGTGGTTTCAATCAGGCCTAATTGGAAGCAAACCAAAAAGCAAGGCTGCATGCCGCGCAATGAGTTCATGGGATCCACTTTGACCCTAAATCTGTTTTTATTAAGGGGGATTAGAAACAGCAAGTCAAGCATAAACATAAAATAGCAATCAGCTCCAAAATGCAAAAGATAAAACATGGCAATTAAGGGACATCAGTGATTTTCTGTCTTGTCTCCAAGTGTGAATGTTAAACGAGTGACAGCTTGAGTGCTGGCGTGTCTTCAGTGATAACTGCATGCAGATCAAGGCCTGAGCTGGCACAGTTGGCACTCCGTGCCATCTCGGTGCTAACATCGCACTGACAACCTGACAGACAAGGAGGAGGGTGCCAGATGAGCATGTGGACCTTTCCCGAGTGCACAGACTGAGAGGTGGGTGGCACGCGGGAAGGCACCGACTCCATCGGTGCGAAACAAGGACGGAGAAATAATTGAAGGGATAAAAGGGGCGCAATCTGTAGCCAATGGCGGGTACTTTGTTTAATAAATAGCCTCATTAATAGCCTATATTCTCACTCTGTAACTGATGACTAGTAGATATAGTTCATATTCAGCACTGGCGCTACTTTCTGTTTAGCAGTGCGAGCTAGCAGATTACTCATCACTTTTCCTGCTGTTGAAGCGCTGGCGGAACAAATGAACAGGATTAATGCACCATTCCTTTTTTCTCCTTATTTGACTTGCCAGTTCACACCAGGCAGCCAGATCTCCCCGATCACACAGAAGTCAAAGTGGCCACATGCGTCCTCTGAAAACGGTCTGCTGCTCATGCTGTGACACAGTCGGAGACACTTCTATGTGCTGTATTTCTCATACTTGACCTTATAATCGGTCACGATCGGTTCGCTGTGAATGCCAGGGTTGTTTCTTGGTTTTTTTTGTCCCCCACACACAAATATCTGTTCTTTTTACTTTCATTCTATCTATGTAAAATGTCTTTTTTTTTTCCTTCTCATTGTTCCATTTTCAACCCATCTAACTAGTTCTTGACATTATGCAGCTTTTTCAATTGTATAATTTCCTGGCTATCGCTCGCCACAGACATGCGCTTAGACGTCTCATCGAGCTAATAATGAACAGGGCAGAAGGCTACAAGTAGTCTGGATGAGCCGGAGGGAGGGAGGGAGTGATGTAAACATGCCTGAGAAGAGAGGCATTCCTGCTCACCTGATCACCATCATCTTTTCATCTGCTTGTGTGTCGGATGCGTTCTGAAGTAGAACTTAGTTATGTGGTAATATTATATGGCGTCCCGTCGCTAGAGCACGTTGTAATGATGGCTACTTTTTGCTTACGTACATGTCACAGCCCAACTTTCTTTACTTGGATTTGAGTGAAAAGGTGTAGTCCAGTATTTCAACTCAATGTCTTTTAAAACATGAATATTTGTGCTTCTACTTGAGTGATGGATGTGTGTACTATTGCCTCCTTTAGTACACCAATCCACCTGTATCCTCACAGTACATTCAAATTTGCTTCCTCAGCTTGTAGCCATGGATGGATGTGGCATTGTTCCCCCCACTTTTCTCGGATGATGTAATACGAGATGTTGGAGTGTACTTGTGGAGATTTGTGTACATCATTTACATTTACATGCAACTGAGGCTCAAGGGCCCACTACGGGGAGCTTGGTGGTGGTGTTGGGATTTGAACCTGTGATCTTCCAGGCCAGAGACCAAAGCCTTAACCGCTGAGCTACCAGCTGTTCATAGGGTTGATCTCTAAAGCAGGCCACTCAAGCTCTTCCTCCCCAAACCATGTAACATATATTTTTTTAAGGAGTCTGCATGGTGCATGGTGGCATTGCCATGCTTGAACTGGTTTGAGTTTCCAAATTCAAGTAAATACAAAAGTTTACTTTTGACATACTGAGCTGCCTCCTCCCTCGTTAAGGCTACTGATCAGAAATCCCCTGGTTAGTGGTTAGCACGTTTGCCTCACACCTCCAGGGTCTGGGTTCGATTCCCGTCTCGGCCATGTGTTTGTGGAGTTTGCATGTTCTCCCCGTCCCTCAGGGTGGTTTTTCTCCGGGTTCTCCGGTTTCCACCCGGTCCAAAAACATGCACGGTAGGTTGATTGGCACCTTGGAAACTTGTCCCTAGTGTACGAATGTGTGTGTCTGTGATGGGTTGGCATTCCATACAGGGTGTATCCTGCCTTAATGCCCATAGACGCCTGAGATAGGCACAGACTCCCAGTGACCCGAGGGAAGATTGGATAAAGTGGTAGAAGATGAATGAATGAATGATAATAGTGCCACCTTATTTATCTCTACAAAGGCTGTTTTGGGGATAAAACAAATAAAAATTGGAAAATTGTCCCTAGTGTATGAATGTGAGTGTGAATGTGTGTGTGTGCCCTGCGATGGGTTGGCATTCCATCCAGGGTGTATCCTGCCTTAATGCCCATAGACGCCTGAGATAGGCACAGGCTCCCCATGACCCGAGGAAAGATCGGATAAAGCGGTAGAAGATGAATGAATGAATGAATAAACCAACCGTTCAGAAAGCCCCAGTGTCGCTAAGTTGCCAACTCTACGTGCTTCAGGGGCGCTGTATCATAGCTGACCCTTTCCTCTGACCCCAGCTTCCAAAAACAAGCTGGGATCTGCGAAGAAAGGATTTCACTGTTCTGTAAAGTATATGTGACAAATAAAGGCTATTCTCCATATGGCAGGAAAAGTCAGGTCTCCAAATCCTTTTATGTGTTGTAAGTTCATTATTGCCACATTGATATGTATATACACTCGAAAATCCCTTTATTTATGTTATTATTTATTGGACCTAAAAGCCACCAAGAAAATCCCGCATCTAAAATCTTGGCAAAATTCATACAAAGCATGTGAGTCGTGAAATCTATTTCTTGGGGTCGTATTCCTCATAGGGGACATGACGTTTAACAAATGATACAGCCATATGTAGGTGGTGGCTTAGTTGTAAGGTGTTGGCCTCTGGACCAGAAGATTGCCAGAAAGTTCAAACCCCCACAACCACCAAGCTACCACTAGTGGGCCCTTGAGCAAGGCCCTTAACCCTCAATTGCTCAGTTGTAAGTTGCGCTGTGGATAAGGGCGTCTGCCAAATGCCATAAATGTAAACGTAAATATACCACAGTTCGACTGTTCCATGATTTTTCCAGCACCAATCAAAAACAATCTGTTACCAAAAGCCATCACTCTTGTGAATGGTGAAAATGGAAAGTGTTGGAGAAAGCCAGGAGACGGTGATTAGTACATTGTTATGTTTTTGCGAGTCGGTGTACTCCGACTTCATGTTCCGTCTTGCCGTGGCTTTAGTTCCTTGCGCTGGCTTCATCATCAATTCCATAGCCAGCTCTCACCTGGCTTCTGAGGGAAGGTGAGTGAAGGAGCTCATTGTTCTTGCCCATAGAAGCAGACAGAATGCTGTGTGTGTGTGTGTGTGTGTGTGTGTGTGTGTGTGTGTGTTGCTGCAAACATAAAAAGGCAATGAATGGATGTGAAAGGGAGAGTGGAGTCCTGTCACAGTCCTGTCACAAAGGTCTGATCCCGCCCCAAAAAGTTAGCCTACTCGTGTTGCCAGGCGCTCCATCAACAAACACTGCGTAAAGAGGCAAAATAAACACTAATAATGCATTTGTGGTGCCCAATGACACAAACGGTAGCATCATGTCAGCCCCGTCTGATGGCAGTTCATAAATCTTCTGTTTTCTTCTATATGGATATTTTAAAACCCCCCCCCCCCCCCCCCCCCCCATATGAAAATACGTGCTCTAAACAGCAGTTCCTGGACGATCTTGGGGGCCGTTTATCACATTTATCAAATGTCCAGATGAGCAAAAGAGGCAGGTTTGTATAACATTTCCCTCGTTAAAATCTGATCAGTCAATTTGGTGTTATTAGAACGCTTTCGACAATAGCCGGAGCGGCGAGTCCTACGGTGAGTAAAGGACACTCTTTAGTGGCCAAGTCTCTAGAGCTTATCCACTGTTCAAGATTAGCCACTCTTTCTGATTAGGTCAGGCGTGTGTGTCGTGTGTACACTTATCCTAGGATGACTCTTGGATTTTCTGCAACACGCCTCGACGCAGTGTAGGTAGCTTTTTGGACGCTTGATGCCAATTTAATGTTGAAAAAGACAAACAACCTATGCACCTGCGTACTATCTCTGCAGCGAAGGCGTGTCGAACTGCAGGAATCAATCATTAGAGAGCATATCGCATTGTGGACTCGTTACTGCAAATCAAGATGAATGTCCTGTGCCTCGAACATATTCTCCATAAGCAACAGGATGGAGGAAAAAGCAATGACTAGTCCTCCTTATGATATAATAACAGGGTCAAATGCAGCGCTGTAATCACAGAGTGAACAGAGGGAGATGTTTATTGTGAAAAATGGAAAGAAGAAAGAATTTTTTTTTTCCTCATGCCCCCGGCAAAGGCAGTTATAATATGACAAATGAATATTGCACAAGGTTTGATCTGTGGCTTGTTACTGCATTATATATACAATCGGTTAATGCCATTGTGCATATAAGGTATAGAACTGATGCGTGCCTAAACATGCTTGATAGAATATGCATCCTTTTTCCCCCTCTTTTTCTTTCAATTCAATATGTGATCGATATATGAGCTTTAAACGTTAACCGACTGGAAAGTGCTACAAAGTGGATCTTAGGGGAAAAAAGTTGCCGTTATTGTTTGCCGAAATTCTTTTCTTTGTCTGTTTTCTATTTCAGCGATTCTGCAACTTTAACTTTAGCATGACAAACTTGGTCCAAGCTGCCACTCTTGGAGCCTTGAACAAGGCTCATAACCCTCTGTGCTCCAGGGGCGATGTATCATGTCTGACCCTGAGCTCTGACCCCCAGCTTCCAAACAAGCTGGGATATGTGAAGAAAAGAATTTCACTGTGCTGTAATGTACATGTGACAAATAAAGACTATTCGTCTAATTCTACTATTCTTAAAACCCCAGAATCAAAGTCATTAATACACATAAATGGCCCAAATATTCATAAAGATCTTGAGCAACTCGAGAGCTATTTCATTATTTATTTATTTATTAACTAATTCATATAAACAGTCTACTATTTTGTCTTAGGACTGCAATTTACATTCACATTTCTGCATTTAAAGAGCCTGAAGAGCGCACCTCAATAATGATTAATGAAATGAATCCACATTAACAGTGCTACGGAGGGGGCACGGTGGCTTAGTGGTTAGCACGTTCGCCTCACACCACCAGGGTCCGAGTTCGATTCCCATCTCGGCCATGTGTGTGTGTGGAGTTTGCATGTTCTCCCCGTGCCTCAGGGGGTTTTTCTCCAGGTTTTCCAGTTTCCTCCCCGGTCTACAAACATGCACGGTAGGTTGATTGGCACCTTGGAAAATTGTCCCTAGCGTGTGAATGTGTGTGTGATTTTGTGTGCGTGCAATGGGTTGGCATTCCATCCAGGGTGTATCCTGCCTTAATGCCCACAGACGCCTGAGATAGGCACAGGCTCCCCGTGAACCGAGGGAAGATCGGATGAAGTGGGAGAAGATGAATGAACGAATGAGTGATAATGGTGCCACCTTATTTATCTCTACAAAGGCTGTTTTGGGATAAAACTAATTTTCTATTGAGGGAATAGTTTCTGCTTCAATCATGTGTGTGTTTATTTCTTATAAAATATAAGAATAACACAACTACCTCAATATTATCTTGTACTGGTCACTAAAGCCGATTTAAAAATCGCCAAACCAATCGTTCCTTACATTTCCCATGCTAAAGTGGTCCTTCCCTCTGTAACGTTTTTGTTCAGAGGCAAAATGCCAGGCTGTGTTTAGGTTGTATATTTCCAGATGGTTCGGTGTCTCTTTCTGACGGAAGCTCCATCAACAAAAGAATCAATAGGTTGCGAGCGACGCTCTTTTCTTCCGAGTCGCCGTGTTGTTTCCTTTCTTGAGATCCATTCTTTTCTCTTTTTTTTTTACATACCCACCCCCCCCCCCCCCCTTTTTTTTTTTTTTTTTTTTAAATCTACTGATGTTCTTTTCACTACAGCAAAAGAGAAATAGACCCCCATCTGGTTCCTCTTTAAAGATTTTAAAGATAGCATTTGCACATCTCTTACTTGTCAATGCCCAAGCCAATTAGCAACTGATACAGCTTAAGACTGTAATCATCATTGGATTCTGTTCTAACCAATATGTCAGTTAGCCTTTTTTTCCATTATTATATGCCATTACAACCTGTAGTTTACATCTCAATAAACACAAGTCAATATTTACACATAGGAAGGCACTTGTGTGGCTTATAAGGCTCGGGTGCAACATTGAAATTTGCAGGCCATCTACATGCATTTCACACATTGGGAAGAAAAAAAGATCCTTACTAGAAAAGTACTGTATCCGGCTCTTAACATTCATTCATCATTTATCTTCTACCGCTATATCCGATCTTCACTCGGGTCACGGGGAGTCTGTGCCTATCTCAGGCGTCTATGGGCATTTAGGCAGGATACACCCTGGATGGAATGCCAACCCATCACAGGGCACAAACACACACATTCACACACATTCATACACTAGGGACAATTTTCCAAGGTGCCAATCAACCTAGCGTGCATGTTTTTGGACCGGAAGGAAACCGGAGAACCCGGAGAAAAAACCCCTGAGGCACGGGGAGAACATGCAACCTCCACACACACATGACCGAGACGGGAATCGAACCCGGACCCTGGTGGTGTGAGGCGAACGTGCTAACCACTAAGCCACCGTGCCCCCGCTCTTAACATGGTTTAAATAATTTTTTTTATCCAGGATGCCTAAACTAAACCTATTGCTGGCATTGAAGAACCAAAGGAACACTTCTGGTTTTGATCAGATTGCTGTTCATATAAGTTTTCTGCTTAGAAAAGATTGAAAAACATGACGTAACATGGCTTTGCGGTTTTGTGTGTGTGTGTGTGTTGGGGTGGCAGCATTATTTTCTCCTGAATATCACAGTAACATTACCCGATTGTGTGCCTATCTATGACCTCATGCATGTGGAAAAGGGCAGGTGGTACCTTCCTGTCAATTCCGAGTTCTAATATCCATTTGAGATGACGCGGTTGACATTTCCAGCCTTCATCGAAAGCAAAAACATTTGAGGTCAAATATATTAGAGTACACGGTTCTCACTATCGGCTAATACGGAAGAAGTTGTAGCCCACTAGCGCCCTCATTTGTTTTACATTCCAATCACGCTACCACCATCAGACCATTAGTGCGATGTTTTTTTTTTTGCTGATCTTAGGCACCCAATTTTATTTTATGGAGGTCATTTAAGCAATCGGAGTCTAAAACCTCAATGCATATCAATGGCTCTGTTTAACCATCCTCGACCATCCCTACATTTATCATCGTCATCACTGCTGTCTCAGTCGAACGAACACTTTACAAAGTCCAAAGAACCAAAGGCTGCAAAGCAGGACGTTTCGACCTTTAGCCTTGCATTCTCTATATATAGATCTGCATCTTCAAATGCTCTAGGAAAAAAAAAAAAAAAAAAAGAAAGAAAGAAAGAACTTCAGGGGTCATGCCCAGCTGGCCTTTAACACTCAAGGCACACAGAGTGTTCTAGAGGTTAACAAGCAGGGTTACTCACAGCCTGTACTGTTGTGTTTTGTTGCATGTTGACACTCACCCTCAAGTGCATCTAAACTAGAACTGATTGTCCCGGGCTGCTTGTTTATGTAATCACCTAGCCTAAAGCTGGTGCTACACGAGACTGTTTCGGGTCAACACGTCTTACAAAGCAGAATGAGAAAGAACAGATCCTGAGAAAGACTTATATAGGTGTCGGGTTTCTCTCCAACAAAGCACTGCTTTTTAACGAGCGCAGATCACTTCCTAGAACGCTTGAGGTATTGATATTAAAAAGGACGTTTGTTATTGGTTGTCATTTTAACCTACAAAGGTGAACACTCTCCACCCCCTATCTGTTTACGGAATCTCTTTCCATAGATGGCCCAGCTCATTACAGCGCTCTTGTCTGAGACCCGATCGGATTTCAACAGGAACAGTTTGTTCCGTGAAATGGGCCTGCTGTTCCTCACTAACACATTTGTGTTGTTCAGAATTTTTCAGATGACACACGGCGCTCAAGGGGGGAAAAATGACGCCTTGCGACTCTCTCCGAACACATCAGCAGCGCGGTCACGTCTTCAGAACGCGTTCGGGTTCCTCCGTGGCACCGACGACGGCGCCTTTCATCTCTCTCTTTTTTTTTTTTTTTCCTCTCGTCTGAAACGGCACGTCTCATCCGTTATTGTCAGGCGCAAAAAAATTATCACAATATGCCTCACATTTTCGCTCGGAATCAGCCGTAGAACACGTAACGTAAGAGTGTGTATGTGCTTGGGAGGTTAGTTACAGCAAAATAGGTCAAATGAAAAGTGGTCATTACATAGAGAAAAAAAAAGAGGGGGGGGGGGGGGGGGGGGGGGGGGGGGGGGGGGGGCTGGAAATAAGAGGCCAACGGTGTCCTACTTTCTTTCTCTTGTATAAGTTTGTTTACCAAAATGAACCTGCGCGAACCAGACCGAGAACATTGGAACATGCAGGAAAACAACAGGGTTGTATTATTCAGTCACTCACAAGGAACACCGCTACTAAAATCACTGACATTAAAAGATGTGTATGTTCTTATATATGCTATTTATTTGATTTTGACACCTAGAATTGAACCGATATAACAGGACTTTAAAGAAAAAGCCACCTTGAATGCCTTGCGCAGTCATCTGTGTGATTCCTAAGTGATATTTAATGCACTATTTATTATCTTGAAGAATTCGGACTACCAGGTTAAAGTAGAATTAGACTTTATTTCCACAGGTCCCTGGTTTTTTAGCTTCTTGAACGCTCTTATGCCCTCCATACATCTATACAGCCCAAGTAGGTCAGGGTCCAAAGCAGCAACTTTCAAAGTAAAACACCAAGATGTCATCTGCATGGGGACACGGTGGCTTAGTGGTTAGCACATTCGCCTCACACCGCCAGGGTTCGATTCCCGTCTCGGCCATGTGTGTGTGGAGTTTGCATGTTCTCCCCGTGTCTCAGGAGGGTTTTCTCCGGGTTCTCCGGTTTCCCCCGGTCCAAAAACATGCACTGTAGGTTGATTGGCACCTTGGAAAATTGTCCCTAGTGTATGAATGTGTGTGTGTGTGACCTGCAATGGGTTGGCATTCCATCCAGGGTGTATCCTGCCTGAGACGCCTGAGATAGGCACAGACTCCCCGTGGCCCGAGGGAAGATCGGATAGAGTGGTAGAAGATGAATGAATGAATGTCATCTGCATCTCACTCATCAAACACAATGAAATGCAAGCTGACATTCTTATATTTCCTCTTCGGCATCAATGAGGATGCCAAATTCATGAGACAGTAGCACAATTCATGACAGTAGCACAAATACACAAATCATCAGCTGCATCGTTTAAACACATTACAAATGTGTTTTGGGAATTATTTATTTATTTATTTTTTTACTTCCCAGGAACGGATCATGTTGAATGAAAAATGTACATATTTTATATTTACATAACTGACATCATTAACTGTTCATTAAGGTGTAGCTTTTTGTTGCGTGTAAATTGAGACATCAAGACAACGTTTGTATTCACTTCAAACTGCAGTCTAATTGATTATAACAACCACTGAGCTAATTGTGATGAAATTATTGCACGTACACCGCAAAATGCTTTCGGATGGGATTATGTTTACCGCTGGATTTCTAGTAAGCGTTGGATCTTTTCCAGTGAAGATTTTGGCTCGTGATTCTCCCATGTTCATTGTTTTTTTCCACCGAGCTATTTCCTCAGGATAACAGCGTCAGCATTAGTGAGAGTACAGGAGGTAATTCCTATTTATTTGTTCATTTTTGCCAAGAAACTGCACATTAATGTACCTTTTCTATGCGCAGAATGTCCCAGCTCTACAAGAACAAATGGAATGGGGACTGCGGAATGGGAATGATGGAATGATAACAGAAAACTGATGACACATTGCAAATGTCAGGAGGAAACCACCGTTTCCTGGTGTTTAAACATATCTGTTGAAAAACAAATTTCTCAATTCCATCTTTAATAATCCTCTATAATGAACAAAGACCATCAATTGACTTAAACAGTCCCTAAAATAAAATCTAAATACAGTAAAAAAACAATTTGATGGTGGACCTAAATATAGCACAAATAATAAAAAAAACAAAAAAAAGATATACAATTATATTCCTTGAGTTGTTTTGTGATCTCTATTTTGGTGTAGCTTTTCCAGTCTTTATAAAACGAAGTGATTATAAAAAGAAAAAAAAAAAAAGATTATGATGAGGTTTAGGGTTTGTGCTATAATTGTACAATCAGGAGGATACTGTCTATTCTTGGTACCACATAACCACAAATTCTTGGTCTAGACAAAAATAGTCTCATCAATCTGTCAAAAAATGCGTTTGAGAGAGAAGGTTTATTGCCTCAACATCTGACAATGTTATACATTATACAGATGTATACAGATTAAATACAGTATATGTATAAATACAGATTATACATTCTTTTCATACTACTGGGAAAAGTGTCGGTATTATTGTCTTTGGCAACTGAGCATAAAGTACACTAAAGGATAAGTGCGTATGTGTTTAAATCACGGATGATTCACTGGTGCGGTGATTCAGAGACAGCAAAGTATATATTTAAAAAAATAATAATAACCGTAGCGCAGCTCATAAGTAGATTTACAGGAACAAAAACGGTTCATTAGTTCACGTTATTTATCAGAAAGCGTATACAAATGATTATTCCAAAAGACGAGAAATATTTTTTATTCTAATCATTTAATTCTAGGGGACACGGTGGATTAGTGGTTAGCACGTTCGCCTCACACCGCCAGGGTCCGAGGGTTCGATTCCCGTCTCGGTCATGTGTGTGTGGAGTTTGCATGTTCTCCCCGTGCCTCAGGGTGGTTTTTCTCCGGGTTCTCCGCTTTCCTCCCCCGGTCCAAAAACATGCACGGTAGGTTAATTGGCACCTTGGAAAATTGTCCCTAGTGTATGAATGTGTGTGTGTGTGTGTGTGTGTGTCCTGCGATGGGTTGGCATTCTATCCAGAGTGTATCCTGCCTTAATGCCCATAGACGCCTGAGATAGGCACAGGCTCCCCGTGACCCGAGGGGGATCGGATAAAGCGGTAGAAGATGAATGAATGAATAATTTGAATTCTATTTACCGTCTGTGGTATATTTACACGTCGCAGAAAATGAAATTCACTAAACGTGTCTCATCTGTGTTTCCGAATCCCGTGTGAAATGCCATTTTGTGTTATTTTTAAACAAGAATGAACTAACACACCAATGAACAGTGAACTGCTGCCTCCATTCAGTCCTTTGAACTGCTTGTGGATGTAACCAGACCTTTACAAATATTAGTGGAATGCCCCAGTTACAAGTGATATCTCACTGTTGTACATTTAACCGGTAATTATCTGTTCCTGTCTGTTGGCTATTTTTATTTTACACACAGATAATGACACCTTATTATGTTACCGATTTGATTCATTAAAGAACTTGCCCTAAAGGATAAATCAGTCCCTATTATTGTAAGTGTTTGTGTCTCCATGTGCCTGTGTGCCACTGACACATCCCGTAAGTTCAGCTCCACATCCTGTAAACAACGCATACCGAGTGTCATCACCATGGCAAAGTGCATTGCTTTCCATGCGGCTTTTCATGTGAAATGACCTCATCATTAGCTGGAATGCCTCGGCGGCACGTGGCTTTTCCTTTCTGCTAACCATTAATCAGCGAGTGGATCAGCGTGTCTTCTGATGGAAAAAAATGACATCTGTTGTCATTAATGAGAAGTATTCGGGAGTGTGACTGAAGCCTGTGACCTGAGTGTGACTAGTCTAATGGGATTATAGAGGGGAAAACCTGGGGGGATGTGTGTGCGTGCGTGCGTGTGTGTGTGTGTTGTGTGCGTGCGTGCGTGCGTGCGTGCGTGTGTGTGCGTGCGTGTGTGTGCGTGCGTGTGTGTGTGTGTGTGTGTGTGTGTGTGTGTGTGTGTGTGTGTGTGTGTGTGTGTGTGTGTGTGTGTTCACTAGTGTGACAGACAAGAAAGACAAGAAATTTAACTATAAGTAAATGGAAGGTCTCCTCTAGTGAAACAGAGAACATGTTTTCATGAGAGTGTATGAGATTCACATTTACTGCATTTGGTAGGGGCCCTTATCTGGAGCAAATGAGGGTTAAGGGCCTTGCTCGAGGGCCAACTATTCAGCTTGGTGGTGGGATTTTGAACGTGTGCCCTTCCAGCCCAGATGCCAATGCCTCAACCACTAAGCTACCACCTCCTGATTGTGTGTGTGTGAGTGAATGTGATTTTCTGTAAGGAAATAAGGAATTTGAAATGCGGAGTGTGTGCGGGCCCAAACCACAGGAATGAAACACAAGCGAAAAAAAAAAAGTGAGTGTCATCAGAGAGCTCTGTATTGACCCTAGTTCTACTGAAAAAAAAACCAAAAACAAGCAAACAAACAAACAAAAACATCATGCGAGCTTTTGGGTTCGGTTGTAGTTCACGCTATGAAGAAGAGCAATACAAAATATCCAGGAGACCTCTACCTCCTTTACCTTTTCCATAATCTCCTGCTGACCTTTAGAGCTTTGCCATGAATAGAGCGAGCACCAGTGGCCCTAGCAGATCTAGTGAATAAATAAAAAAAAAAAAGACTGTGCTTGTTTGTGATCGTCTTGTTGTTGCTATGGTTTAGGGGGTTAAGCAGTGTAATGATGCTCACATGCATGGTCATATTGGTCTGTTGTGCTTTCTTGTTGCTATCACTGTCATACATTTGAACAATCATGGGTTCTTCTTCTTCTTCTTTTAAAAGTGTCCTAAAAATAGCTCTGTATTTATCAGCTCACTGAACTGCTCAGCAGTCCTTAATTATTCAAGATGTGGAAAGGGCTGAGCGCCTGTATTTTTCCAGGGCATTAAGTGGGGTGAGAGAGAATGTGACAACTAGAGAGAGAGGGAGAGAGAGAGATAGAGAGAGATAGATGGAACAAAACAAGTCTTTGCGTCATCCCAGGGTGCGTGTCATCATGTTATGCATGTGTCCTCTATGAGACTCTATGAGAGGGAAGAAAGAAAAAAAAAGACAGAGTGACTGGAAAGGGTGATAGCTGGCCCACATGCTCCTGCTCAATAAATGTGACCACTCTCTCATGTGACACTGCGGCCCGGCGGGGGTGGTGTTATTGTGTGCTTGTGGTGCCGAGTGGCGTGTGCCATCCCATTCAGTGATCCGCAGGGGAGTGATTAGACCTCCCCTCTCGCAATCTCGACCCCCGTGACCGGTGTGGCAGGTGTTCAAATACCACAAAAGGACAATCTCTCGGCCACCTAAAGATTACAGATTTGCGAATGCCTCCGAAGAGGTGCGAATATATGAATTAGGGATGGAACGGTACAAACGACTTGTGATGACCAGGCAACCGAATATCACAGGTTTTGCTTAAAGCATGTAATTATCAACGAGGATGTTACAATTTACATCTGATAAAGCTGGATGTGTGATTACGTTGATCTCTTAAGGTTATTGCTTGTCATGTTGAATGAGACGGTGCCAATAAAATCTTGGCAGGATTCTTTAAACATGTGTTTCCCTTGTCGGTTCTTTTAATGATAGACTTGTGTTTACAGAAAATGTGTCATTGAATCCACAAAGCCATTCGCAATGACACTTTCAGACAGAATTGCGCTTTTTATTTATTTATTTTTTTTAATACTCATATTAATAGGATATGAGAAATAACTATAAAAGCAAAGACTTTTTTTGAATTGCAAAATATAGCAAAAAAGATTGTATGATGAAAATTGTGTGATGATAAACTGCACACTATTTCTATGGAATGATTTATTATATGAGGTAACATCTGCATGTATGCTCCATTTCTTTACTGCATCTGGAATTTGCTCCGTGCTCTGAATGTATGTGCTGAAAATGAATACACTTTTCTCGTACTGGGTGTCACTGAGCAATGCCATTTATTGCCGTCAATCTCTAATATTTGCATGTTTTTGTTGTTTAGTATATTATTGCGTAGCATTTTATGCAAATGTAGCATTCGTAGCTCCTGTGTGACTTTTAGCAGGTTTTTCTGCCAGCTGCTATCTAATCACATGTGTGTATATTCGGCCCTAAAGGTGACAGTCAATAATGAGAAAGAGGTCAGACCCTCGGGCTAACCCACTTCTTAACATGAAAGAGTCGAATATTCTGATAAGACAGACTGAAATGCCAGAGAGAGTAAAAGATTCAAAGAATTTTTCTTTTGCTTGATTTCCTGTTTTGACTTTTTTTCTACTATGATATATAATATCATTTAATAGGTGTTTGAGCATATTGTTCTTCGATAGTTACAATAAAATATTACAGAGTCCATCAGATAACGTGCGATTCGCAGATTCTGACTGAACTAGGCTATTGCGAACAGTATATGATAGTATTGTGATTATATATTATATAATATCTATTAGCATATATATATATATATATATATATATATATATATATATATATATATATATATTTACAGATATACAGAATTATTTTTTTTAATTAATTTATAAATGATAAAATTATGTTCGTTATATAAGCCTTAATATTTTTCACCATTTTATTTTATATATATATATATATATATATATATATATATATATATATATATATATATATATATATAATAAATTAATCTTAATTGTTTTGTTCTTACAAAACGTATAGCAAGGTTTTGGCCATTTAATAAAGCCTACAAGCTTTTAGCTAACTATGACTCACTTGAGGACTTGAGTAGCTTTTCCACTAATGGGCTGTCTTCGTATTTTTTATTTTTTATTTGATGTTCCAAGAAAGACTTGTTTGCTATAGTATAGTATAATACTTCTGTCTCGTCCACGCTCCGAACAATGGGGTTCGGGCTTTAAAGCACACGGTGGTTTCTCTTCACCTCTATTCCTCCGAAGAGGGGGAGGGGATGAGTCTTACTGACCCCATGGACAACCCTTCAGCCCGAAGCTCCTGGAGGTTGTGATGCAGGCTGTTGCCAAGCTGGATATCTAGTAAGCACGTGGCTCAGGAGCAAAGGGTTCTAAAGCAGGGGTAATCCCCTTCATGCTGTGAAGGTCACCTTACCTTACATGCCTTAGACGTATAGAGTCTTGGTTCCTCTCACAAGGTCCTAACAGCAGACGTGTCCCTCATGGAATATGGCACATGATTGCCTGGAGATGCTGGCCGTGTTTCAAGCTATGAAGCATTTCCTTTCGGATCTGAGAGGTCACCATGTGGGTCCAAGGGAAGCTCATATACCAGGGCATCTGAGCAAAGGGGCAGACGCACTTTTAAGAGACATCTTGGTTCCCATTTGAGGTGCTCGAGACGGCTTCTATGCCTTTAGCCTCTGGAGCCGAGTCCCATCTCTCCATTGGACTGATTGCATACATGATTCAGAGAGTGGACAATGCAGAAGCTTTCCCAAAGCACTGAGACACAGCGTCTCGTTCCCTTTAAGGAATCCGAGTTACCCATGTAACCTGCTGATGGCGTGTGTTACTGTCATGGTTAACAAATTTGTTATAGTAATAAACACTCAAATACCTCTCACACCATACAGCGATGATACTGGTTTGAAACATTAGAGTATTCCTTTAATGTACCTTTTGAAAAACTATTTATCTTTATCATTATATATTGTTAGACAGTACACCATCACACTACACACATGTGGTAGTACATTTTTTTTTAAATAACATGATAATTTGTGCAGTCTGCTGTTACCTATGAACTAATTTGATGTTTACCAAAAGAAAATAGAGCGAGCCCGACCCATTGCTCAACATGCCGGCTGATTGACAAGACCGTGTTATTGCGTGGCTTAAAAAGAAAAATAAAAGTGCATAAGAGCATGTCATTTTCACTGTGCTCGCAGTGTGATGGTCAGTGTTGATGTTTTTCAGGAGTCGGGGGATATGAGTCATCAAAGCTTGTTAGTATCTTACCACACAGCTCTGTCATCATCCATGCCTCGTGATTTCAAACTTTAGATCATGGGGATTCCCTTGACTTTCACAAACCTTGTTGTGGGAAGACCATATTAAAATGTTTCTCAACGTTTCTGCCGCAGTGTTGTAAACCAAAAAAAGTTAACTAAACAAAAAGATGAACTGCAACCTTTAACACAGTGAGAAACACTCAATTTTATCAATCCGAACGTATCTATGACTTCTGGCTAAAATGTATGTCAATTAAAACCCCTTATTCATAGGTTATTTTTATCATTTTTCAGCTATGATATTTTGTGGCCTAGTTTTGGACTGAGAATTTTTTTTAACCCCAAATCATTACGCAAACATAAATAATTATTGTCGGAAAGCGATATATTGTCCCATTCGCTGATGATCCACTTCATCCAGCTCTACATTGTTTTTCTGGGTGTGTTTTGTTATGTCCCACTGAAAGCAATTCATGCACTTTGCAGTTTTTCCCTTGGGTTCATGAAGGGCAGTGACCTAAACAGCTGCTCAAACAGTAGGTAAGCTGCCTGCGATGAAGTGGCAAAGTACGCTTGACTTGGTTAATAGACTTATATAAGATTGTGAGGTGTTTTTAATGGGCAGGTGTCGGCAAGAGAACACAAATTGTGTGTTTGTTGTGGAGCTTATTGAAACGAATCCAAAAATCATAGCCATCGGCAACATGGGGACAATGTAAAGTTGATGTAAAGTAGACAAGACAAGATTGTGTAAAATCATTCATATATATTTATATATATATATATATATATATATATATATATATATATATATATATATATATATATATATATATATATATATATATATATATGTATATAATATATATAATTAATTTAGTGTGTGTGTGTGTGTGTGTGTGTGTGTATTCCCCGGGGAGTGTGACTATGCGCTGTTTTGCCCTACTAGAATAAAGTATAATTGCACATCCACTACAGTGGGTGGCAGTGGCGCTCTCATTTTCGGAGAATCCGCATTGGGTAACATGCCGAAAAAATACTAACAAGCACGTACCACAACTGCCCCCCCCCCCACCAACAATCAGATTCTGATGCAGCAACATTTAGAAAAATAAAACCAATTTTTTTTTCCTAGAACGTTAACTTTGAAGTGCCACCTAGTGGACAAACGAAATTACTCAGTTATAAAATCATATGAAATCACATACTTTTGTAAAGTAAATGCAACGTTACACTACTTATTACATTTTGAATAGGGTCAATAGGTGTGTGTGTGTGTGTGTGTGTGTGTGATATGCTACTTGCCTTCCCACTGAAAAATCCTGATAGAAGCAAAAGTGAGTGAAGAAAAAGGTTTATACGACTTTACGACTTTATCGCCATTGTTCACTATGTTTAAGACTGTTTAAACTGCCCAAAGTGTTTACTAACCACACTATCAATACAACCTCAACCTACTAATTAGCTCCAGAATCTGATTGAGATAATTGGTCAAGTAGGAGTAGGATTTTTCGCTCTATGTGAATCTACGATTGGTGTTAAGTACAGCATATCTGAGGGGATGTCTCAGGGTATGCAGGGTTTGTTTGGTGCAAGGTATTCGAGTGCTTCGGTCTACATGAGGTGCCGTGTTCCCTGTATCCTAACGTACCTCTTTGTTGGACCTGCGAGCGGGACAGGAGTGCGGTGAAGTAAAGCTCGGCCTCCCTCAAAGAGCTCCAGTGTTCTGGCAGGCAGCGAGGTGACGGCAGCGCCCACAGAGAGCCTGTTGTCTGGCTGCCCAGAGCTGTGTGTGGCACGATCCGCTGCAGCTGCTTCCAGTTACACTGCCCATGGGGGCCAAGGTTACATTTCAAAACAAGCAGCCTCCATTCACTTTCTCCATCTCGTCATCACTCCTCCTTCAACCCTCTCGTACATTCTGTCTCTCATCACCCATGTTCACGTCTCTGTCTCTCCTGACAAGAAAGGGTTAGGTTCTGACTGCGCCGAGGAGTGAGAGGACGGAGTGCGGCGTGACCGCGTGAATGCGAGTTTCTGATAAAGGAGAGAGTCTTGAAGCACGAGATTGAAGGGTATATTGAGATGAACTCAAAATCAATGAAATCCACAGATTAAGGTTATGACTGAAGAAGAGTTGGGATGGGGACAAATGGGATGAAACAAGTGCAAGTGACTTTATTGATCTTGTACACACAAAATATTACTTATAATAGGGCGAGAGATGATCTCTTAGCCTAACTAAAAACCTTGCAATAAGATGCTCCCGAATCAAAGCGATCTGTACAGAATATTGGGTCCCAGTAAACAAAAAACAAGAACGCTGATCTCAATTCAGAACCAAATAATTATTTTATGATGTGCAGTGTTTGTTTTTTGCTGCAACTGCAAAATACAGGCAAAAGAAAAAAAAAACACTTACAGTGTAAACACGGCAACGGTCCCACTGTAATCAAAACAGGGAATCATCAAAGATGTGATTATTTCGCAAAGAAACCCAGAGCAGCCTGGTTATTTGATGGGAGCCATCGTTCAGGCGATTTTGAGGAGGGCGAGGTATTAGAGGAATTAGTGAGAACAGGTGGGCGGGAACAAGGTTATGGAATCTGGTTGTTGTTGTTGTTTTTTGCACCAACCAATAACCAATAAGCTCATGCTTATTGCTGTCTATTATTATTATTATTATTATTATTATTATCATTTTTGTGGATTTTTTTTTGGGGGGGGGTCATTTAGTTCATCTCGCTCCTTTAATAAGAAATAAAAATAAAATGTTCCATATTCACTAAGCATACGCTGACTATAGTTTCATTAAATTATATGTGTATATAGGGTATATAAGAGTCAGGTGATACAAGAACGAATGACTCAGTCTATATGACTCAGTTCTGTCACATGGAATGAACGAAACAAATTTTTAAAAGACTAATCAAATTAACATTAGCTGCCCATCTATTTTTGTGCATTCATTCATTCATTCATTCATTCATTCATCTTCTACCTCTATATCCGATCTTCCCTCCGGTCACGGGGAGCCTGTGCCTATCTCAGGCGTCTATGGGCATTAAGGCAGGATACACCTTGGATGGAATGCCAACCTATTGCAGGGCACACACACACACACACTCACACACTCACACACACACTAGGGACAATTTTCCAAGGTCCCAATCAACCTACCGTGCATGTTTTTGGACCGCGGGGGAAACCGGAGAACCCGGAGAAAAACCCTCCTGAGGTACGGGGAGAACATGCAAACTCCACACACACATGGCCGAGACGGGAATCGAACCCGGAACCTGGATGTCTGAGGCGAACGTGCTAAGCCACCGTGCCCCTATTTTTGTGCATCAGCTAGCTATTTAGATTCACTCACCACTCAAGTAGCCGCTACCGTCACCATCGCAGGCTGATAAATAACATTTTTATTGTTATTTGGTCAATTAGTATTTGGTCAATGAGTATTAGTATGGTCATTTTTAACTGGACAATTTCTCAAATTGTCACGCCGGGTACCGGGTCTCAAAGGTAAGGTGTAATTGTCTTGCGGATCGTGGTTTGGCTGTGGGGACGATGGGAATTGTTTGAGTGCCAGACACAGCTGTGACACCAACCATATTCCCCTTTCAGTGCTGCCTGCTGTTTCCCAGTGCTGCCCTTATAAACATGTCATTCTTATAGTTGACCATTCTTGCTTAGCAAGACATGTTTATTTTTAAGGTACGTTTGAACCATTCACTGTTCAAATCATAAATGAAATAACCGTTTTTTCAATTTTTATTTTATATTTTTCTTTCATTTCATTGCTTATCCATTATCATCCATTAACGATCCTCTTATACGTGTTGCTAAAAGGTTTTTGGGACAGTGATTGCTTCTTAAAAGGGTCGACCTCAAAAACATTGTAGGGTTTAAACATAATACACATTTTAATAACAAACTGAAGCTCATTCTTCCAGAGTCTTATTTTAACTTTAATAATGAACTCAAATTGTAAGTCATTATAAGTAATTACTTAATTACATAAGTAACCGAGTAATACTTATGTACGTAATGTAATTAGGAATAATTCGAATGAAGTAACTATATTGCATGTGCTGATGTTAAGATCATTTTATTATTTATCTTCAGAAGCTGCTTTTTTTATTATAGAGTCATATAATAAATTCCTATAGGAGAAACTCACCTGCAGCCACAATCAGGATCTAGTAACAGCAGTGACGCCACCCTTCTTGGAGTTTATCTATTGACAAACAGCAAGAAAATGTACTTTACTGTAAAAAAAAAAAAAAAAAAAAAAGATAGCAACGTTGAGATGTTTGGTCATTTTGAATTGACTTTCGACGTCCATGAGGTTGTTCGTTTTGATCAGAACGTACGCAGATTTAGCTTATGAAGAACCGTGTGTACTTGTAATCACTATTGATAATGACGGAAAATCAAAAACAAGCCATTGCGAATGGACGGGTAGCGGCTTTAAGGAATGCCAAGAATTCTCATACGATGTAAGTGAAATGGTTCTCAGCCGATCTTACGATGGGTTATTCTGTTTGAACAACTTTTGTTTGATTCACATGCGTGGCACTGGTGTACATTCATGCCAGGTTGTTACATAATAAGCGTTCTAAGAGCAGCCATCTGGGCCTTGGCTTGCGTTTTCGCAGCATGTGTAAATGTGTATGAATATGAGTGCATGCGTGAATGTGTGTGGGCAGGAACAGGAAGACAAGTGGGCAGAGAAAGAGCCGCATTGTTCCCGGATAGCCGTTCGCGTAGCTCCTCCGGGCTGTGATCGTACCGTTCGCTCACTCCTGACATTGAAGCGCTGCCAGGAATGCAAACTGGCAGGAAGCGCGCGTTCGTTCTCATTAATCTCTCGTCATTAACAGAAAAAGCAGTGCTATTCTGACGGTCCATTCACAAGCAATAAGAGCGCCAGGAAAAGGGATTCACCCTTCACCCTGCTTCGTCTTAAGCCCACACAAGGAAGGGTCAGTGGGGTTTAAGCAGCTAAGCAGGAGGGGGAAACAAGGTGAGGTGGTTCATAAAACAATCGCAAGGTCAGTAAGCAAATATGCAAATTGTCCCATTTATTCGACTTTGACCTATGGATGCTCAGATGTTTTTCAGAAGGGGGGGGCTTTGAATGCCATTCATACCGTTGCAGACTCACATCTACAGCTTGTTATTTTCCCCATTAATTGAGCTTTTTTTTACATAGCGTGCCTGTCTTGTCACTGCGTGTCTGTGCATTCCAGCACAGACTGTACTTCCCTCCCTCCGTTTTGGAGGTGGCTCACGTGGTTGCACGCCATCTCCTATGACCCTGGGGCAGGAAGCACGAGTTCAAGTCAAAGGAGCATCTAGGCACCCGGGGATCTGCAGGAGATAGGAAGTGTTTTTGTTGAGCCGTGCCCTCATCTCTTTCTCTCATTATCTCTTTATCTCACCGGCCACATAACGGGTTTCTCGGATCAATAAAGCAGCTGCTCATAAAACTGATTACTTTTCTCCCTTTGGGGCGAACAAAAAGCAGCAGTGGCCTCCTTTGAACACTTGCTTTAGGAAGTGGACCACTGGAGGACACTTGGATCCTGACATGGCTTTATGGTCATGTCTGCTAGGCAATTGATCAGTGGTACGGTGAATTTTGGCAAGGCTGCCATCTAGTGGTAAACACTTGTAAGTCTTTGTGGTTTGTCACACCGTAATGATGAGGGCATAGATCTAATAACAAATTGTGAATGTGTGTGTGTGTGTGTGTGTGTGTGTGTGTGTGTGTGTGTGTGTGCATGTCGCCCTGAGTTAGATTGCATAGTCTCTATTCCTATTCGAATTTTGTTTTAAATTCAAAACAAGCCGAATTACTTCATTTAGATTGCAGTTAGATTGCTTTCTTATACCGCAGTACAGTTTGTGCGCTGTAACTGAATTAAGCCTTAGATTAAACCCATTCTATTCAATTACAACAAACCCAATTCCAAAAAAGTTTAAACCAAAAAAACTAAATGTTACCACATTTTATGCTCAATAAAAATGTAGAACACATTAAATGTTTAAACTGGAAAAAAAAAAAACATTTTTAAGGAAAAATAAGGTATTTAATCAGTACTAAAAACATTGATGAGGCGACTAAAAGCTCGAAAACTAATGGAAGAACATTTTAGAAACTAATTAGGTTAATTGGTAACTAGAATGGGTATAAAAACAACATTTTGAGTCCCTCGAAATGAATGCCTGTGAGAGGTTCACCAATCTGCAAAATAAGAAATGTATATCTATACATATATTTATATATATATATCGGTCACGGTGGCTTAGTGGTTAGCATGTTCGCCTCACATCTCCAGGGTCGGGGGTTCAATTCCTGTCTCGGCCATGTGTGTGTGTGGAGTTTGCATGTCCTCCCCGTGCCTCAGGGTTTTTTTCTCTGGGTTCTCTGGTTTCCTCCCAGTCCAAAAACATGCATGGTATGTTGATTGGCACCTAGTGTAAATTGTGAAAATTGTCCCTTGTGTATGAGTGTGTGTGTGTGTCCTGCGATGGGTTGGCATTCCATCCAGGGTGTATCCTGCCTCAATGCCCATAGACGCCTGAGATAGGCACAGGCTCCCCATGACCTGAGGGAAGATCGGATATAGCGGTAGAAGATGAATGAATGAATATAATATATATATATATATATATATATATATATATATATATATATATATATATATATATATATATATATATACTATATATATATGAATCCCACTAAGAATCTTGAGAAATATCTGTTTTTAAGGGACAAGGATAAAAAAATCAATTGCCTGTGGGCTCTCTGGCTTCAAATAGAGTTCTGTGTGCTCAGAACCACCATCAGAAATCATGCAAAAAAAGAAGTATGCGAATCTGATTGGGAAACACAGCTGTCTTCACTGGGGCAATGTTAATGTAAAGGGCAACTGGAAATGCAAATTGAAAAACTGTTCTGTGATCAGAATTTTGACATTCTTTTTAGAAATCGTAGACTCTGCAGCCTCCACACTAAAAAGAAGTGATCTGACTTGTTCTTAGCACTTATAGCCTGCATACGGAATGGAGGTGCATTAGTGCCTATGAAACAGGCATCAGTTGTGAAAGCATGTTTTACAGGTTTTAGAGCAATAATGACTTCAATCCAGATTACAACAGCATGGCTTTATAGTAGAAGAGTATGGGCATAATCCTGACCCGCCATTAACGGAAAACATTTAGTGCATCAAGAAATGAAAAATAGAACAAAGAAGACCCAGGATTGGTCAAAAGCTTTTGTGTATACGGGAAAAATGGGACAACATTCCTCTCATGAAAACACCAGCAATTGATCATCTCGGTTCCCAGATGTGCATGGACTGTTGTTTTATTTAAGAAATTCATAAGATTTCAAGAGCAAAAACATTCGTTCGTTGATGTCCTCTGTTTAAACATCGGATATGTTCTATGTTATATCATGAATAAAATCAACAGACACTTATTTTGCCTGTAGTCCTGGGCTTTCCCCCTTCAGGGGAAGGATACCTGGGCATGCCTGGGGTTAATAAGGTTTGCAAATCATTGCATTCTGTTTTTATTCAGACTTTACACAGTATTTGGGAATTGTAATTATAAGTTATTAAATGTTATTACATTATAAACATGTTATTAAATTATAATCAAAAAAATATCAGATTATACTCAATTGCCATTTGAAGGTTATGGATATACAGTGATAGGCACGGTGGCTTAGTGGTTAGCACGTTCGCCTCACACCGCCAGGATACGGGTTCGATTCCCGTCTCGGGAATGTGTGTGTGTGGAGTTTCCTCATGCATGTTCTCCCCGTGTCTCTCAGGGGGTTTTTTTCTCCCGGGTTCTCCGGTTTCCCCCGGTCCAAAAACATGCACGGTAGGTTGATTGGCACCTTGGAAAATTGTCCCTAGTGTATGAATGTGTGCGTGAATGTGTGTGTGTGTGTGCCCTGCGATGGGTTGGCATTCCATATCCAGGGTGTATCCTGCCTTAATGCCCATGGACGCCTGAGATAGGCACAGGCTCCCCGTGACCCGAGGAAGATCGGATAAAGCGGTAGAAGATGAATGAATGAATGAATGAATGGATATACAGTGTGCATGCAATGTAGGTCCAGATAGTAAACTAAATAACATAGGGGTACATTCAATCCATATCATTTTTGCGATGTAGAATCACATATATGTGATGACAACTTCATGATAGAGAGTTTGGGAGGACAAAGCTAATTTTAAAATGTAGCTCCTTGGCAATATATTTTCCATTGTCAAGCTTATACAGCATTATAAATGCTTCTTATTTATAATAGCATCCTAGTTGAACAACGAGCGTCCAGTAAATCATTTTGAGTGCCAGTTTAATGTGTTACAAATCACTAGAGCAGTGGGTTTAGCATTAGGTACAAGCCAACAGGGAAAAATGAACCCATGGTGACATACTATACCCAGTTCCCAGGTGTGTATGTGCTTGTGTGTGTGTGTGTGTGTGTCTGTGTGTGTGTGTGAAGTGTGTGTGTTGAGTGCGTGTTGCGCATGTGTGCATGTGTGCGCGAATGTGATATATCTTGAAATGCTGACCTGTCACAACCCACTAGGGAGCCTGGTGCTGACACAGCGTTGCTCCACCCAGCAGGAGTGCAGAATCATCGCTATCTCTCAGACTCTCTCTCTCTCTCTCTCTCCCTCTCTCTCTCTCTCCCTCCTCTCTCCCTCTCTCCCTCTCTCTGTCTCCCCCATCTGTTTTTACTTTCTGCCCCTCTCTTTTTTCTGACCTTGTCTACCCCTCTCTATTTTTCACTCTGTTTCTGTAATGACAATATGTAAATTAACACGACCATAACCATTTGAACGCTTGTCAGTTGACCAATCAGATGTGAGAACTTAACAACTATGTGGAATATTAGCTTTTCTTTTTTCTTCTTCTTCTTCTTCTTCTTTTTTTGCACTCATGGATACCTATTAGGAAAGAACATCTGTATTTATACATGGTCCTGTTGCACCACCTGCATCTGTGAGAAAATCACCAAGATACCAAATCTCCCTTGGCCTTCGCTTTCCTTGACCTTCCCTCAGGAATAACAACTCTCAGGAATAACAACAACTTTACAAAGACCTGCCCCAGTGGCTGTGATCTTCCAGAAAAGTGCTCTGTTACACAACAGGCACCGGTTCGGCCTGAGTCACGAGGGCAGCGTTAATTCTGCAGCTGATCCTCGCAGAGACCTCAGACGGGAGCGACTTCTCTCTCTAAAGCCTCTTCTCCAGTCACCATCGAGATAAAACAAAAGCAGATGAATTAATATTGCTCAGGAAATGAAAGTG
This sequence comes from Kryptopterus vitreolus, assembly GCA_030449085.1. Classification (NCBI taxonomy): domain Eukaryota; kingdom Metazoa; phylum Chordata; class Actinopteri; order Siluriformes; family Siluridae; genus Kryptopterus; species Kryptopterus vitreolus. The sequence continues at coordinate 14,350,930 of JACRUU010000008.1, read as the reverse complement.
ACAGGACAGACTAACAGACGGGGAGGTCTGCTCCACATTACGTCCTTTTTAATAAACTCAAATAAGATGGCTGGGGCTGGCCCGTGCTTTCATGTGGCGGCAGGGTTTATAGTAAACAGACTTTGAGAAGAGGCAAAGACTAATTAGTCCTGTTATCCGTCCCCTGCAAGGGGAAATCCCAGGACTACAGGCAAAATAACTGTCTGATGATTTTATAAATATCAAATGGTTTTATCAGACGTCTGGTCTGTAATTAAGTTGGCCGGTTGGTCTTCATGCTTCTTTGCCAAAGCATTCTGTTGTGCATTAATAGCATAAGCCAATCTGTGTAACCCCGTGAGTCGTTCATTAAACTTGTAAATTGCAGACAGATGACATCATCTTCTCAATTTTATTGCATTACTCTCCTAACAATCGACACAAAAATTCCAGATGTCTTGGGGCTTTAGATCCCTAATGAGCTGGCCAGAAGTGACAGTGGCAAGGGGAAAACCCCACGCAATGACGACGGGAACAAATCTTGAGAGACTCGGTAATGTGTCCATCCTATTCTCAGTGACACTGGAATAATCACAGACCCTTCCATTTGTATGTCAGATGACAAAAAAAATAATGACCAAAATGCACATGTCGGAATATATTTCTCTGGCGTGATCTGCCTGATCGAAAAGATTATGAATAAGATCAACAACAACAACAAAAAAAACAGTAGATGGAAACCATTACAATCTTCAGTCTGTCATGTTGGAGGTGAAAATGTAATGGTGAAATGATTACCATAATAGTAAATGATCAAACATTTACCTCACAGAGGCTTTATATAAATACTAATTAAAGTGGTTTTCTGTCTATTTTTCTGTCTATTTTTATCATTTTTAAATATTATTATTATTACAAACTCAATCAAGGAGATTTCATCCTGACACAAATTAGTAAGATTTACAACCTAGGCCTCTATAGCACAAAAGTGGGGGGGGGGTATATCTGATTTGGGTTTAATAAAAAAAAAAAAAAAAAAAAATCCAGACACCACATCTGGAAC
>JACRUU010000008.1:14317388-14339888 GCA_030449085.1 Kryptopterus vitreolus | reverse complement strand
TCCAGAATCTCCACCAGCCTAATCTCACTGAAAAAAACAAAAACAGGTCCAAGACAAGATCACTGGAGGATCACAAGCCTTCACCAACTTTACAGGCGTGCAGACTCACAACACATCAAATCTACAGTCAAGTCAGCCTCACCTGGTCTCATACTTTGAAAGCTTCCGTTCCTCCCAGGCAGTATTTCCACCACCAAAGTTTTTCTTTGCAGTTCTGTCAAACCCCTGTGTGCACAAAAGCCATCAGATCATTTCCTGACTGGATTGAAGCACTGACGTCATGCTCATCCTCAACCCATGCACTCAGAAAACAGAATCCAGGACCTACCTTGTTGAAATTATCAGTGATTTGTTTACAGGTGGAACACAGGGAGCCGAAATCCTTAGTGTCACCACATCCAAGAGAGAAAACAAAAACAAGACAAGAGAGCAGCCTGAAGCAGTCAGACAGTGGCATGTTTATATACAAGCTGGTCAACTACCAAACTCCAAAAATCATGATAAAACCAAAAATGGACTCTACAGTAAGCAAAACCAAACAGGTTTACAGCATCATCTCTCAGTTACCGTCATGTACCAGCTTGTACATCACTTTGTATAATGACGGATATGTAAATATCCGTAAATACAACTCTCATGCCGGCTACCAGAGGCTCTTCCACTTCCGCATTAATTCCCCCCCGTGTTACGATTGTGGCTTCTTTTGATTGGATAGCGCTGCCCATCGTTCAAACAACGAGCCAATGGGACGACGCCACATGCGGGCTCTCCATTTCAAATCGAGTGCGAGGGGTTGGATTTGTCACGTGTGATTGTACATATTTATTTCACGCTTTATTTGCTTCACCGTTTAATAACCAGTGCCGGTTTTCACACTTTTAACCATCCGTGAAAGTTCATTCTAAATTATTTTTTTAGATGGTTGGATGTTTTATTCATTATTTTGTTCTTTAACCATTTAGGCAGAGTAGATGCGCTTGGGACGAAGTATTATTACAAGTATACAGTATAGACAGTAGTATAGACTTTTAAACATTCATTTAAATGATCGTGTTTTCAGGATGATTTATTATTATTAATCATTTATTTGAGAATGTTGGTAGCATAGATGTGCTTGGAACAAATAGAGATGAAGAGAAGAGGAGGAGGATGACATCTAGAGTTTTTAACTTTTATAATAATATTGCCTGTAGATGGAGGGCACGGTGACTTAGTGGTTAGCACGTTCGCCTCACACCGACAGGGTCCGGGTTCGATTCCCGTCTCGGCCATGTGTGTGTGTGGAGTTTGCATGTTCTCCCCGTGCCTCAGGGGGTTTTTCTCCGGGTTCTCCGGTTTCCTCCCGGTCCAAAAACATGCACGGTAGGTTGATTGGCATCTTGGCATCCAATTAGTGTGTGAATGTGAGTGTGTGTGTGCCCTGCGATGGCTTGGCATTCCATCCAGGGTGTATCCTGCCTTAATGCCCATAGACGCCTGAGGTAGGCACAGACTCCCCGTGACCCGAGGGAAGATCCGATAAAGCGGTAGAAGATGAATGAATGAATGTCTATAGATGACACCAGCTGCTCTTTTCTGTAACAGCCATCATGAAAGCTATCTCACACTTATTCTGGACTTGTACATATGTTGAAAAGTTCTGGTCTGGTGTATTAGCTCTCCTCCCAAACATTTCTTTATGAATATGACAAAGGAGATAATAGATATTATGTCATGAATCTGATTTTCATTTTAGCAAAGTTTTAAATGCAGGAATGATAATACATCTTGGAGATAATGGAGATTTATTTTTTCTGTGAAATAAAAAAAATTATTAACACTCTAAAGCTATAAAGACATTTAAACTGTTTGATAAATACAAGATAAATGACTAGATTTGTAATGGTGCTCTGCACTTTAGTTTCCTGTTAGCTATTTGTTTCTCTTTTTTTGTGTTCTTTTTCTTCTGTTCTTTTTTTTTACATCCCTGTCTTCAGTCCTGTTATGTATAAGGAAAAAACTAAGAATAAGGGGGGGGAAATAGTTATTATTATTGCTGTTGTTGTTATTGTTGATAATAATAATAATAATAACAACAATAAACAATAAAAATGTCCATACTTTATGGTATTAAGGCCGGATACACCCTGGATGGAATGCCAACCCATCGCAGGGCACACACACACACATTCACACACACATTCATACACTAGGGACAATTTTTCCAAGGTGCATGTTTTTGGACAGGGGGAAAAAAACCGGAGAACCCCGGAGAAAAAAAAAACCCTTGAGACACAGGGAGAACATGCAAACTCCACACACACATGGCCGAGACGGGAATCGAACCCGGACCCTGGCGGTGTGAGGCGAACGTGCTAACTACTAAGCCACCGTGCCCTGTTTTCCTTGTTAATGCTGTTCATTACCTGATCAGTTTATCCAGGTGTGCTGGGAGCAGGGCAAATATGCAGGGCAGGAAATCTTCAAGGACCATGGTTGGGAACCACTGTTTTAATCCATCTAAACAGATTCAAATTATTTCCTACATTTGTAAAATCATTCAGTGAATAACTTTTTATTCATTGCATTCACGGCATATTTAGGCCAAATGAATATTTCAACAGTGGGGCTCTTTATTTATCAGTTTCAGTTTAGAGACTAATTGTTGCAGAATTTAGTTTAGTTAAATCAAGTGAAAATCCAACCTTTAGGTACACATTTGTGAAACAGTATTGGCCCCAATTTATTTGGAAAAGTGAGTTAAATTTCACTTGCCACATCCAGGCCTGGTTAATGCCAGGCCTCTTGAATCAAGAAATGGGGCAAATACTTTTTTTACAGCACTGTACGCTATCCACAGACCATTCACCAGCAAAGAGGTATAACAAAAAAACCTCAATTAGACCGGGAGGAAACCGGAGAAAAACCTCCTGAGGCACGGGGGTCCAATTGACATTGAATTTAAAAGAGCCTTTGTGCAGAGAGGACGTGATTTTATTTCATCTTTCACTTATAATCATACTGCGTTAATAGACGAATGTTTGCAAATCAATGTAAATATGTGGGATAACTGCATGACCAAATGTATATTGACATATAAGTAGACATGGAGAAAAGAAAATATCCTCTAAAAGTAACCGTCTTCTGTCACGTTACTGATGAGCCAATGCTGTCGCTGTGCTGCAGAGCAATGGAAGGAGACTTCTTCATACTGTGCAAAATGTAGAGAAGTCAACAACAGAGCAATAGAAGTTGCAGGTCTAACTGCTCCTTTATCAGTTTTTAAATCCTTTTTTATGGAAGAGTAACGCTTTGATTACTCACAGAAAGGTAAACCCGTACATGTATGTATTGTTTTTGTTCAGTCTGTTCTGTAAATGACTAATGCACCAGTTTATCCATTTCTCCGAGTTATGTTTATCAGATAAAGCAAGGCTTCTTTGTATGAAGCAAAGTCGTTGTTTACTGCTCTATAATACAAATGTGAAATTTACACCCAGGTTCAGCAAAGTGATTTGGTATGCCTTTTCCTGTTAACATACGAACAAATGTATCAAAACATTTTACGAGAGGATCAGTGTGCTCAATGTATACTGCCGACCAATGTAAGACAAATGTTGCACAGCCTACAAGTTAGGTTGGGCACACAGTATCTGACAAGGCTGTCCTCCATATTGATCTCCTCTTGGTCCACCAGTTGGAGAAGGGCTGTTTTCAAGGGATAGTTGACACGATTGTTGATCTCAGGCCAAAGCCGTTCAACTGTGTGGTTCTGATGAAAATAATGAATTAATTACAAGTATAGATTTGTTAATAGTGCAGAAATCTTACTCTTGTAGATGAAGTCTGTTCCTGATTTATGCGATGGTGTGACAGCATCTCTTGCATGAACCGTGTCAAGTAAAACTCCTTTCCATGGTCTACCCGCACTTACCATAGGTGATCACTGCAGGCCTCGGGAAGAACATTATTTTAAGTTGTTTTATTTGTGCAAAATGTTATTTTCATTTCTGTCAAACGCTGGACATGTACTTTGTTATATTTTTGAATGGACATGTTCATACACTGATCAATTGTAGCATTGAAATTCATGAGGTGGTTTTAATGTGGCTCTGATTGGTGTGAAGATACACAGTGCCATATGCAGCAAGCAACAATACACTGTAGGTTCTAAAGCCTTCTGATTATAGTTATAGCCGCACAACATGAAGCCCACCTGGTGGTTATAATGTTGTGGTGTACTTATTAGGTACTTGAAAAAAACACAGCAGAGACTTACATGATTGCCATGGAATGTTTTTTTTTCCTCTCCATTTTATTAAAAACACAAAGGTATAGAGTATATTGAATCGAAATGGTGAACAAAATATTGTTATATCAAAACATTTGATGATTTATTTATTTTTTTTCTGTTTCACATCCACATTGCAAATAACTAGGTTTGATAGTGTTCATTTGTGAAAACGTGGTATTTTACATTATTTCAGATAAATTAGGTTATACACATTTATCAAAAATTGATCAATCAAATTGAAATTACAAAATCAACCGGTGTCTGTGGTACTGTTAGAATTACCGGAAAACATCTTCATAGATGGTTAAGTTGTTTTTGACTGGCATTGTGGAATGACTCGCGATCTTTTTGCTGAATTCATCGATAGGCTAAAACATGGGTCACGCCAAACATTTTTCGGTCTACCAGTGGTAGAAGGCTATCTGAAAATGGACATCTTGATCCATATACAGTAAATAAACACTAAATGAAAGTTGACAAAATTCTAAAAAAAAAAATATTGCCATGTTTTCGTCATTGAAGGTTATAAGACTTGATGTACCACTGACTATTACAGGCCTTACGCATTAATTCATTTGACCAAATATATGTAAAGGTAGACGAGCAAGTGTCTTGTTTCATGATAAGGCCGATGCGCCTCCTTTAAAACTGACCCAATTCGTCCTTCTGCAGCATTTAAGCCTTTCGTTGGAAAGTGGACACACACACACACACACACACACCATCCACACAGCATTCCATTGCTTTATTTATCTGCTTCATTATTGTATATACTGCTCTCACTGACAGTGTTACTGTTTACATACACATTTTGCACATCCACTTTTTATCACTGCTGCTCTACTTGTACTTTTGCATACAAAACTTTGCACTACGTCACAGTGATGGTCGTTGTTGTGTTTTTTTTTTAATTTTATGTTATATTGTGTTATAGTTGTTTGTTATGCACTGTCTCGTGTTGTGAACACAGTCATGTTCTGTCTTTGCGCTGTTTGCACCAGGTTGCTTGATGTAGCTAGGACAAACTTAGTCTCGTCTTCAGCAGTGTGTTCTTGTGTTTGTGTTATATGTTGTTTTGTGTAGCACCAGGGTCCTGGAGAAACGTTGTCTCATTTCACTGTGTACTGCGTCAGCTATATATGGTTGAAATGACAATAAAAACCCTAACCCTTGAGATATCCCTTCATCGTTTTGCGGCCATATGTTGGCCCCACCAGCAAATACATAAATATATAAATACTAAAAAGTAGCTTTCAGTACAAAATGTATGTTAAATGTGAAGATACTGTGTGAATATCATTATATACTTGGAACTGGATAAAAACTGTTGCAACACAAGCGCACTCGCACATTCTTCAATGAACGAGTGTGTTACCTCGTTTACAGCTTTTTCTGATGACAAACCTTGTCTTTATTCATTCATTCATTCATTCATTCATCTTTTACCGCTATATCCGATCTTCCCTCGGGTCACGGGGAGCCTGTGCCTATATGAGGCGTCTATTAAGGCAGGATACACCCTGGATGGAATACCAACCTATCGCAGAAAACACACAAACACACACACACACACACACACACACATTCATACACTAGGGACAATTTTCCAATGTGCCAATCAACCTGCATGTTTTTGGACCGGGGAGGAAACCGGAGAAAAACCCCCTGAGGCACGGGGAGAACATGCAAACTCCACACACACATGGCCGAGACGGGAATCGAACCCGGACCCTGGCGGTGTGAGGCGAACGTGCCCCCCCCCCAAGCCTTGTCTTGTCATTTCTAAAATTGTGTCAGAGTAAAGTTCCAAAGCCATGACTTTTCACTACCAGCCAAACTGGTGTTACTGTAGCTGCTACAGGTGCCTGCAGGGAAGACGCCAGGTGACGCACACCTCGCTCTAACAACTTCCGATTTTAGAGAACGAAAATGCAGCTGTTTTTCCGTTTCTAAGCGGGAGAACTTTCTTTATTTAAAGTGTAAATGAGGAAATAAAATCAAGTCTAATTTTCGAAAAGGTGTCTGACATTTTGAAATAAATATAACTTTCATTTTCATTTTTTGACTATTGTTTATAAAAAGAAACTCCTCAAAACTCAAAAAGAACACGGACCTTTTCATTATGTCAATTTGAGACTCGCATCAAAAAATATGAAATAGAAAAACAGGCTTTTGAGTTTAATATTTCATTCGTTGGTTTTACGAGAGTTTGATTGTCAGTTGAAAAAAAAAAAAAGAACAAATGATACAAATAATGGAAAAAAATGTGTGTGGCTGCGATCATTAGAAAAACATTAGAGTAACTAGCGCCATCTGCTGGGGAAATCTCGCAGGTGCATCCGTTTGGGGTTCAAGTCTGTAAAATATACTTAAAGTTCAAATCGGTTGTCTTTTAAAAAATAGTTTTTTTTGTTATTATCAGACCCAATGCTACTTATATCAGAATCAGAAAGCACTTTATTGCCAAATGTGTTTGCACTTAATATAGGAGCCATGTAAACGTGGGAAATTGTTTGACGTCATGGGGAAATTGGGGAAATTATGTGCTCATTGGAACACCTGTGGAACACATATTTATTTGTTTACCAGGTTTTTTCCCCCCCGCCTATGAGTTAAAGGTTCTTCGATACCCATCAATGTCGATCAAATAAACTTCAAGATGCAAATATAATGATGATTGACACACGTCACCCAAGGTTTAACCAACTAAATAAATCTGTTCGTGGATAAACAAGTCAATCAAGAATGGAATCAATCAAGAGCGGCACGGAATCCGGATCTACTCCCACCTACACGTGTCCTAACATCGAACCGGTAGGACAAAGGGTTGTAATGTTTTCTTCGCTGGTGTTTACTGTTGGCTGGACAGTTTTTTTTTTTTTGTAGGGGGTGGCTGGCTTGTTTGTTTGTTTGCTTGTTTGTTTGTTTGTTGTTGAAGTCGCGCTGTTTGGTCTGCACCGTTGTTTACACTTTGGTATGGAGATAAAGAGCGACTTTGGCACGCCTCGTTTGGAAACGTGTTTTGTAGCTGCCCCTGGACATCCCATAAATGAGACAGAGTTTCAACCGGAGCTTCTTTCTTTATTTTCGCGCCATTAGACGTTAGCTATGTTGCACCGTAAAACTACACACACACACACACACACACACACACACACACCACACACACACAGACACAAAGACACACACATACATACACACACAACACACACACACACACACATATACATATATACACACACATACACACAGACACACACACACACACATACATACATACAGAGACACACACACACGCACACATTCAGACTCATACATACAGAGACACACACACACATTCAGACTCATACATACAGAGACACACACACATTCAGACTCATACATACGGAGAAACACACACATACATACAGACACACACACATACATACAGACACACACGCACACATACATACAGACACACACACACACACACACATACACACACACACACACACACACACACATACATACACACACACACACACACACACACATACATACAGACACACACACATACACACATACGACAACACCACACACACACCCCATACACCCATACATACATACAGACACACACATACACACACACACACACACACACACATACATACACACACATACACAGACACACACCAACATGCACACATACACATACACAGACACACACACACACACACATACATCAGACTCAATACACACATACACACACATACACACATGACACACACACACCACACACACCACATACATACACATACAGAGACACACACGCACACAAACACACACACACACACACACACATTCAGACTCATATATACAGACACACACACACACACATAAACCAATGAATACACAGATAAAGACTGTAAATATAATTCACTACAAAATGACGCATCCAAAGGCAGAGCTCAAGCAAACATATCCATGTTATAATAAGCACACCGGACATAAAAAAAATAAACAACATGCTATATACAAAGTGCACGTCCCTGTCTCCGCTTTACCAAAGCAGCCCTAAAGAAAAGTGTCTAAGGTTGTTTACTAAACTATATATCACTTTTACTAACACCCTCTACTGCTCAAAGCACGCAACACACTCAAAAGCTATTTAACATGAAACTGTTTAGGCGTGGAGGTGACCGATCTGTTTAATTCAAGACCAGTTTAATACATACTCATGGAAAACAAATATATTAAAATGTCATGTATTATCTGGGGTGACTGAGGCATGGTGGTTTAGTGGTTAGCACGTTCGCCTCACACATCCAGGGTCGAATCCAAGGTTCGAATCCCATCTTGGCCATGTGTGTGTGGAGTTTGCATGTTCTCTGGTTTTTCTCCGGTTTCCTACCGGTCCAAAAACATGCACGGTAGGTTGATTGGAACCTTGGAAAATTGTCCCTAGTGTATGAATGTGTGGGTGTGGGTGTGTGTGTGTGTGTGTCCTGTGATGGGTTGGCATTCCATCCAGGGTGTATCCTGCCTTAATGCCCATGGACGCCTGAGAGAGACACGACTCCCTGTAACCCGATGGAAGATCGGATAAAGCGGTAGAAGAAGAATGAATGAATGAATGAATGAATTTTTTATCTGTCCAATAACGGTAAAGCGGAGGGGGTAGCTCAGTGGTCTAAGGTGCTGGGCTGCTGATCGGAAGATCCGGGTTCGAGCCCCGGTTTGGCCAAGCTGCCACCCTTGAGCAAGACCCTTAACCCTCTGTGCTCCAGGGGCGCCGTATCATGGCTGACCCTGCGCTCTGACCCCAACTACCAACAACAAGCTGGGATATGCGAAGAAAAGAATTTCACTGTGCTGTAATGTTTATGTCACCAATAAAGGCTATTATAACTCATACAGATTCTCTCTCAGACTGGAGAATGATACGAGTCTGCTAAAACACAGAGAGAAGTTCAAGGGCTTCATCTTTATTTGATCATACAAATTCAATGAGAACACACACACACACACACACGCACACAAACTTTACAATAGAATTCAAGGTTTCATGAGAAGAACTGTTCACTCTCAGTAAGTCTCTGTGTTGGTCAGAGACACAGTCATCTCATTAGATTTGGGGGGCAGGGCGGCATTACTTGATGAGCACTAGAAGTAGAACAACCATTTTTTATTTAAATAAAGAACCAATAGAAACTTATCAAAATGCTTTCATGTCTTCCTGCTTTCCATGGAAGATTTTATGAGTTAAATTTTTTTAAGCCAAACTGAGACAAAAGAGCTTCAATACTTCCCTGTTTAGTTCACCGTCTGCATTGACTCACTTCCATCTACTACTACTAATAATAATAATATAGAGTAGGTTTGTGTATATATGTATATATGTATGTGTGTGTGTGTGTGTGTGTGTGTGTGTGTATGTATATGTATGTATATATATATATATATACATATAATAGATCTATATATATATATATATATCCCACATCTTGAGACGGACAAAATTAAGTTAAGATATATATATATATATAGTGTGTGTATATGTGTATATATATGTGTTATCTATGTATGTATATGTGATATACTATATATATATATATATATATATATCTATATATATGTGTCTTGTCTATGTATGTATATGTGTCTCTTTATATATATATATATTTATATATATATATATATATATATATATATATATATATGTGTATGTATGTGTGTGTATATATATATATATATATATGTGTATATCCTATAAGTATATATATATATATATATATATATATCTATATATATATATATATATATATATGATATATATATATATATATATATATATATATATATATATTGATATATCTCTATGTATCAATATATAGATCTATCCCACTGCTGTCTTGAGATTCTAAACCATTGATAAGAATTGTTACTGTATCTTAATGTACCGCACTGTCATGAGGAGTCTCCGCCTGCTTCATCTGATTCTAAACCTCCAGCTGAGCAATGTCCTTCTGACGTTCCTTTTAACCTGGTTTTTATTTTTTATTTTTTTATTATTATTATTATACACAGCGCGCTGAGAGTAAACCATAAGCAAAAGACCAAGTTGCCTTAAAAATTTCAGATTTCAAGACCAGCCATGGTTTTCGATATTTGGAAGTCTTAACATTTTTATATTTGAGGTCCAGCCCTTTATTTACTTTCAGAGTAATTAAAAAGGACTTGATACACACACACACACACACACACACACATTTATTTATTTATTTATCTGGGGTTTTTTAACACTCATACAAAACCTGTTATCAGTAATGTTCACTATTGTCATAAATCTGCATATTAATTAATCTTTAAGGTCAATACTAAAAAAAATGAAATCATCTGACCACCTATTTTTATTGTTAATTTGTGTTGTTGTTATCATCTAACTTTAGTCAGTTTAAGATTCTGATTTTATTATAAATGACTCATATAGACACACTGACTGAATCACCCAGGCCTTTTTTTTGTTGATCTATTTAGAGTAACACACCAACCCACTACTTAGGACAATTCATATTTTCTCTATTTACACTATAAAGTAAAATGGTATTTTTCTAGCTGGATATGAAAACAATTTCACTCTCTAACTAAAGCGATATATACGAAATATATAATAATATAGATGTTATATTTAGCATTGAAATACAGTAAATATTCACCAAATTTCCAAATCATTGGAATTAAAAGCGACCAATTACAAAGCAGAAAGTACAGCTGACTTCTTCGGTTGTTTGTATGCGTAAATTACATTTATACAATAAATACTATTGCTCAAATAATTTCAAATAGAATAAAGTAAGACTGAAGTAGTGTATTTAGACTAATGCAAACATGAGCAGAATTTCTAATATACACAGACATTTTTTTGTAATAAAAACTAATTCTATTACCTAGCGATTACTGTTCTTTACAAACTTTTCTCTCTCGTGCTGTTTTGGCTGTAACTAATAAACCACGTTCTAATGATGCTAACATCTTTCTAAAAGTATTTGATACTCACATTTAGCTTATTCATGTTCATCTGATTCATAAATCTTCGAGTGAAACCCTTATCTTCAACTCGCTTTATTCAGTATTTTTGATTATTTATATTGTAATGTCTTTTGTCGTACCCTGTTTAACCCATCAAATGATACCAGTGTGTTTCTTGTACCTTTTTTGATTACACGTCGTTTCCACCAGTTCTCCCAAAAGTTCCTCGTCTGCATTGAAGCCTTAGAATCGGTCGCATGACCACAGCACACGTGACTAAAAATGCATCAGCATTTCTGAAAGCCTACATTTTCACAGGACACACTCTGACGCCAAAATGCCTTTTTCAAATGTATGCATGGCATTTTTAAAAAAGCCATGTATACATAAAACCTCCATCTCGGTGCGGATGGAATTGCTACTTGCAACAATTACATGTGTAAACAATTATTTATTCATGGCATTTTTATTTTTATATTTAATTAAACATTGCTTAGGTTAATTATTTATTGTTATCTTTTATATGGGGGGGGGAACGGTGGTTTGGTGGTTAGCACGTTCGCCTCACACCTCCAGGGTCCCGGTTCGATTCCCATCTCGGCCATGTGTGTGTGGAGTTTGCATGTTCTCCCTGTGACTCAGGGGGTTTTTCTCCGGGTTCTCCGGTTTCCTCCCGGTCCAAAAAAATGCACGGTAGGTTTTTTGGCACCTTGGAAAATTTTCCCTAGTGTATGAATGTGTGTGTGTGTGTGTGTGTGTGTGTGTGTGCCCTGCGATGGGTTGGCATTCCATCCAGGGTGTATCCTGCGTTAATGCCCATAGACGCCTGTGATAGGCTCCCCGTGACCCGAGTCAAGATTGGATATAGCGGTAGGAATGAATGAATGAAAAAATGCAGTGCTTATCAACTCCCAAAACAACAGGATCTTTAATAAATCTCACTTTTTGCAGTAGGTGGCGCTAAAAGGCTGCAAACAGGAGTGAGGCGAAGCGTTCACAGCGTTGAAGCTGCCTGGCCGTTTATCACTTGTGTTATGTTAATGTTTAATTACCATGTACAGGACAGTACTCTGTGATGAAAGCCTGTTAAGAATACGTCATTAAACTATTGTAGCGAGATAAGAGACGAGAAATTAAGTCAATCAGCATTGAAAAGATGTTTTTTGTTGTTGTGATATAATGTACTGTAGACGCCAGGATTTTTTTTTTTAACATTTTCCTACAACAAGGATGTAACTTCCAACATATTAAAAATCATTAATAGTGCTCTGATCCAGAGCGATTTTACAACCCAGGAGTTGATGAAAGGGTTTATTCAAGGACCCAGAAGTGGCAGCTGAGTGGTGCTGAGATTTGGACTCACGACCTTAACAAGACCTTGAATGTCCAACCACTAAGGTGCCTCTACGCACATTTAAACCATTCGATCCTATTTCTTCCTGATCGCTACGGCATTAACATCACAGGTCGCTTTAAGCTATCTGTTTTCTGGTTGAGTTTGGATGACCCTCTTCTATTTCGGTCAGTTAAGCTTACAATGATGATGATGATGATGATAAAATAATAATAGCATTATCTATAGTAGTGATTTAAAAAAAAAAACATATACATTACATATGCTCACTCCATCATTGATGTGTGGTGTAATTACTCCTAAATGTAAAAAGTTTAATGTAAAAATACAGTAATATTTATCAAATAAACAAGCTAAATATTGTAAGTAATTATTATAATAATGTTTTTTTTTTTTTTAAAGGTAAGTAAAGGGCATGTCCAATGAACAGGACTTGTATTTTATATATGATGTGAATGGGATTAACGATGAGATATTTAGAGGTTTGGACCCTTGTGAAAGAATATTTATCCCTTAGTTCCAGGGAATGTGAGAGTGATGACGAAAGGAAAAAGAATGAGCACAGCATGATGGGGTCAGCCTCCAGACAGAGAGAGAGAGAGAGAGAGGAAAGAGAGAGTAAAATGTGGTGTTGCATTAGGGAGCGTTCCTTCGCTTTTTTATTTCTGTTGCCAAGGAAACCAATGAGATGACGACTATCTGGGAACATCCCAACTCTCTCTGTATCTATCTCTTTCTCTCTCTCTCACACACACACACACACACACGCGTGCATCTATACACAGCGTGAGCATATCGGAGTAAATATGATACTAATTAAGTGAATGAAATAATTGGAATAATCAGTAGTTTTTGGCATTAATGTGGAGAATTGCTGTGTATTTGAGCCAAACTCGTACCTTCTTTCATCGAATGCTAGTTTTCCGCAGCCTAATTAACACATTTCCCGCTTTGATACTATCTTCTTGTAATGATCTATTTTCCTGCGGATTTATCGCCATGTTCAGTATGATTTTAAACGCTAATTAGCCTAAAATGACATTTGCGCACAGAAAGAATGGATTTTTATTAATGTTCCTACGCCTGGAGATCTTGATTTTTGTATGTATTCCAGGGGATTTTATCTGTAGTGTCCGGATCATATCTACTCATTAAATTGCAAGAAGAATGTAATTGCTTTTATATTCAATCAAACCCTTTAAAAAAAACAATGTCCGCCAGAACCAATGTACCGTGTAGTCGGGATTACAGGAAGCCGGGATGTGTTTACATTCGGTAAATGCTATCCTCCAAAGCGGTGTATTTGTTTTAAATGCTTTTAGTGCATATAATATGAATAAATTCTTAGTATCTTAGTATTCTTAGTATTTAAGCCGTATTTTGGCTTAGTAGTTAACATGTTCGCCTCACACCGCCAAGGTCCGGGTTCGATTCCCGTCTCCGCCATGTGTGTGTGGAGTTTGCATGTTCTCCCCGTGCCTCAGGGGTTTTTTCTCCGGGTTCTCCGGTTTCCTCCCGGCCCAAACAAAACATGCACGCTAGGTTGATTGGCACCTTTGGAAAATTGTCCCTAGTGTATGAATGTGTGTGTGTGTGTGTGTTTTCTGCGATGGGTTGTCATTCCATCCAGGGTGTATCCTGCCTTAATGCCCATAGACGCCTGAGATATGGACAGGCTCCCTCTGACCCGAGGGAAGATCGGATATAGCGGGAGAAGATGAATGAATGAATACATAATATACCATAATTGTACAAACATACTTGCTATATTAATATGAATATTAATATGAAGCTTAATATAGAAGACGACATATCTTTGAACTGAAAAGCATATGTATAACAAATATTGGTAACAAATGAGTCATTTTGCTTTAAAGAATGCACATTCATAAATATTTCATCTTTCATAAGTTGAACTTCCTTGGCTTTGCATAAAATTTAAAGTCAGTGGAATGTTAACACATTGGATCTACTTTATAATACTTTTCATATCTTTCCAAAACCTCTTGATTTCTTCATATATTTACATGCTGTAAAGTGATTTCCTGTACATATAATACAGAATTCACATTTTCTGTTCATATATAAAGTAAAACAGATTCTTCAGCATTATGCATTCATATCTCTATAAAGCCTCCGTGCCTCAAGGAGGTTTTTCTCCGGTTTCCTCCCGGTCCAAAAACATGCACGGTAGGTTGATTGGCACCTTGGAAAATTGTCCCTAGTGTATGAGTGTGTGTGTGTGTGTGTGTGTGTGTGTGTGTGTGTGTGTGTGTGTGTGTGTGTGTGTGTGTGTGTGTGTGTGTGTGTGTGTGTGTGTGTGTGTGTGTGTGTGTGTGTGTGTGTGTGTGTGTGTGTTGTGTGTGTGTGTGTGTGTGTGTGTGTGTGTGTGTGCCCTGCGATGGGTTGCCCATTCCATCCAGGGTGTATCCTGTCTTAATGCCCATAGACGCCTGAGATAGGCACAGGATCCCCGTGACCCGAGGGAAGATCGGATAAAGCCGTAGAAGATGAATGAATGAATGAATGAATCTCTATAAAGCAAATTACTAAGCAGACATATATATGTTCGAATTCTTTGTTGATAGGGGAACAACAGAAAACTGTATCTATAGCCATTTCAGAAATACAATCTGGTCAATGAGCAGTTATAGATCTGTAATACAAAGCCAGGTTTATAAAATTAGGCTCTTGGAATGAGAAAAGGCAATCTATATACACTTGCCTGTACCAATGGTGACTAATTTCAGAGTTTCCATTAGAATGCTGACTGAGAGGAGGAGGATTCGTTTTCCATTTCTGCCTCATTGCTCTTTTTAATATGAATACATGGTTCCTATTTCCTGATATACTAATCATACAAATAGGTGAACGGGAATGGGTAATAAAAAGGGCAATAAATGGATTGTACCAATAACTATTGCTACAATTATATACCAGTAGTAATAAAACGAGTGAGTCGTAACAGCGGTCGAGTTTTTACTATTTATTAGCATTTTGTATAATGTCAACAGAATACACGGGTGCATTCATTAATGGCTCTATTATAATCTGCCATGCTTTTATGCTTTTTTTTCTCTCTCTCTCTTTTCTCTCCATTATTGCATTTGCATTAACCATGAACCATATTTTGGCACAGCAACCACAGTTTGATTTTCCATAGCACTTCTTGCATACCGTATATTGGGCCCATATATATTTTATTTATATTTTTATTTTTTTGTGAAACTGTGGCATGGAAAACATCATAAGGAACCAGGACTCTATGGGAGTAGGTTTTTTTTTATTTTTTTAAATACACATACAATAGTGTAGCAGTAATGGATCCCTAAAGCACTTAAGCTCTAACAAGTCAGGTTATAAGGAGAAAAGCATATCAAGCAAGACACTAAGGGCTAATTAATTACAAGCGATCCTCCCCACCAGCCGATCGCATAGGCATTCATTCATCATCGCTGTTGGATAGAAAGGCACAAGCATTGCTGCAGCTGTAGAAGTTGAACATGAATTAAAGATGAAAGAACAAGCACTATAAGAAGTCAGCATTTGATTTTAGATCAAAAAATGTACTACGGCGTGCACACACACACACACACACACACACACACACACACACACACACACAGGAGCTGTTACAGTATTGTTTCACTTGTCAGTGTTTTTCAAAATTAGTCATCATGCTGAAGTGTGTCAAGGATGTCATTATGACTCATTCCCAAAGGCTATTTTCTTTTGTTTTTTTTTTCTTTTTCAATTTACTGCCATTTGCAGGGAAATCTCAAGAGAATCTCTGCTTTTGTTTAATAATTTTTCTACGTGAGAAATGTATTACTTTCAAACAGCCATGCCACCTTGAGAAGTGAATCCCACCACCAACACACACACACACACACACACACACCAATCCATTAGGCTGCCATCCAAATCCTACAGCTGGAAGGAGATTCAGAAAAGAAAGCAAACATAGGAAATAAAGCCACAAAAACAGGAATTTTACGATCTTGCTCTAGTTGTATCTTTTTCTCACCTGTTCTCAACAAACATATGTAATAAATAGAAAATACTGTGAATGGGATGTTAGCTTAAAATCTTTCAGCATTGATTTATTTTATTTTATTTTTCTTTGCTTTAAATAATCGTAACTTTTTTTCAAGTTAACATGAAATTTCTGCATTATCCGGTCAATCAGACAACATAACATTTTCTTTTTCATTTTCCCGCAACGTATGCGATGCTATTATTGTTAACAACAAATAGAAATCTGTCCCTAGTGTGTGTGTGTGTGTGTGTGTGTGTGTGTGTCCTGCGATGGTTTGGCATTCCATCCAAGGTGTATCCTGCCTTAATGCCCATAGACGCCTGAGATAGGCACAAGCTCCCCGTGACCCGAGGGAAGATCGGATAAAGCGGTAGAAGATGAATGAATGAATGAACGAATGAATATTAACTTTTTTCATTCATTCATCTTCTACCGCTTTATCCGATCTTCCCTCGGGTCACGGGGAGCCTGTGCCTATCTCAGGTGTCTAGGGGCATTAAAGCAGGATACACCCTGGATGGAATGCCAACCCATCGCAGGGCACACACACACACACACACACACATTCATACACTAGGGACAATTTTTCCAAGGTGCCAATCAACCTATCATGCATGT
Organism: Kryptopterus vitreolus; assembly: GCA_030449085.1. Classification (NCBI taxonomy): domain Eukaryota; kingdom Metazoa; phylum Chordata; class Actinopteri; order Siluriformes; family Siluridae; genus Kryptopterus; species Kryptopterus vitreolus. The sequence goes on along the minus strand of JACRUU010000008.1, from coordinate 14,322,596 downwards.
TTTTGGACCGGGGGAAACCGGAGAACCCGGAGAAAAACCCCCTGAGGCACGGGGAGAACATGCAAACTCCACACACATATGGCCGAGACGGTTTTTCAAGTTAACATGAAATTACTGCATTATCCGGTCAATCAGACAACATACCATTTTGCTTTTTCATTTTCCCGCAACGTATGCGATGCTATCATCGTTAACAACAAATAAAAAAACATAATGACGTCTAGATTAAAGGATCTTGTTCGCATTTTCAATTCAGGCAGCAAAATGGCAAAAACACTTATAAATGTGGCGAGGAGAGAGTGAATACATTATCAAGGTCTGGTTAGATGTGCTGCTCTTTTCATTTCCTGTGAACCAAGCGTGCACATTTCAGTGCTCGGTTTCACAGGTTTAATATAGATTTGACATGATGGCAAAAAAAAAAATAAAAATTAGCTTACTTGCAGAAAGGCTTGTGAAAAGTGTCCATTCAAAGCTGGGGATGCTAATGTGGGCATTTCCACTTGTTAACAATTCATTCATTTTTACAATATATTATTTTACCTCTTAACCATTCGTATATAGAATATCAAAATCTATTAACATTACAATAAACGACGCCTTACCAAGCGAATGTTTTTATTATCAGCGTTCTTATTAAACCTATTTCATTGCTGCCTCTTGTTCTAGTGTGCATTTAAAATGCGATTGAATGCTCTTCTAGTACTTTTATTTGCGGACGTACTTCAGATGAACGTTCTCACAATTAAGCGTTCTATAACCTTTAAATTGATTCTCACACAACAGCCGCACACCTGACGTGAATTCCAGCTATCAACACACTTGGGATATATATATTTGCACCGAATCACAGATAACATCCTGTACCAAACGCATTGATTATTCTTATCCAGCTCTAAGGATGAACAATTTGTACATTATTTCTTAACTATAAGGTAGCTATAGTAATATATAAGGGCATAAATACGCACATAAATGATCACAGCCTTGTAAAAATACATGGTAAATGTCCCTTGATGTGAATTATATTAACGGTTTTCACTAAGGGAGGTAATTGCATCATGTTTGTTTTCTCGTTCGCACACTTGTCAACACATGTGAAATGTTTTTTTTTTTGAGCCCCATTCATGCAGGTTTATTTACCTCGTAATCAGCCTGAATAAATAATTTGAATATTAAAAGACGTACTCTGAGGAGGTTTTTCAGCTTTTCATCAATAGAGCTTAATGAGGCCTCATTCTCTCATTGTAAATGTTAAGCACTTGTTTGCTTTATAGTAGAAATGTGTTTCGGGTGAAAAAAAAAAAAACACACACAATGCATGATTGCAAAGTGTGCCTGTGAGTGAGAGTGCGGTTTAACCTTTTGTATTCATTGTGGTGAAGTTCACACGCCACATTTGGAGGGTAAACTGTATGCTGATTTCCGATATGCATGCAAAACTTCTAGCGAGCATTTTTCAAAAATAAGAGCCGTAACCACACGGACTCGCCCCTCCCCCAGTGTTTTTGTTTGGGTTTCAGGGTTCAGTTTTCGTTCAGTAAAAGGAATATTGCATACTCCCCCCCCCCCCCCCCCCCCCCCCCCCCCCCCCCCCCCCCCCCACCCCCCCCCCTCCTCCATTAGATAAAAAAAAAGTTTGTAATATTTTACATAAAGTCCTTTGTATATCTAGTTTGGGTGAACCCCAGCCCAATGCAGCATCAGATACTTGTTTTTGGCTTTGATGAGTGAAATGTAAAGTGGTCTTCTGCTGTTATTGCTCATGTCGTCGGGTTTTGACATTCTCAGATGAATTACTTCTCAACGTGGGTTATGGAACGACCTTCCCATTTGGTTTTTCCGGATTGGGAGATGTTCTCAATTCAATTTTATTAAAAAAAATTTTTTTTACAGTGGTTATTGTCACAAAACACCTTTACATACAGTTATTTATGGTGTGTGGGAATAGAAATCGGTTTTGTCCCTGATTTGTTCAGCCGAGGGGGAAAAAACCTCCTGAGAGGGGTAACGGGAATAAACCTTGAGAGGAACCAGACGCAACGGAGAACCTCATCCTCATTTGGGTGTAGACAGACATCAGGAGTTCAGAAGTCCCACTATGTGTGAAGGCAACTGTGGTCCGTGTGTTGACATTTCATCAGAAGCAACCGGGGCATCTCCATGGCAGTCCCCAGTGTCCCCAGTCGCCAAAGTGTCTAAGGTCTCGTGGAGGCGTCATTAACCGGAGGCGGGTCATCAGGAGTGTAGAGGGGATTCTGGATCACTGGCAGCTCAAGAGTGGCATATGTAGCTCAACAGGGAGAGAATGAAAAGAAACTATTTTTTTTTCTCCCCAGGTCCTGGCTGAAACGGCATTTATTTAGTAAATCCTATAATCAGTTCTTTGGTGAAGGAGCAGATCTGGAGGGATCATGGCTATATGGGAGTATTTGGTGAAACGGGATATTTGTATTTTGTCGTCCCCCCCACTCTCATACATTCATTTAGGTTTTTTGATGGTGGTGTGGTGGTGTGGCTCATATCCCTCATGTCTGTGTTATCATCCGGCTTCTCCCTTTTATCTATGCTGCCATAGGTCGTCTTGCCAGTTGTTAGCGTCTCTAACCTTTACACAACAATAAGGATATTCATTTATCCATCTCTCTCTCTCGCTCGAGTTACTACTTCATATACATACCTCCTGAGGTACCAGTGACTTGTGCTCCTGCTCCGCCCGATTCGTCGTAGCATGCCTCTTGATGGCGTTCTCTCGATTGGAGAACATTGTTCTGGGATGTTCCTCATCGATGGCTTGAGGGATCCATGAAGCTGCACAGCCACACAGGAGCTTTGATGATGGATTGGGACTCGCCCTGCTCCACTGATCCAAGGCTACAGATTACACTGCATTTAATCCCCATCACTGCACACTTAACATTGTTTAGCTGTAATTAGCGGGCATTCAATGTCACCCAGATGAGGATGGGTTCCCTCTCAGTTTCTTCCCTTTTCCATCTCCTTGCCCCAGTCGCCACCAACAAGCGTTTTCATTGTTGCTGCGTTAGAAGTTGCAAATAAATAATAATGCAAATATTTATATTTATTTAATAATGCAAAGGGGTTACTCGAGTTGTTGTACTGTTTTATGTAGCATTCGATGTAAACCCTAGAGGTGGACAGGAGATATCGATTGTCTAAAATACTCAAACTTGTCCGTCTGGAATCAACATGCACAAACCAAGCTTTACTATACTGTACCAGTATTTAATAATGAAATGAGTGCTTAGTGGTGTGTGTGTGTGTGTGTCGGGGGAGTTTGCATGTTCTCCCCGTGCTTCAGGGTTTTTTTCCTCCGGGTTCCCCGGTCCAAAAGCTTGCACGGCATGTTGATTGGCACCTTGGAAAATTGTCGCTAATGTGTCAATATGAGTGTGTGTGTGTGTGTGTGTGTGTGTGTGTGTGTGTTTTGCCCTGCGATGGGTTAGCATTCCATACAATCACACCTGCAAGTGCAGAAAGGCTGATCTGAGAGGTTTATTAATAGAGCACATGGCTAGATCACATGCAAGATCTTTAGTCTGGTTAGTGATGTTTTTCTTCACCGTAAAGGAAATGCATTGTGTATGATGAGGGGTTTATGTACAATGTTTTATTTATTTATTTTAAATATTCAATGACGCATGCCATCATGATGGAAAAAAATTAATGAGAATCTTATCATGTACAGTATGCATCAGCTCGATCATAAACCAGGCCAGATCATGTTGAACAAGAATAGAATTGCAAAATGAGTTAACGGCAAATGTAACCTAGAACAAAAAAAATCCCAAAATAAAATGTAGTTTTAAAACGCGGTTATGTAAAAAATAATTTCATATAATCATATAAATATTCATTCATTCATTCATTCATTCATCTTCTACCGCTTTTATCCGATCTTCCCTCGGGTCATGGGGAGCCTGTGCCTATCTCAGGCGTCTACGGGCATTAGACAGGATACACCCTGGATGGAATGCCAACCCATCGCAGGGCACACTCGCAATCACACACACATTCATACACTAGGGACAATTTTTCCAAGGTGCCAATCAACCTACCGTGCATGTTTTTGGACCGGGGAGGAAACCGGAGAACCTGGAGAAAAACCCCCTGAGGCACGGGGAGAGCATGTAAACTTCACACACACATGGCCGAGACGGGAATTGAACCTGGACCCTGGCGGTGTGAGGCGAACGTGCTAACCACTAAGCCACCGTGCCCCCATCATATAAATATTTGTATTATGAATCTGGATAAACTGATGCTTATATTAAGAAATCTGTGTCGCTGTCTGTGTCGATGTCTGTGTCGCTGTCTCGCCTAGTGGCAAATTCCTAGGAATTTGAACAGGTCAGGTGCTGAGTGCAATACAGAGAGAGTTGGGAAGGTAAAGTATGAATAATGAATTTGAATATGAATTAATAAACACAATTGACGTACAGTAACTACGAGCTATTCAGTGAGGCAAGTTCCCTGTGCAATTCATTTTCTTTAAATAAAAAAAATAAAAAATCCTCCAGGGGCAGTGCAGTCCAGTTAGCTTGGTGCCTAAGCTTGGAGTTTTACACTATCTCCCCCCCTGTATCTCAGGGATTTTTCTCGCTGGCCCCGATGTCCTCATCTATCCAAAAGCATGTAGAATTGTTTATGCTATAATCGCCATATTTAATGTAAGAGTGCAATATGCTTTGGGTTTTTTCTGAGTGGAATTTGTCTCATTTTGCTCATACATCTACAGTGATCCGTCCTGAGTTACTAATGACAGTTAATAAATCACAGCATGAATGCATGAACATGAGCTCTTGTGTTAAAAAAAAAAAAACCCTACTAAAACATGCAATTCTAACCAGTTCTCTATATTTTCTATATATTCAATATGATTTTGATCCATTTTAATAAATACGAAAGAAAACCATAATAATTTCAACCATTAATAAAAAATGTACACATTGGATTTCTTTTAATAAATCGCCTTCCTAGTGTAGAAAAAATGGCATCATTTCCCTCAACCCAAAGGAAAAGTAATAAATACAAAAGTATAACACGTGAATTGTCTGTTCTTCCACTGGGGGGGGGGGGGGGGGGGGGGGGGGGTGGGGGGTATAGGTATCTATGCTTTCACCAATGCAGCATATAGAATTTTCCAATTTTCCACGTGACATACTGATCGACACTTTTTATCCTCCG
>JACRUU010000008.1:14294888-14312388 GCA_030449085.1 Kryptopterus vitreolus | reverse complement strand
CCGTGCGCCCGATATCTGTAATCGTAACCGTCCGTCTAAAGAAATCTGCGTCTGTAACCTCGGAAAACGCAGAAAACACACACACACAAACACACGGAGAACGTCGGAGCGTTTTCGGTAATGTCTATACTTGTTCAGCTGTACCCCATCAAACGTTTCGTCACTTCAGAACAAACGTGTGGACGTTCTTCAGTGGAAGTACAACTGCAGGAGTTCTTCGGGAAAACGTTGTGTTTCTGGCAATTGCAGCATATAGTCTGTTGTGTAGTTTTTTTTTTTTTTCTTCTGACGGTGTGAGATCCCCTGAGCAGTGCGCAAAAAAAGCGTATTTATCCACTGAGAGAAAGCCGATGTTAGTCCGTGTTAACTTTAATTGGCGTACTGGGAGTAGAAGGCCACTTTAACACGCTCGATCTGGTGACAGAGTTTGATGGCAGGGCCGAGTTTTAGATCCATACACTCCTGAACAGTGGGGAGGGTCAGCAATAGCAAGGCCTGACCATCGATGTCCTGCGGGGAGAGAGGGGGGGAGATGGGGAATTTAGTTTCAATGTTATGCAGCTCACAAATGAGGGCAAATCCTGGTCTGCTTTTAACATTTGGTTAATCTGATCTAATTTTGCTCGATTACTTGGAGTGTGTGTGCGTGTGTGCGTGCGTGTGTGTGTTTTTGTAGTTACCTGCTCCTGGAAAATCTTCGCTAACGAGGCACAGTCTGTAGACGTGATGAAGTCGACCACATCCGACACACTCCACTCGAGAGGATTCCTCTCTAAAACCAATCGGCTCTCGTCTTCTTGTGCATGTGGCATCTGGACACAAAATCACACACATTCTATTATAATTATATGTACAAAAGGAAATTCATTGAATAAGAAGTCATTGATAACAGAGTCAGAGATCTCATTTTCCAGTGTTGCTTAGGGCCTGAGTGAGTATAGGTGTTTGTATGTATGTATGTATGTATGTATGTGTATATGTGTATATATGTATATATATATATATATATATATATATATATATATATATTATATATATATATATATATATATATATATATATATATATATATATATATATATATATATATATATATATATATATATTCATATCATTCATTCATCATTCATATCATCTTCAGCTTTATCCGATCTTCCCTCGGGTCACGGGGAGCCTGTGTCTATCTCAGGCGTCTATGGGCATTAAGGCAGGATACACCCTGGAATGGAATGCCAACCCATCGCAGGACACACACACACACACACACACACACACAATCACACACACATTCATACACTAGGGACAATTTTCCAAGGTGCCAATCAACCTACCGTGCATGTTTTTGGACCGGGAGGAAACCGGAGAACCCGGAGAAAAAACCCCTGAGGCACGGGGAGAACATGCAAAACTCCACACACACATGGCCGAGACGGGAATCGAACCCGGACCCTGGAGGTGTGAGGCGGACGTGCTAACCACTAAGCCACCGTGGCCCTGGTGTGTGTATATATGCATCACATAAACAAAGCCTCAACAAAGGTAACGTTAATCTACTGATTCGTGGTTGTGGACGCAGATTTCCCTCTTTTCGCTGAAAGAAATGCCAAATGTAGTCTTTTACACATTATGTTTATCAGGGAACCAGGCAGAAAATAGATATAGGGTAATAAATGTGTGTGTCTCTATTTAACGTGGTCGCTTTAATTAACCAGGAGAATGTATTTACTGTAGTTTGCCACTGGCCATGGTTTAGAATACAGATTAGGAAGCAATAAAAAAAATAACGATAACATCTCCTGTTTAAATGTTTTAACAATAGTCCATGAAGATTATAAGATTATTAGTTTGATTGTATTGAAAAATCGAATAACCGAGGCAGTAAACTTGGAACCGCCACTTTGCTCGGGTCGACTGTATCAAGATGGAAGGTGGTATCTCAGTGGTTAGTCGTTGGCCTCTGGACCGAAAAGATCACGGGTTCAAATCCCACCACCGACGAGCTGCCACTAGTGGGTCCTTGAGCACGGCCCTTAACCCTGTTGTAAGGGCGTTTGCCATAAGCGATGTAAATGTGCAAGATTGCATGTACAGTACGTCGACGACATCAAGACGTCTTTAAAACGGCCGTACGTCCGTCCGCTGGCTCTCTGATGACCAACTGAGCCAGTCTATATTTAAGATGGTTTAAGAGAACTAACAAATCTCTCTATGTGGAATTCCTCCAGGCGTTATTAAACGCTGGGATAAGTGTATAAATACCTGGTTGTCCACTCGTATGATACTACGTAATTTTACATTTGCTTTTGTTGCAGACTACATATGGCCACCCGACTTGGTTTGTATGAGAGAAGGAAGGTTGCAGCTTGGATGGTGTGGTGTTTGGTGTGGTATTGTGTGTAAGTGTGTGTTGTTATTAAAATCAAAGTCATGTAAGTGGGGCTTTTTTTTGACAACCCTGTTTAGCAGTTGGGGGGGGGGGGGGGTAGTTTTCACTCCTTTATTTCATAAACTCAAAAACGGGGTAAACGAATGCTGAGAATGGAGCTGGCAGGCAGGAGGAACCCGAGGTTTATGGATGTCATGAGAGAAGATATGAAGATAGCTGGTTCCAAATATGATACGTGTGATATGGAAATAAAATATAAATCTGTTGAGATATATATATATATATATATATATATATATATATATATATATATATATATATAAAATATAATCCGTTGAGGTCCATAAAAGCGAGTCTCCTTATACACGACCCGTTTTTCTGATCTACCTGGACTGCAACACGCCTGCCTTAGTCTTAATCAGATTGATAAACCAGACCACGTGTACACGTATCGATCGTCTCACCTTCGCGTGTGTGCGCTTGGCTGGCTGGTTGTGCGTGTACGAGAGCGAGCGCGTGGATCTGCGCAGTAACGGCCGCTCTGCAGACGCTCCGGGCCCAGGCAGAGTGAGAGACCGGCAGGGACGACCTCGGCGCGCAGAAAAGCGCACAGGGGCCTCTTCGCGCAGCTCCAAGCTCGAGCTCTCCCCGCTGTACGACTCTTCGTCTTCCTCATCGTCAAAATCGTCAAAATCATCGCTGTCCTGTTAGGAAGAAAATCTTGCTTTTAAGTTTTGTTTGTTGTTGTTTTTTTTTTTTTTTTGTTTTTTTTTTTTCCCCCAGAATGCCTTTATTGTATTCTCTCACATCGCCTAGTGACTAGATTTCCAGGAATACAGCACCATGTCGGCCTATAAGCAGCAGGCAAATGTCATCCCTAGCTAAAAAGACACGACAAAATTACTTAATAGGCAGATTAACATAAATTAATCTCAAAGCATTACATTTATTAAAGCATTAGAACGTCTCCTCTGAGCGCGAACATTCTCTCGGCTGTATAAAATAAAAACATGCTCTTTCATTTCGAAACGTATTAGAAACCTGAGTCGAATGAGAATATGGAAACCTCTAAACTCTATTAAGGTGAAAATGGACCCGTTTGGATTGTTTACTGAAGTGCACCAATATTAATGGAACTGTAACTAAGGCTCTGGGTTACTGTTCGGATGATTGGCGGCTAAGCGCCAGTCTCGAGCGAGGTTTTTATTACGCGTTGCTCCAGGGCTGCTGTATAACGCCTAACCATGTTGTCGGGCTCCAGCTTTCTGAAATATACATGCTGAAAAAGAAAAAGGGAAAAACGGTGTACAGTGAAATCCCCCCCCCCCCCCCCCACCCCCTCCGTTAATTGGGTCTAATGTTCAAATAATGAATATCTTGAATGGTGGACGGTGAGGAAGTCAATTTAATTTGTTTCTGTACTAAAGTAGGTTTCGTGTGAAATGAATTCCATTTGCGGAGGCTTTTACTTTAACTCAAATATTTGACAAGATCTGCTATATTTTCTGAAATCCATCGTTCCTATTTATTCATGAGTGGATCAAAACGTCCACACAGCAAACCACCAATCAGAGTGGAGCTTTGGTTTTGCGAAGAGTAACATTCGAATATTTGCACATAAACCGAGTTGATTAAGGAAGAGCGTCATAAATGATAATAGGAGCATTATAGCCGTAATAAACCATACTACTGTGGATACTTGAGTAACTTTGCAGGTACTTTTACTCAAGTGAAATCTCAGAGAGCACTTTTACCTTAACGTGAGTCAAATTTTACCCATCTACTTGAACTCAAACACATGATTAGAGAACTTTGTCCAACGCTGACCATCTTTCTATTCTCTGATGGTGTATTGTCTTCTTGATATTTTCTCATTTCTGGTAAATAAACTGAAATGTTTTTGGCAAATGGCTGAGTAAAATCTAAATATTTGTATAACTGATTTGTATTAAGTGTTGGTTTAAATGGATAAAGATCATGATTCTTAATCAACATAGGAATATGTAGTGAATAGAATGTAGGGGTTTTGTGTGTGTGTGTGTGTGTGTGTGTGTGTGTGTGTACACAGTATATGTTACCTGAGCTGACTCTATAGCGTGATATCCTGTAACAGAAGAGCGGCGTTTCTTTTGAACAAAGACGGCTTTGCGCTTCTTTCTGCGGCGGGCCGGTTTAGCCATTTCACCCTCTGGAGTGAACTCACCCACACTGGGACGGCCCACTTTTCTTTTCTTTCCATAGTAATGCGCTTCAAAACACAGACATTTTACCAAACCAGTTAGCAATTATAACAGATCTCTCTCTCTCTCTCTCTCTCGCTCTCTCTCTCGCTCTCTCTCTCTCTCTTATATATATATCTATATATATATATATATATATATATATATATATATATATTATATATAAATATTTTATTGTAATTAATCACACATTTTCAATAAATGATTACTTTTTATGTTTCTAATACTCTGACTAACTGTTATAATGATACTAAATTTCACTTTCTCTCTCAAAATCTCTCCCTTTAATATCAGTATTCATTATTTAAATGTTTTGTTATTTTACTCTGACCTTTAACAAGAAATGAATAGTAAAAGAATAATTTCCAAAGTGTTACTTTTTAGAGTTTGTTCCAATTGTAAGGTTCCATACAGTATGTATGTATGTGTGTGAATATATTATATATATATATATATATATATATATATATATATATATATATATATATATATATATATATATATATATATATATATATATATATATATATATTAGAGCTCCATGATGGCAATAATGAAATAGCATTTCGAACTGCGCTATATTTTCACGTTTATTTCGAATTTTTAAGAAATACGGCAGCACCGTAAATAAAATGTCACCATCGATATATGTTTATATATGTTTAATTAAGTTGGCAGGTAATTACAATAGTTACTAGATTGGCAACATTAATAAACTGTCACATCCATTTTTCCCTTTCTTTTTTTTTCTCAGTACTACTCACTAGGCGTGAGGTGATGCGATGCTGGTAGTTGTTTATATATAAACATTGGTATGGAGGGTGCTTCAATCAGACGAGTTTAATAAAAGAAAAACACATGTAATTATAATTGTTATAGAAAATAATGTGTGTGTGTGCGTGTTATTTTATAGGTCAATAATGCACATTATAACATGCATATTTTATACATGTCTCTATAAGTAAATGTCCTTACTCTGTTCCTTTCCTCATATATCTCTCTGTATTTGTCCCCTTGCCAATATATCAGTCTCCATCTCTCTCTCTCTCTCTCTCTATCAGAAGATATCTCCTGTCTTTCCTTTCCAACTCTTAAAATACATCTGCTTTCTCATAATAGATCTGTCCCTTCTTTCACCTCATGTCTTTTCGGGTTAACATTAAGACACTTACTATACTTGGTCTTGGTGTGAGTGGAGCAGTTCTCTGGACACGTCTCTGACACGAGCGTGGGGCCGAACAGGTTCGGACAGCACTGTAGTCTCGCACACACTCTGCGGCAGAAATCGGCCACCTGCTCAGCCAAACAAACGATGCTGACACTTGCACGATAACTCTTCCCTTTATACCTGCAGGAACACACAAACGCCACAAACCCAATGTCTGTGTGTCCTCCATTACAGTTTTGTGTGTGTGTGTGTGGGGGGGGGATTGTTTGGAAAAATGTAGCATTTTCAAGTCTATTAAATATGTGCATGTGTGAGTATGCAAATTGGCTCTCTGGTTATGCAAATGACTCTGTTCATTAGGTATACTGGGTTTATACTCCCAAATTTATTACGCACAGGAGCCTATTGTCATGCATGAATAAATAAATTGCTGGGTCTTGAGTGCAATCCTGTGGCACATTGGTATTGTGCGTTGTTGTGTTTTGCGTTTTGTTTTTTTTGGATAAGGCCAATGAAATGCGTAGTCCTCAACACACCCCCAGCAATATTTCAAACTCAACGTCATTTGAATGTTTTTCTGGATTCTAAATATTTAAAACACACGGAAATTGCTTAAAACATGTGCAGCCAACATTCTGCAGTACCACTATTTTAAGATGGGACTTCCTTTACTGCTGTGACTTGAAGAAAAATAGGTGAGGCAACATCTGTGACGGATCGGATCCTTCACAGAAAACAATTCCATACAATAGGATGTGTGCAGATTCTGCAGATTTACAACATAAGGTTACAATTAAACAATGCAGCGAAATCGTGACTGCTAGCTACGACGTGTTTTTTTTTTTTTTTTTTTCCCTTTCTTTTTTTTTTTTTTACCCCCCCCCCCCCCCCCCCCCCCCCGCCCCCAGAGTTGGAGAACATAGTTAGAGGCTGCCAGTTCCTGCTTGTTAGTGAGTTCGAGTTTTACTTTATTTCTTGCCTTAAGCAGTTGAAATGTAGCTTAATTAGTTTGAGGTCATGTGACTCTCTCGAGTGTTGCACATTATTTCACTTTGTAGCGTGGAGAAAAAAAAAACGGAGAGCTGCTTTTAGTTTATGCAATTGAAAGTGAATTTGGAAGAATCTGATGAATCTACATGTCGTTTTTATTTATGATTATTTATTTATTTATTTATTTAAGGGCGGACTTTTTTTTTACAAAATAGGACTGGAGAAATGGGAATGATTATAGCTGATGGTGCACAATTGAACCAAAATAACAGGAACTCTCATTCTAATCGGATCTGTGAACAGAAAATGTCCAGCTGTCAAGCACTGAGTAAAAAATATGACAAATAATTACGAACGACTGTAGTAGGTCTTATAATCGTTCATTCCTTTCCTTCTCCGTCTCTTCGCTTCATATCATTTGTCGATATGATTTTGTTCCAGAACATTTACGTTTACAGCAATCAGCAGACGCCCTTACAAATAGTGCTTTAAGTCTCCATCTAAGAATAAATTAACTCTGGTATGATTTGATTACACAACTTTATTCATTCATTCATTCATTCTTCTTCTACCGCTTTATCCGATCTTCCTCGGGTCACAGGGGAGTCTGTGCCTATCTCAGGCGTCTATGGGCATTAAGGCAGGATACACCCTGGATGGAATGCCAACCCATCGCAGGACACACACACACACACACTCACACACACATTCATACACTAGGGACAATTTTTCCAAGGTGCCAATCAACCTACCATGTGCATGTTTTTGGACCGGGGGAAACCGGAGAACCCGGCGAAAAACCCCCTGAGGCACGGGGAGAACATGCAAACTCCACACACACATGGCCCGAGACGGGAATCGAACCCGGATCCTGGCGGTGTGAGGCGAACGTGCTAACCACTAAGCCACCGTGCCCCTGTACCCCTGTATATATATACTATATATATATATATATATATATATATATATATATATATCTATATATATATATATATATATATATATATATATATTTAATAATATTATTATTTTTCATTGAAAAACCTTCAGTGACTCTAGTCATGTCTAAAAAAAAAAAAGTGACTATATCCTGGATTTTGCATGCTTTTTTTTTTTTTTTTTTTTTTTTTCCTCTATAAGATAAAGAATTGTTCTGTAAACCACTAAATTTGTTTTATGTGGTCCTCAAGGCCTTTTGGTGTTTGTTCTCACAATTGCATTTTTTCGTTTGTATGTATCAAATAGGTGATTCGGCCACATCAAATGATTTTTGCTATCTCTCTCATGTAAAGCTTAATGACATCACAGATACCAACTGTCTGTGAAACGCAGAAGGTGAAATCGACTCGTGTGTTTTAAATGTAAAAAAAACAAAACAAAACAAACAAACAAACACACAGCTAGCCAGGGATTGGCTGAATATTTAAATAGCCGAATGTTTGTTTGTTTGTTCGTTTTTTTGGTAGAAAAGTAAGGAAATCTCTACATCCTCAAATTAGAGTTTGTATTTTATTGATTATTTGAATGGAACTTGAATATGCTGACTCCTCAAATAACATTAAACTTGTGAATGCCTTGTGTGTGTGTGTGTGTGTGTGTGTGTGTGTGTGTGTGTGTGTGTGTGTGGTATGTGTGTGTTATGTGTATATATATATATATATATATATATATATATATATATCTATATTAGATAGATATATAGATAGATAGATAGATAGATAGATAGATAGATAGTGTGAGTGTGTGTATGTGTGTGTGTGTGTGTGTGTGTGTGTGCGCATCCGCACTTGGCTTTTAGGGTTTCCTCCAGACAGTTCCACTGTGGATCTCCAACCAACTGTAGCTCTCGGAGAACACGGCTAGGCTTATATGCAGAGTTTATTAACATCGTCAGTACCTGCACACACACACACACACACACACACACACACACACACACACACACAACACACACACACACACACACAGCTGACGTTATAACATATATCATTGTTTATCTCTCCATCGCTCTTTCCTCTCTCTGCCACTTTCACGCTTGACTCCCTCTCTCATTTCTCACACTGATCTCTCTCTCTCTCTCTCACACTCACACACACACACACTCTCTCTCTCTCACACACACACACACACACACACACACACACACTGTGCCAGGGACTGCCACTGTACCTCCTTAAGGACGAATGTGCATTTGCCAGGCCCCACAGCTTGTGGTAACTCTGCAATTCTTCCCTTGTTGAGGTACGGACCGGAAAAACAGCGATGATTCACAAAGATCTGAGAGCAGCAGTACTTTCCATTTACAGAAACTGTGGTAAAGAAATCACACACACACACACACACACACACACACACACACACACACAACACACACACACACACACACATTACAAGTTACAAGTGCATAGAACTGGATCTTATAAATGCCTTGTAACTATAATATAATAGAACTTCAAGCTTCAAAAGCAACTGTTTTGGCTGCAGAATAGCTCATACAAATATAAAGTGCAAATAAAAGTAAAAAAAAAACAATACACTACTACTTTAAATATTTATTGAAGATTATTTTAGGTATTGCATATCGACCAACTAAAACTTGAAAACAAATATTGAATAAAATGAAAAAAAAAAAAAAAAAAAAGAAACAACGAGTTGCTCTTGGCAACAAACATTTGTATATAAAAAGATTTTAGAAATGTATATACCCCGTTGGACTGCTGAATATGAAAAGAAAATGAAAAAGACGATTTACCATTTTTGGGGGGGAAGTAAACAAAAATATCACAACACCATATTATATATATTCTCGTGTTATATGTATGTATGTTTTTTAGTATTATCTAATTTTTATTTTTTGTTTTATTTATCTTGTTTAGAGCAATGTTACAGCCCCTGTTTTCCCAATCACAATGTTAAGGGAGAAAAAAAAAATGTATGTAATCATGTTAAAAAACTGAAAAAAAAAAAAAATTTGCAAAACACACAAACCACACACACACACACACACACACACACACACCATTAAAGGTGAAATGAAGTGTGCATCAACTTCTAAATGTTGTAACTATAATATAATTTTTTTTTTACTTCAAGCTTCCAACTTATCTTCTTTTTCCCCCGTCAAAAGCAACTGTTTTGTAGCAGAATAGTACAACTACGACTTGAAATATTTATTGAAGATTATTTTAGGTATTGCATTCGACCAACTAATATTACTCGAGTGTTTTAAAACTTGGAGCAATGACAAATGGTAAGGGAGGTGTATGCATGTTAAAATGAAAAAAAAAAAAAAAAAAAAAAAGAAATGTGTTGCTCTTGGCAACAGGAAGTGTCATTTGTATATAAAAAGATTTGTTAGAGCATGTATGAAATGTATATACGTATACGGACTGCTGAATACTGAAAATGAAAATGAAACAAGACTGATTTCAGTAACAGTTTTGGGGGGGGAGAGGTAAACAAAAAAATATCACACACACACACCCGTCTATATATATCTATATAATGTGTGTGTATATATATGTGTGTATATATAGATATATATATATATATATATATACTATGTATATATATATATATATATATATATACTATATATATATTATATATAATATATATGTATTGTTTGTTGTTTTTTGTTTTTTCCAATCCTCAGCAGCAGCTGTTACTCCAGATTTGTTAAATGTAAGACTGTGTATTGGACTCATGTCAAGTAAATCTGATCTAAATGACGTGTAGTGTTAATTCGCATTGCTGTTAATCGGACTCTGGTTATATTCATTTCCAAACTTATTTGTATGCGCACAGCACACGCAAGCCACATTCCTCTAAGCCTGAACCCTGCAAGCAAAATATCGCCCTGGGCGCCACACACACACACACACACACACACACACACACACACCCCCATGTCATAACATTGTCATCAGTGTTTTATGTGCAAGGATTGCTTTTATTTTGATAACTTCCCCACCTTGTATAGTTAAATGGAATCCCACTTTCTTAGTCTTAGAATTTAATTTCTGTAATTTGGATAAATAGTGGTGTTTTGTCAGACTGCAAAATGCATCCTTGACTGAGCGCTACTGACATTCAGTTATTAGAAAAACGGCTTTAATGGCAGTTCATATGGCAGATCCTCTCTCTCTCTCTCTCTCTCTCTCTCTCTCTCCCCTCTCTCTCTCTCTCTCTATCTCTCCTCTCTATCTCTCTATATATATATATATATATATATATATATATATATATATATATATATATATGTAGGACTATATATCTAGATATATATGATATATATATATATATGTATGTATATATACATATATGTATATGTGTATATATATATATGTGTATATGTATATATATATATATATATATATATATATCTATAGTATATATATATATATGGATTATATATAGCCTGTATATATATATATCTATATATATATATATATATCAGTATGCTCTATATATATCATAATTATGTATCTCTGTCTCTCTCTCATCGCTCTCATGTCCTCTCTCTCTCTCTCTCATATCTCTCTCTCATCTCATATGTGTGTGTGTGTGTGTGTGTGTGTATGTGTGTGTATGTCTTTACCATGAACTATCATGAAAAAAAAAGCCAATAAGACTTGAATTACACAATGACGTTTAAGTCACTTGACAGATGCCTTTATCCAGAGGGACTTGCGCATGACTACAGCGCTACAGTGCTTTTGGATCAGAGTCCATGAACTTCGATTCCCGAGACCAACCACTAAGTGATGACCTCCTTTTATCCCCACAAGACAATATATCAATTCAGTCCATCATCAAGTATCCAATCCATCCAAGACTGCACTAAATCGCTCCTGACCTCTGCAACTAATCCAGAACTTCTTTTCCTCTTTCCTATGTTTTCCCCCACATGAACATTTCTTCCTGTCCCAGCCAGCGTCAAATTAACACATCTCTGAAAACGCATCCATGAAACACAGCCCTAACCCTGTTTAAACGATTAATACTACTACGCTCTTCTGTTGATCTTTGTTTACTGTTGAGGTGTACAATTTGATTTGCATTTTAAGAAATAAAGCCTGGCTTGTAACTAACAAGTGTATTGTACAATAAGCCTTGTAATAAAATGTCATAAATAAACAGCAACCTGTGTCGATGGGGACAGACTGGCAAGGGTCGAGAGAGACGTTTTCTCTGGGAGGCGGAGTCACTCTGCAAAACAAACAAGAACAATTAATGCACCATGAACCCATCTGTAGTTCATATATTAGCACCTGTTAAAAAAAAAAAAAAAAAAAAAAAAACAGATGTTGTATAAAATGTTACGGATGCGGATAAACATTTCCGGAGAGCCAAATTCCATCTGTACTTGAGACTGCAAGCAGAGCGCTCATGTCTCCTGAAGTAAAAAGGTTTGGATGGAGGCCGCAGAGCAGACAGGAAACGACACAGAACAGTGTTGAGACTGGGGGGACTCTGTTAACGCGTACAGGATTAAAACGCCGATGTCTCGGCACCATTAATATTGTACGGCTTCACTCGATCGTTTGGAGCAGTGGAAACGTGCGTGTGTGTGTGTGTGTGTGAAATATTTGGATAATAAGTATAAGCAAGAGCAGAGCCGGAACTTTCCAGGTTACTTACTGTTTCTCGGGCTGCACCACCGCGATCTTCTTTTGCGACTGGCCTGAAAAAATGTGACATCAAAATATTTTATATAATAATTATAATAAATTATATATAGATATATTATATATATTTTATACATACAAGCACCGCCCCCTCCCCCGGAAAAGTTAAACGTCATGTTATCCCAGGTCTTTGTGTTGCTTGGTTACCTCACTTCATGTTTGTACAATATATGATGCCTTTTTTTAAAGTAATTTATTATATACTACAGGACGTTCTGGATTTCTGATTGCTTTAATAACGCCTCATATGTATCAGTCAAATTACTGTCAAAAGCTTGCTCTTAAAATTCCCTCCACTTAATTTTGGAGTGTACTAGTGCATGTCAAAACTACCGTAAATTCTGGACTATAAAGCGCACCTGCATATAAGCCGCATCCGCTCTATTTAAAAAAAAAAACCCAAAAAATAATAAATAAGCCGCACCTGCATACAAGCCGCATCCGCTTTTGAATTGTAAATGTACATGTATGTACCTAAATAGATCCTTTCCTAACCTGTATTTTAACACGGTGTAACGGTGGACGCTGCACAGAGACGCGGAGATCCGGAATTTCATACAAAACAGGATTTATTAGAATAAAGAACTCAGGAGACGCCGCTCATACGGAGCGGCCAGACAGGCTAGGGAGCCTTGCGCGCTCTGCGCGCCGTGGTACCGGGAGTACCGGAGAGCAGGAGCGGGTGCGGAGGAAGTCCGTGAATCGGGAACAGACAAAGGTTAGGCATAAACATATATCGAGCGTCCGTGTCCAACTAGGTATGTGCTACGAGCCCGGACGGGGATTGTAGGGTGAACCGGGTTAATCGGGAGAGGGAAAATCAAGCCGCTGAGGCTTAACGTGGTGTGTGTGTAAGTGTGTGTGTGTGTGGGGGGGAAATAGCAGGGAGGAGAGAGAAGCACCGAGTAGCAACTTTGCTGATTAAAACACAGAACCAAGAGAAAATAAGCGCTATTTACAGTATTTATCTTCATTTCTCCTGTGTGTGAAATCACGTCACCTTAACCTTGTAAAGATAGAGTTTGTCCTCCTTCTATCCGCTTCTACCCACTTATATCTGCTAAAGAGGAACTAGCGCATTCTTCTTCTTTGCATTTATTTTGTGTTAGTTTTGATTCTAATTCCGGTTAGAGCCCCTAGCGGTCGGGAAAAAATCTGCAGAATAGCCGCACCTTATTATTAGCCGCATGGTTCAAAACCTAGGAAAAAAGTAGCGGCTTATAGTCCAGAATTTACAGTATTCCCATTCATTCCACTAGTAGAAGTATAGATACTAAGGCTTATAAAAAACTTCTGCAGAAGATGAAATATCAACTCGGTTTCAAAACTACTTATAAAAGTATAAGTATAAAAGTAATGCAAGGGGGGGAAAAAATGGCATTAAGGACAAAAGCTTAGGCCGCACCAATCACAATCACTAATTTATTCAAACGTCTCTCTACAGAACTCATTCATTTGCGGAGGACGAAGAGAAAACACCCGTTTTGATAAACGAGTCAATACTGGTGAAATAATCACTTCTTTTTTTTTTGAGTAACGACCCAAACACTGGTTATTGTCCTTGCTGTGATTTGTTGTCGTGTGCAGGCGCGATGGATCGCGTACAAACCAATAGGGTGTCGGAACGGTATAAACGATGTTTATACATATCTCATCCAACCACCATGACGTTCACTCTATCCGGATAGGTTTTTGTATTTTGAAGGATGATGAGCCGGAATGAAATGGGAGTAACATGTTCCAAGTTCAAGTGAACGCAAAATTGTTGTATACCTGTGCATCCAAAGACGCGTCCGGCTTTGTGGAGAACCACCGTTATGTCCCAATACTTTTGCCCATATAGTGTATGTTAACTACGCAATATTTACATTAATGGCATTTGGAAGACGCTCTTATCCAGAGCGACTTGCAACGGAGCAATTGTGGCTTAAGGGCCTTGCTCAAGGCCCCACTAGTGGCAGCTTGGTGGTGGGGTTTGAACCCATGATCTTCCGGTCCAGAGTTCAACACCTTAACCACTGGGCTACCACCTCCTTATATGGACCTGCCACCTACCATACACAACAACAGTGTGTAAAGACAGGAGATTTAATCAATGGTGTTAAATATTTATGCAATAATACCTTTCGACAGGAAACTAGGTAAAGGAGATGTATTCTCGTGGTTTGACGGAGAGAACGAGAGAGAGCTAGTATAATCTAATACGTTTAAGTGTGCACGAGTGAGACGGGGTGGGAAGAGAGGAAGTATGAGACGCAGTTAAAAGTGGAGTCCCGTTTCATACTCACACACTGCTTTGCGTAACGGTGTTAGCGGATAGACGTTGGCTTCACACCAGCCCACGGGAAAGATGTCCATACTCTCAACATCCACTATACACTCGGCCAGGGGTTTGGTCAAACCTGGTGTGAAAGAAAGACACAAAGGGTTTGAAGTGAGGTGAATATTAATGTTCGCCATATGATAGAAGGAAATTCGTGTATTTACCAATGCCATGTGACGAGTGAAAACCAAAGACGGACCACGGCGATGACTATTTACACAGATGTGTTATTTTTACGGATTCCTTAAATATATATTTTTACTGGCACGACTGAATAATAGTTCCTTCCAAAATAGGAAGATGTTGGAACGGCTATTGTGCGCTTTTCTTTCATTTTCCAACACATTTCAGACTTTCAAACCCCCTTATTCTGGGCCCAATTTTTATAGGTCTTATAATACGCAGAGTCTTGGGGAAGTCTGTAGATTATTCTAGGGAACTTGGGGCACAAGGCAGGGGACACTCTGAATGGGTGCCAAATCACAACAGGGCACAATCGTGTACACACACACACACACACATACACTGTTTTTTTTCCGTTTTAATAAGATTCCCAAATGTACATGTACCAACTTTAGATATAGTTCCAATAATGTATATATGTAAATTAGGGCTGTCATTCATTCATTCATCTTCTACCGCTTTATCCGATCCTCCCTCGGGTCACGGGGAGTCTGTGCCTATCTCAGGCGTCTATGGGCATTAAGGCAGGATACACCCTGGATGGAATGCCAACCCATCGCAGGAACACACACACACACAATCACATTCATACACTAGGGACAATTTTTCCAAGGTGTCAATCAACCTACCGTGCAATGTTTTTTGGACCGGGAGGAAACCGGACAACCCGGAGAAAAACCCCCTGAGGCACGGGGAGAACATGCAAACTCCACACACACTTGGCCGAGACGGGAATCGAACCCGGACCCTGGCGGTGTGAGGCGAACGTGCTAACCACTAAGATTAGGGCTGTCAATTGATTTAAAATATTTAATCGCTATTGACACCTGGTCCCGTCCCCCCGGTCCAAAAACATGCACGGCAGGTTGATTGGCACCTTGGAAAATTGTCCCTAGTGTGTGTGTGTGTGTGGTGTGTGTGTGTGTGTGTGTGTGTCCTGCGATGGGTTGGCATTCCATCCATGGTGTATCCTGCCATAATGTCC
The DNA here is from genome assembly GCA_030449085.1 of Kryptopterus vitreolus. Taxonomy (NCBI): domain Eukaryota; kingdom Metazoa; phylum Chordata; class Actinopteri; order Siluriformes; family Siluridae; genus Kryptopterus; species Kryptopterus vitreolus. The sequence continues at coordinate 14,296,423 of JACRUU010000008.1, read as the reverse complement.
ATAGACGCCTGAGATAGACACAGGCTCCCCGTGACCCGAGGGAAGATCGGATATAGCGGAAGAAGATGAATGAATGAATGAATGATCACTAACAAATGATTGCCATGAGTTTTTACTTGTGATTAATCGCACATCATACCATAAATTGACTTTTTCACTTTTTCCACGTTATAATTATATACATTTCTCTCAAAATCTCTCACTTTAATAAAATTATTGATTTTAATCATTTTTTTTATTCTTTTAATATACATTTCTTGTCTCTTGTTTCAAGTGTAAAATATGGGACGTGGCTCCTTTTTAAGAATTCTGTTCCGGTTGCTTTTCCATGATACGTTTTGCATTCACGAAAGAAAAATGCGCGTTTATTGCGTAATACGGATTTGGGAATGCGCTTGCGTAAGGTTCCGTACGGTAATATACGCTAATATAGTGAGGTGCTGTCTTGAACGCGCAGCTAGTAGGCGTAATTTGGGGGAATTTAGGAAGCGCGAGTGAATGCGCTGAAGTTTCTTCACTCATTTGTTGGCTTTCGTTCATTCACCATCACAACGCAGGGACCACTCACATAGTAATGCGTTAACACTGCGTTAATCGCGCGTTAATGAAATTTCTGGTGAATTTGTGTTGATAAAACTTACAGCCCAAGTGTATCTATAAAACTGTATAGTGTGTGTCTGTGTGTGTGTGTGTGTGTGTGTGTATAAGTAACTAATAATTTCACTTTGTTCAGAAAAAATGTAGAAAAGTGAACGAATCACTCTACTCGAGTCACATTCAAAGAGTCGTTCTAATTGAATGAATCATTTATGAATGACCCATCACTAAGATCAGGGGTGGGCAATTATATTTTCCAAAGGGCCACATAAGAGAACCTGTGGTGTGTTCGTGGGCCGAACCAACAATAACGTTGAACATGACTTATGTTCAATATTAATTTTTTCCACTTGTAAAGAGCGGTAAATGATATCATGATGCATTATGCTACCAAAAGAATAAGGATATTCTATTTAGGGAAAAGAAACAAACAAAAATAAACCAACAATGTCAGCGCTGCTGTGCGGTTATACTTTCTTCTGGTGCGGCAAAGAAGCCGAAGCAGTTCAGCGGGCCGGATTAAAAGGACCAAGGGGCCGGATGTGGCCCCCGGGCCGTAGTTTGCCCACCCCTGACTAAGACACACACACACACACTCAATGGGAGAAATGCCAGTCAGCCTATAGTGAATGGTTTTGGACTGGAGGGGGGGAAAGTGATTTTTTTGGCTGGAAACTGGAATTCCCTGAGGAAACCCCCAAAGCAGAGAGAAAATGAGGGCGGTACAAGGCGTAGGTGGGAGCATATGATAACGATCTATCTAACTACCAAACATTCAATACTGTGCATCTACCGTGTTACAACGAGGCTGTAATCTCAGTGTGCGGATAAAGACACCTAACCAGGCCTGACGGGAACAATGAGGCTTGTGTGATGATCACGAATCAATACGGCAAAAAAAAAAAAAACAACAAAACAAACCCTACAAGTCTTCACTA
>JACRUU010000008.1:14284888-14292388 GCA_030449085.1 Kryptopterus vitreolus | reverse complement strand
ATTAACATTTAATAACATAAAATAAAACGTATATAATCAAATCAATACATATGTCAAAATGAAAGTCATTCTTCAAAAGGGGAAAAAAAACAAAGTCTAGAATATTAGCATAAGATGGTGCATAGTATAAATAAAAGTGTGTGTGTGTGTGTGGTGAGAATAACCGAGTGTTCTTACACTGGGGAAACAGGCATCTGGGGCAGCCTCTGTACCCGTGTGCTTCAGATAGTCCGCCCAATCAAAGTCCTGAGACTGAAAACCTAAGAAAAATGTACTAATAAGTTCATTCAAACCACTGAATAAGAACTACTTATAAGAAAGAATAGAAACTGTCTGTCATTGTGTTTTGTAATGGATCGTTCGGGTTATTTCCTTTTACTTGCGCATGATAATAACGAGGAACAACCTTCCTGGCACTAAAACCTGTACATACTTCCGTACATCATCATAACCTCTTTATCTCTGTCAAGCTGCTGTGCGGCCATGTCCCTTGTTAAAATACAATTCATTCATTCATTCATTCATCTTTTACTGCTATATCCGATCTTCCCTCGGATCACGGGGAGTCTGTGCCTATCTCGGGTGTCTATGGGCATTAAGGCAGGATACACCCTGGATGGAATGCCAACCCATCACACACTAGGGATAATTTTCCAAGGTGCCAATCAACCTACCGTGCATGTTTTTGGACCGGGAGGAAACCGGAGAACCCTGAGAAAAAACCCCAGAGGCACGGGGAGAACAGGCAAACACCACACACACACACATGGCCGAGACGGGAATCGAACCCGGACCCTGGCGGTGTGAGGCGAACGTGCTGAACCCCTAAACCACCGTGGCCCCCCCCCCCCCCCCCCCCCAATATAATTACAATTCAATTCGTTATTATTTGTGTAGCTCTTAACAATGGAAGAATGTAACATATAGTTCTTTATAAGCGTAAAGTTTGTCCCTTATCAGGAAGTCGGTGGCGAGGAAAAAAAAAAAAAAACTCCCTAAGGAAGAAATCTTGGAAGGAACCGATCTCTAGAAGGGAACCCATCCTCATCTCGGTGACCCCGAACGTCCGTTCATTACAGCCAAACGAAGCTGATGTAATCAAATGTAATGATAAAGTGCTATACTGTGAACTGAATAGAGTAGCACAGGAATGCATCTAAGGTGTACCTGGACCTGGCAAACTAAAACAACTCTCATCAACCAATTGGAATCGAGTATTAAACAGCGTGTGATGTACAGTGCATGGCTGTATTGACTCACCCCTGGGCCTCTGCAGACCAACACCGTTTTTCAAGCACCACTGGATTGGCAGGATGCCTGGAGAATCAGCGTGGCACAACACCGAGCAGGGCGGGGCTTCGCCGCTCGGGTCGTCCACGGTGACCTGGAAGTAGTACTCATTATATACCTGAAAACAGACCGAAGGATTGTTTGGTTATTCGGTCACAACAAGTCTGACTACTATTTGAATGATCATATTTCACTTAAAGGGTGAAGGATCACTTGTTTGACCAGCACAGAGTGCGAGTCATTTTCATTGCATTTTAAAAGGAAATTAAAATGAAAAAAAAAAAGCTCCTTAGGAATTGCATGTTAATTGTCCTGGATATATATAGCATAGAGGAAGGAGGGGGGAGGGGGGGGAGGGGACGGGAGGAGGGGGGGGGGGCGCTATCATATACGTTATCTACTAGATGCTATGGATTTTCGTCTCAGGGAGGGCTGGAGACAAAAGAAAACTCCATAAAAATAAATAAGCAAGTGAATTATTTGGTTAAAGATTCACATTTTAATGAATTTTAATGACGAATTGTGAATGGTGTGTGTGTGTGTGTGTGTGTGTGATTGTGTGTGATATAGACTGAGGCGGTAAGTAATCTGACTCACTTTAGTGACGGACACAGGACAGATGTGGAAAGGTTCTTGTGGCGAGACCATTTCTAGCTTCATTCCCGCTTTGAACGAGTGCTTCCGCAAATCGGCGTGGATCCTGTAAAACACACACACACACACACACACACACACACACACACACACACACAAACTGATGTGTTCGTCCTAATACTGGTAGGCTTTTCCTGTCATTCCTTTATTTCGTCCATCAGTCTCCACCCGACAACCAACCCCTCCCGGATGCCATCTCGTCTCCCGAGCGTCGCCGTCGTCATCTCCTCGTGACGTTCACCTGTTGCTCGTTACGTGTTCGATATATACAGTGTCTGTACACGTGACCGCATTAGTCATCGACGTTACTCCGCGCCACTGACTCACGGCTAAGTTTATCACGCCGTCTTATCCATTAGTCGTCCTTATCCAGGGAAACTCTATAAGGAGTAATATATTGTAAAAGCCTAGCGCAGGAAGGTGCAGGAGAGAATAGACTGGAAGTAAGTAACGTGAGGAAAGCGTAATCCACCATATATATATATATATATATATATATATATATATATATTGTATATATATATATATATTATGAATGATCTCATTTCTACATGACGGCGATTCACTTCCCAATATACTGTAGGCTGGTTTTTACTTATGCGAGCGAGGTCTGTGATTGGTCGCCTTGGCAATCGTATTTCCGGTGCATCCCCCCGCCATTTTACAAACACCAGGAATTCGCTGTTATTTACTACATCGGTAAAAACCAAAAAACAAAACACAACGAAGAAAACTGAAACGCCACACCACCGCCAACTAGTGTTTGGGAATAGGCACTGCAGAGCGAAGCAGAAGTATAAACGCTCACGACGGCGTCGGTACGGCGCAGGCTACCAGGTTCACGTCCGCACAAGGAAACAACCAGCCTTCAGGTCATTCTACCTTCACACCTTATTGCTATTTTGCTATTTATGTAGTGGTTATTGCTAGTTTTTTTCTTTTTGTTCTTGCAATAAATGCAATAAATTAATTCGTGTTGAGAAAATGCGCGAGAGAACTGTGTGTGGGGGGGGGGGGGGGGGGGGGGGAAGTGTGTGTGTGTGTGCATATATATATATATATATATATATATATATATATATATATATATATATATATATATATATATATATATATATATATATATTATATTCATCTTTTACCACGCTATATTCTCTCGGGTCACGGGGAGCCTGTGCCCATCTTAGCAGGCGTCTATGGGCATTAAAGCAGGATACACCCTGGATGGAATGCCAACTCACTCACATTCACACACACATTCATACACTAGGGACAATTTTCCAAGGTGCCAATCAACCTACCGTGCATGTTTTTAGACCGGGAGGAAACCGGAGAACCAGGAGAAAAAAAACCCCCTGAGGCACGGGGGAGAACATGCAAACTCCACACACACATGGACGAGACGGGAATCGAACCCGGACCCTGGTAGGTGTGAGGCGAACCACTAAGCCACCGTGTCCCCGCATATATATATATATATATATATATATATATATATATATATATATAGATATATATATATATATATATATATATATATATAAATAACAATACTTTTTATTTATTGGGAAGGGAAAAAAATTTAAACAGTAGGCAATTCAATTCACGCTGATACAATTACATTGTTGTACATTTTGAATGATTTATATGCCTGCAGCACCTGAAGGACTGTTTTAGGAAACATGTTATTTTATGTTTTTTTTTTTTTTTTTTTTTTTTTTAGACGCGTGCATGTTTTTGTTTCTATGCAACCCAAAACTAGAAGAGACCCGATTTTGACATTTATGGCTTTAGTAAAAGAACTTATGTAAGACAGGAGAGACAATGGTAGCAGACTGCACCACCCCCACATTCAAACAGTTCACACTTATTCCAGGTGAAGGGGAAAACGGAACTGACGTGGCTACCATTCCGTACTTCGACGCCATGCAATTCCTTCTGGACTGGAGCTCGTTGGAGCTGAATTAAAAGCCGTTCGCTCCCTTTAGAGCTCGGATGTGTGTTTTGGGTCGTCTTGTTGTATTTTTTATCAGTCGTGGAATATCCTGCCCATTAACCTGCATCTAAATCCTTCTAAACTGCTCTGGGATGAACTGGAGGTCAGAATAGCAAAGTATCATATCTGATCGGAAACAACTGTCTGCATTCCAATAGTGTCTAAAGCTGTTATTTTTAACTGTTTTAATATATAAAACGGTATATTTGTACAATTATGTGGTCTGAAACAAAAATGTCTCTGGAAAAACCATAAAGGATTAGGCGTTTCCATACTTTTGACAGGCTCGGGTCCGGATCTGTTCGAAATACTGTATGTAGTCCATACATACAATTGTTTGCCTGTGTGGAGCACGTTTGCACCAATCAGCCTTTTGTTTTGTTTTGTTTTGTTTTTTTACTTGAATTATAATTTTAGATATATATATATATATATATATATATATATATATATATATATATATATATATATATATATATATATTATTATCTTATTTATTGAAGGAAAAAGATGTAAACAGTAGACATTTTATTTTATATATATATATATTATATTACACATACACACACACATTCTTCATCGGAATGATTGAATGTTCGTGATGAATGCTTCCGAATACCGAGATCAATTGCCCTCCTACATCTGCTATTTTGATACCGGTCTTACCGCTCCTCTAACCTCGAAAATTATTTTAAATAGGTTTGTAACGTGAGCTGCGTTTGCTTGCAAAAACTGTTTCGTTGCGCCAGGAGCTCAAGGGCTCGAACAAGTGCGTAGGACACGACTCAAGTAGTGACCTCTTAAAGCTGGATCGGGTCATATTGGCCTCAATGATTTATTTCTTAGGTATTCTGTATATGTGTCATAAACGCAGTCAACGAGAGGCTAAAATATTGAAGCAGCAAAATTATTGTCTAATGGGAAATAGATTTACCGTAAATTCCGGACTATAAAGCGCACCTGCATATAAGCCGCATCTGCTCTATTTAAAAAAAAAAAAAACCCAAAAAATTCATAAATAAGCCGCACCTGCATACAAGCCGCATCCGCTTTTGAATTGTAAATGTACATGTATGTACCTAAATAGATCCTTTCCTAACCTGTATTTTAACACGGTGTAACGGTGGACGCTGCACAGAGACGCGGAGATCCGGAATTCATACAAAACAGGATTTAGGATTAGAAAACAGATAAGAATAAAGAACTCAGGAGACGCCGCTCATACGGAGCGGCCAGACAGGCTAGGGAGCCTTGCCTTGCGCGCGCCGTGCGCTACCGAGCCGCCTGGAGTACCGGGAGTACCGGAGACTTGGAAGTCCGGGAGTCGGGAATAAACAACAGGTTAGGCATAAACATATTTCGAGCGTCCGTGTCCGCGACACTAGGTATGTGCTACGAGCCCGGATCGGGGATTGGATAGGGTGAGTGACCACCGGTCTTATATCGGGAGAGGGAAAATCAAGAAAAATCCGCTGAGGCTGTGTGTGTGCTATTGTGTGTGTGTGTGTGTGTGTGTGTGTGTGTGTGTGTGTGGGGAGTGTGTGGGGGAAAAGAGCAGGGAGTGAAGTTTACTGATTAAAACGGGACGGGAGAACCAAGAGAAAATTAAAACGGGATTTACAGAGGAAAAACGCTTTTATCTTCATTTCTCCTGTGTGTGAAATCACGTCACCTTAACCTTGTAAAGAAGATAGAGTTGTCCTCCAGTCCTTCTATCCGCTTCTACCCACTTATATCTGGATATGCTAAAGAGGAACTAGCGCATTCTTCTTCTTCTTTGCATTTATTTATTTTGTGTTAGTTTTGATTATTCTAATTCCGGTTAGAGCCCCTAGCGGTAGGGGAATCGGGAAAAATCTGCAGAATAGCCGCACCTTATTATTAGCCGCATGGTTCAAAACCTAGGAAAAAAGTAGCGGCTTATAGTCCAGAATTTACGGTAAAAGGAGGAGGAGATCAAAATGGCAGACAACATTGGCAGACAAACAGGGTGGTGATGAGATGCACAGCTTCCGTAAGACATTTGAATAGTGTAAACATTTCAACGATGGCCATCGGCGTGGCTCCCGTTAGTGGCGGTTCAATGATGACAAAATGAAGCAGATGATTGTAGATAATCGTCGCAAAATCGATTTAAACTGTTCCCGCCGTAAATGCCGCGAATCCAATGATATTCATTCATTCTCGATCTGGTCATTCATTCATTCATCTTCTAGGGGAGTCTGTGTCTATCTCAGGTGTCTATGGGCATTAAGGCAGGATACACCCTGGATGGAATGCCAACACATCACAGGGCACACACACACACTCTAGGGACAATTTTCCAAGGTGCCAATCAACCTACCGTGCATGTTTTTGGACCGGGGTGGAACCCGGAGAAAAACCCCCTGAGACACGGGGAGAACATGCAAACTCCACACAGACATGGCCGAGACGGGAATCGAACCCGGATCCTGGTGGTGTGAGGCGAACGTGCTAACCACTAAACCACCATGCCCAACAATCTAATGATATGTACTCCTCCAATGCCAGTTTATTCATATCTAACACGTACCATAGTATAATTGTGCTAGATGGCGTAATTAGTACTTCCAATATGATCAATCTGCTTGAAAGCAAAAACCTAAATTTATTTAATTAATAATGAATTGTTTTATATGATTGTAAATAAATTCAGGCAACAAGAGGTTAAATACTGTGATCAGTGTACAAACATAGCAGGGGAGCATGTCGATGTCTGCGTCTGACTTGAACGCTCCAAATATAATAAATTAAAGATAATATTATTCAGTCGTATACGGAACTCCGGTTTTATTTTATGTGCCTGCTTTTGAACAATGTCTGGAATGTGGACTGTGTAACTGTTCATGAAATGCTCAGTGATGCATCTTGAGGCACTTGCGATTCTCCCAGTCCCAGCAAAATCACTAATGTCATTTTAAATAATTATTCATATTCATCCATGGGACAGGGGCACGATGGCTTAGTGGTTAGCACGTTTGCCTCACACCTGCAGGGTCCGGGTTCGATTCCCGTTTAGGCCATGTGTGTGTGGAGTTTGCATGTTCTCCCCGTGCCTCAGGGGGTTTTTCTCCGGGTTCTCCGGTTTCCTCCCGGTCCAAAAACATGCACGGTAGGTTGATTGGCACCTTGGAAAATTGTCCCTAGTGTATGAATGTGTGAGTGAATGTGAGTGTGTGTACCCTGCGATGGGTTGGCATTCCATCCAGGGTGTATCCTGCCTTAATGCCCGTAGACGCCTGAGAGGCACAGACTCCCCGTGACCCGAGGGAGGATCGGATAAAGAAGCGGATAGGGTAGAGATCGGTCGGTAGGTTGGTTGTTTAAGATGAATGAATGAATGAATGAATTCATCCATGGTTCCCAATCTCAGCCAAATGAATTCTTTTCCTAGCTGAATACCCAGAACCTACATTATAGTGAGAGAGATCAGCCACGGAGATCAGTTTAAATCCGTCTATTTACAAGGGCATGTCCATTTTTTTTTCTTGAATTAATCTGCATTAGTAAAACATTAAAGAATGATTGATTAATTTACA
>JACRUU010000008.1:14232388-14282388 GCA_030449085.1 Kryptopterus vitreolus | reverse complement strand
CATATGGCTGACCCTGCGCTCTGACCCCGGCTGGGATATGTGAAGAAGGCATTTCACTGTGCTGTAATGTATATGTTATAAATAAAGGCTATTCTATTTATAACATTATACAAGGGTTCTCTTATAAAAGTAATGGAGAAGAAAGTGCCCATTAGTGCCCAAAACAAAACCCTATAAAAGGAACTCTTCTTGCCTTTTGGTGGTTCCATTGTGAGACAGTTCTCTTTGGCCCAGCCTACTGGACGAAGCCTGATGTCCAGGTAGAAAATCCAGATGTAGTAAGAGGGATCGTCCTGTCCTACGTAGCTGAGCCAGAGGCGTCCTCCGACGTTTCGCCGAACACGCGCTGCCCAGTACACAAACGGCTCGGCGGCATCGCGGATCTCTAACACACATCCGGGAACGATCAGGTCCACCGTGTTCTTACCCCTCAAAGGCTAGGAGAGGAGAAATAAAAAAAATAATAATAATATTTTAAGACTAGAAATAAATATAAGCGGAGATGTTTCCACCACCAGGCCCTGCTCACAAAATACACCAACCAGGCGCAATATAATGGCCGGGAAAAGTAACCTTCTGGCAGAAGTTAATGCTGGTAAAGTAAAAAGGGGAACCGACACAATTTTAACAGGTGGTCATAAAGTTATGCCTGTTCGGTGCATTTCCGATACGTAACTTGCATGGAAATCCGCGGCAGGTTTTAGTTCACAGAACGTACTTCCATGAACTGGTTACGTTCTTGCGCTTCCAGGAAGCCTTGCTATAATCACCGTTTCTATTTTTGCGTTCACCTTAAAGTGTTCAGCGTTTCATATAAAGATGCGCATTGAATCCTATGCGGCCGCTACAATGGTGGGAGAATTTATTTTATGGCTATGATCATCTTCAAAACAGGTTAAAATGTGATTATTTTTGTGTATATTATAAAAAAAAAAACATTGCAGCACATGCAGCTTTGGTAAACATCTTTACCGCTGTTTGTTTTGTTTTTGTTTTTAAATGAATAGGTCATGCAATCCCTAAAACCCTTAAGCAAGATACTGAAACAGGTTCCACAAGGCCTCCATGTACAGTGTATATCTCCTGCACTGTATATACAGTGTCGGTGTAATGAAGACCGCACATACACACCCCTTCCAGCAGGTTGGCTGGTGCTGTCCGTGAGCCCGTGAGCTCCTTCACCAGAAACTCGGTCCAGTCGCTGTACTTCTCCTTAATAGCTGCGAAAGACAAGAGAAGGTTTCGAACGTGGTTTAGTTGTTTGAGAACGTGTTAGACCCAAGAGCATTCGTGCATTCGAGTGGGCACGACTTTACGCATACACCAAGATCCAACGCGGGCAGGATTCCCATTTCCCTGCCTTTATAAACGGCTACAAAAAGCGGTAAATCATTTTGCGTGCCCTTTTTGCTAGAACCTACAACAGTCGCAAGCACTCGATAACCATCATTCAACCAGTGGATCATTCACAAACTGCCTGTCAGGCTCATGGCACCTGCTGTGAATCAAAATCGTTAGCATGGGAGTGCAAATGCGGGTTTCCCTAATCCTGGTCCTCTTTTGCAGCTCAGTCATGTTTGTCTCTTAAACAACCACAATATGGCATAACTATAATGTAGTGCCTCTATTTATCATACTGAAATAAATGATTCGTAGATTTGTGTAACAGTAAACCAGACTGACAATTCAGTCCAGACGGGTCATTTCATCATCGAGTCTTTCTGGTGTTTATTACTGGCTTTTACATGTTTATTGTATATACCGGTATCGCAGACCATGTTACTGTTTACATGCACATTTTGCACATTTCACTATTCACTATTAGTGTTGTATAATGGTTTCAAAATGTTTACAGTTGAATTGGATGTTGCACTACAACATGGTTACGGGTCGTCGTTGTTCTGCACCGTCTCGTGTCGTCTAATCCGGTTTTGTTTTGTTTTTGCGCTGCTCGCACCAGGTGGCACACGATGCACTTTGTGTGGCTAGGACGACTTGGTCTAGTCCTCAGCTTTGTGTTCTTGTAGCTCCATGTAGTGTAGCTCTATGTTGCTTTGTGTAGCACCAAGGTTCTGGAGAGACGTGGTCTCATTTCACTTTGTACTGCGTCTGCTCCATGTACCGTAAATTCTGGACTATAAAGCGCACCTGCATATAAGCCGCATCCGCTCTATTTGAAAAAAAAACCCCAAAAAATCATAAATAAGCCGCACCTGCATACAAGCCGCATCCGCTTTTGAATTGTAAATGTACATGTATGTACCTAAATAGATCCTTTCCTAACCTGTATTTTAACACGGTGTAACGGTGGACGCTGCACAGAGACGCGGAGATCCGGAATTCATACAAAACAGGATTTATTAGAATAAAGAACTCAGGAGACGCCGCTCATACGGAGCGGCCAGACAGGCTAGGGAGCCTTGCGCTCTGCGCGCCGTGGTACCGGGAGTACCAGGGAGAGCAGGAGCGGTGGCGGACTTGGAAGTCCGGGAATCGGGAACAGACAAAGGTTAGGCATAAACATATATCGAGCGTCCGTGTCCGCGACACTAGGTATGTGCTACGAGCCCGGACGGGGATTGTAGAGTGAACCGGGCTTATATCGGGAGAGGGAAAATCAAGAACAACTTTGGCTGATTTGTGCGTGTGTGTGTCTGTGTGCGCGTGTGTGTGTGCGTGTGCGTGTGTGTGTGTGTGGTGAAAAGAGCAGGGAGGGAGAGAGAGAGAGAGAAGCACCGAGCAGCAACTTTGCTGATTAAAACGGGACAGAACCAAGAGAAAATAAGCGCTATTTACAGTATTTATCTTCATTTCTCCTGTGTGTGAAATCACGTCACCTTAACCTTGTAAAGATAGAGTTTGTCCTCCTTCTATCCGCTTCTACCCACTTATATCTGCTAAAGAGGAACTAGCGCATTCTTCTTCTTTGCATTTATTTTGTGTTAGTTTTGATTCTAATTCCGGTTAGAGCCCCTAGCGGTCGGGAAAAAATCTGCAGAATAGACGCACCTTATTATTAGCCGCATGGTTCAAAACCTAGGAAAAAAGTAGCGGCTTATAGTCCAGAATTTACGGTAGTTGAAATGACAATAAAAACCACTTGACTTGACTATATACTGGTCTCACAGACAGTGATACTGTTTACATGCACATTTTGCACAGTATCACTATTACTACTGCAGATCTACTTTGCACATCAGTCCAGCTGTTTACGACATCGGTTTTGTACATTATTTTTTTAAATAATGTTTTCAATTAAATATTGCACTACTATAGTTACATGTGGTTATCTGGTGTTTTTTGTACTTAGTGCATGACAAAAAACATGACAGTCTCGTGTTGTCTGTTTTGATTTGTGCTGTTTGCACCAGGTTGCACACTTTGTGGCTAGGATGACTTGGTCTAGTCCTCAGCTCTGTGTTTTGTAGCTGTGTGTCGTTTTGTGTAGCACCAAGGTTCGGGAGAAACGTTGTCTCATGTCACTGTGTACTGCGTCAGCTCTATGTAGTCGAAATGAAACCTGAACTCAAATCCTAACCTTAATCCTAAAGGTGTTATTCATCCTAACGATTAATCCTAATCACTATAAGAAACACATTTAGTGAACAGATACTCACATAAAAAGATGTATAACTCTCTAATGAAGAGTGGCCCATATGCCTTGCTGGACAGAAATGAAGTAATGAGAGTAACAAATGACGGAAGGTACTCCAGGTACAATATTGTGAGGCACAATATTTCCGCCCCAATAATTTTCTATTGGAAAACATTTTTCGCACGATACGAGGTATGATTTGTGACGATCAGACAAAAACTGCGGGACGAGTTGCACGGGTTTACTCTAGTGAAAGTTTAAAGGAGAGGCGGTAGCGAGGTGGTTAAGGCATCTGTGTCTGGACCGAAACATCACAGGTTCGAGTCCCAGCTGAGAAGCCACTAGTGGGCCCTTGAGCAAGGCACGTAACCCCTGATTGCTCACTCTTCCACAGCTTTTAAGGTTGCACAAGCCGGTGTATTCGTAGTGCTCGTCCCAAGCCCGAATAAATGGGGAGCATTGCATTAGGAAGGGTATCCAACGTATGTGCCAGATCTAATACACCTAACGTGAGAAGCCGAAAGAGAAGGGAAAAAAAAAAAAGCACAAGTGAAAGTTAAAAAGGAGCACTTTTACTGGAGTAATCTTTTACTGAGTGTAAAAGTCCAAAAGTACATAGGGTCCAAAAAAAAAACAAAAAAGAGACACTGGGTTTGTCGGTCAATAAGTCTGTAAGTTCTGAATATAAACAACTGTTAATCCTACTGTAGCATGTGCATGTATCTAACCTCGGAATACAGCCAGAGTACGAGAATCGGACCTCGAGCAGGTCTGCGATTTCATCCTGGACAGCAAGTTAAAGCAAAGAAACATTGAAACCATTCGGCATTCTAAACTTTTTAATACCAAGTCATACGAAAGACTTGAGTCATTTTTTTAATAAGCTTTTTTCCCCCCAAACATGCTTTAATGCTACAATTTGCATTTATTGACTAAACAAGACACACACAGGTTTAAAAGTACTGCTTTTTTCATAGTCCTAATTAGCTTGTCTATTATTTATTTATTTACCCTATTATCGAAAGAGAAATTGATGAAATGTATGCCCCTGAAACACGACTCGAATCCTTTTCCCTAAATGGCGAAAAAAAGAAGGGTACACGAGGAAAATACACACGCATTCCTGTGTAAATGATTTATACAACAATGTGTGTGCATACAAATGTGCAACTCTGCACAATTCATATAATGAATAGAATGATTATGGTAATAATTAATTATACATCACAATTAATTCATAATTAAATCACGGAAATTGAATACCCAAAGTCTGCCCCAATTATAATTGACACACTCGCACTCGTCTCTCTCTCTCTCTCTCGCTCGAAAACAACACTCTGGGGAGACAAACACTTTGTGTCCGTGTGCCGTGTCCACATCACAACTCTGAGTATCGTATGACACAGCATTCACCAGGGTGTGATCTCTGCCCTGGGAGAACAATCCGGTAAACAAAGGACTGGAGGAAGGAGGAGGAAGCGGGAAGAATGACTGGACTTCGTTGGACTTGTACGCACAGATAAATCAATTACATTTGAATCATTTCTGCACGGAATAATGGAGAGAATAATGAGGAAAAAAAAGATAAAGCAGCAGCACTAATATTACACGTCGCTTCATTTGACTCTCTTCTTTTTTCCTTTTTTTTTTTTTTTTTTTTTTTGCTATATAGCAATATTATGTGCATCATACATACATCTAGAACTGGACTAGAAATACAATCCATTTGGTTATTTTCAATTCTATATATCGGCCTCCAAAAAAAACCCTCTCGGCAGAAGCCGTTAAATATAGTCAGTGTTTTATATATAGACAGCTATATATAGACCTCGCTTGCTCTACTGATCCCCCAACCCAAAAAAAAAAAAACCCATCTGTCTAATTTCTTTGTTACAAAATTAGATGAACTATTTCCATACTACCCCCCCCACTCATACCCCAAATGCACAAATTCTCATTCTTAGCTAGAAAAAAAAACAACAATTTGCCTCTGCTCCAACCAACTGCGAAGACTACAGGCCAAACCATAATTGTTAAAGTGATCTGATTTAAGGGAAACTACCGTAAATTCTGGACTATAAGCCGCTACTTTTTTCCTAGGTTTTGAACCATGCGGCTAATAATAAGGTGCGGCTATTCTGCAGATTTTTTCCCGACCGCTAGGGGCTCTAACCGGAATTAGAATCAAAACTAACACAAAATAAATGCAAAGAAGAAGAATGCGCTAGTTCCTCTTTAGCAGATATAAGTGGGTAGAAGCGGATAGAAGGAGGACAAACTCTATCTTTACAAGGTTAAGGTGACGTGATTTCACACACAGGAGAAATAAATACTAAATAGGAGATAAATACTGTAAATAGCGCTTATTTTCTCTTGGTTCTGTCCCGTTTTAATCAGCAAAGTTGCTGCTCGGTGCTCTCTCTCTCCCCTGCTCTTTTACACACACACACACACACACACACACACACACACACACACACACACACACACACACACACACACACACACACACACACACACACAATACAGCCTCAGCGGTTCTTGATTTTCCCTCTCCCGATATAAGCCCGGTTCACTCTACAATCCCCGTCCGGGCTCGTAGCACATACCTAGTGTCTCGGACACGGACGCTCGATATATGTTTATGCCTAACCTTTGTCTGTTCCCGATTCCCGGACTGCCAAGTCCGCCACCGCTCCTGCTCTCCCTGGTACTCCCGGTACCACGGCGCGCAGAGCGCAAGGCTCCCTAGCCTGTCTGGCCGCTCCGTATGAGCGGCGTCTCCTGAGTTCTTTATTCTAATAAATCCTGTTTTGTATGAATTCCGGATCTCCGCGTCTCTGTGCAGCGTCCACCGTTACACCGTGTTAAAATACAGGTTAGGAAAGGATCTATTTAGATACATACATGTACATTTACAATTCAAAAGCGGATGCGGCTTGTATGCAGGTGCGGCTTATTTATGAATTTTTTTTTTTTTTTTTTTTTTTTTTTTTAAATAGAGCGGATGCGGCTTATATGCAGGTGCGCTTTATAGTCCAGAATTTACGGTATTTATACTGTACATGAAATTTAACCACATTACAAACACTGGACTACATCACATACTCTAATAGACAACTTCGAATCTTGCTATAATGTTCTAATAATATTTTTAGAAGATGATCCCATTTCTCTGCATCTTTTGTGCACTATTCTTCCTTCACCTATAAGTACTACTTATGTACACTGAAGGCGCTTCATATACAGGCATATCTTTATGACCAGCGATAACTATGCCTAAAACTGTGTTTGGTTCCTTTTTGCAGCCTAAACATTAACATTAAGCTTCGACCGTTGGATTCGACTACACGGCCCAGCCTTTGCTCGCCATGTACGTCAATAAGCCTTGTCTGCCCTTGACACCCTCGCCGATTTACTACTTTTGCCAGTAGCCATATCACCCTGAGACTGGTTGCCCCACTGAAGCTAAGCAGGGTTGAGCCCCGGTTACTCCCTGGATGGATGACCTCCTGGGAAGAAGACGGACGAGAGACTTTAAAACCGAGGTCCTGACTTTCTGTGGTGAGATGGGATTGGATGGGATTTTGAAAAAAAGAGTAGGGGCGTGTCCTCGGCACCATCCCATATCTACTAGTTGGGTGATCCAGGTGGATGCTTCCCACTGTAGGTGGAGGAGGAGATCCCCGCCCCCTCACAATGTAAAAAAAAAATGCTTTGAGTGTCTGGAAAAGCACTATATAAATATAATGAATTAGTATATTATTGATAGATACTGGCCACTGCAGACAGGGAAAAGATGCTCTGACCCAGTTGTCTAGACATATTTATTTTTACTTACACTTGCTAATTTTTCCAAACTTTGAAGACAAAATGTTCCCTTGCTGCCTCATATATGCCACCCACTAACAGGTGCCATGCTGAAGATAATCAATGTTCATTTGGTAACTATGAAACATCCTGACGACTAAATGAAAAAGGGTTCTTGTGTGGCAAATGACCCAATTATGGCGAGATGTCAATGTTATAATGTAATAAACGTGTGAGGGTTTTAAATTTTAGCGATTCTTATCGATTCCAATGTAGTAAAAAAAAACAACTAAAGTCAAACATTAATATATCAACCGTGTTTAATGAACTCTGCACTCAGGATGCGCAATGAATCAAACAAAGTGCATTGTTTTATTTCGACGTGGTGAACCTACCGCATATGCTTAGTCATGTTTCTCGTCGCACCTCGCTCGCAACATATTCCTTTATTTCATTATTTACACTCTGATTTGTTTTCGGGGTTTTTTTAGAGCCACACTTTTAAACACGCCGTCCATCTTGTTAACTGATGTTGAGATTACTACGTAAGGTCCTGGCAGATTGGCTGCGCAAAAGGTCCTGGCAGATTGCTAGGTGAAAAAAAAAAATGCACCCAGGAATCATAAGTTTTATAACAAGTATCCGATTCTGGACCTTTCAATTATCATCCAATTAACACATCCTGTGTCGGACGCACAATGCATAAAATCACTCCCATCACACAGGTCTGGAGTTTGACAGACGGGTTGGAGTATTTCCACAATCATCTGGGATAGTGACTCGGAGCAATCTATAGGCTTCACACAAAATGATGGAGGGGGGGGGGACACACTCGGTGAGTGACAGTTCTGTGGGTGAAAACATCTTATTGATGAGAGAGGTCGGGCGAGAATGGCAAGATGGTCCAAATTGACTGGAAGGCTTCATTAACTCAGACGATTACATCAAGCTCCTAATGGGACTGTAACGTTACGCAAAATATTACATCGCGTAGTATATTTAATTACCATGAAATTTAATTTTGTGCTCATTTACTAAAGCTCAGGATTTAAGAAAAAAAAAATAGCATTAATAAAAGATTAGGAAAAGACCAGGCGATAAAGCAATATTTCCGATGATTCATTGACAAATGCGGTTCGTTTAATAATCATATTAAGCTGCAGCTAAGACAAACTCTGCCCCTCCCCAAAATACACTTTGGATGTAAGGCTGAGGTTAAGCTAATAAGCTGGTAAAAGGATATAACTGAGAAACAAACCACATTTCTTGCTGTGGATTACATCAACGGTGCCGCATTATTTACCTTCTGTAGGCACGACTCGCTTTTCTAAGGATGGCCGCACACTAGCTTTCATCATAATTCATTAGTATTTATTTATTTATTAATTTTATGAAATCTTTTGCTAAATAAGAATGAAAGCGAAGCCGGCGGGGGGAAAAAAAAAATCCGTCAGTAAACACTTATGTTCAGACAAGTGCATGTCTAAAACCTCTATTAATACTACACGGATTATAGACCTTACACTTAAGCGCAGGGTTTTAAAAATAAATAAATAAATGTTAGCGCTATCTTATCTTGGAGAATACAGGTATTTCTGATTTTTTTTTTTTTTTTTTTTTTTTTTTTTTTTTTTAAAACCAAGATCCTCAGATTTTCTCCACAACACAAAAAAAGTATCAAGAATTGGAGGCTTTGTATGTATGTATGCGACATCCTGTCCCAGAATGGCACTGTGACGCTCAGCGTGTAATCACCCCAGCACATGTGTGCGAGAGCTAATCACTTAAGCAGCAAGGCGGTGGGAGTGTGTGGCTGTTACCATGCCAACAACCCCCTGTCTTCCCCAGCAGCTAAGCATTCTGGTTAGGCTTTGTGATTTGCACGCTTAAGTAGAACATGATCACTTTATCACATTAGCTCAGAATAATACACCACGCGTGCGCTCAGAACCACACACACTCGAGCGGGCACACACACACACACAATATTGACCTGTTTAACCGTCTTTTTCTTTTGCACCAAACTGCAGCATTGATTTACATACATATATTATGAATAAAAATAAACAAATACTGGTGACATGGTTGAGAAAAAAACTACGAAATCTGAATTTTTACCTGCCGAAATGTACAATTTCGACTATTTAAAGAGGACTGTGGTAAATAAAACTAGCGTTTTGTATTCTGTATTTCACTAAATAATGAAGAAATGTAAAAAAAAAATAACATGTTTTGTCATTTGCGTGATTATACCTAATTGATATTTGACAGTGTGTGTGTGTGTGTGTGTGTGTGTGTGTGTGTGTGTGTATTCATCACTATATCTACGCAATCTCGACTAATAAGGTCCTCTAGACTGTAATCACTCACTGTAGTCTATAATCTCTACTTGGCTCTGATGCGACCGAACAGCGCCAAAAGATTAAAATGTATTTATCGAACAGTCACGGCAGGATCTAGACTTTTCGGACAGACTTCTCAAATCACAACAGTTACTCATGCAAAAACCACACATTTTATTATTCTATTAAATGTGTATTTATAATTTCAGGATTTTTTTTGTTTGAGATTCATTACATGCTTTTCTCTGCGGTTAATGCTAGAAATTTCCCACACATGTGTATATATGTATATGTGTATATATATATATATATATATATATATATATATATATATATATATATATATATAATATACATATAGATATATAGATAGATAGATATAGATAGATAGATAGATAGATAGATAGATAGATAGATAGATAGATAGATAGATAGATAGATAGATAGATAGATAGATAGATAGATAGATAGATAGATAGATAGATAGATAGATATAGATAGATAGATAGATAGATAGATATATAGATAGATAGATAGATAGATATCTAGATAGATAGAGATATAGCTTAATAATGTTTATGTTTACTTAAAATACTGTTCTGCCCTCTTTGTAAAAAATCTGAAATAATGACATGCATATGTCATAGCATAATACTGGGATAACTCTTCATTTGCAGATAAAAATGCTTCTCTTTGATAGAGCTTATATATATATATATATATATATTACAGCGCAGTGAAATTATCTCTTTACATATCCCAGCTTGTTTAGTAGCCTACGTTAGCCTAATTTGATAAAGCTCAGGATTAAAAATATTTTTTAAAATAGCATTAATAAAAGTTGTTAAGTTGCCTACGTTAGCGTGCAGAGTCAGCCATGATAAAGTGCCCCCTGGAGCACAGAGGGTTAAGGGCCTTGCTCAAGGACCCAAGAGTGGCTATTTAAACCACCATTTTTCTCAGGTCCTACTGGGAAGAAGGAAACAACTGTATAAATGAAGTTGTTTTATTTCATTTGGGCCAAACCAAGAACTACGGCTGGTCGGAGTAATCATGGACACAGAGTCCAAAACTGTCACTTGGCGGGTAACGTAATCGAATGAATTGTGGGAGATGTAGTTTATTGTCGATTTCCAGTAACTAAAAAAAAACATTTAAAATCCACTTAAAATCTTCGTTCAGAAACACAACCTCACTAACATTCTAAACGAAACACTTTTCCCCTTGCGTCCGACGCAAACTGACCTACAAAAAAACCTTTTGTCCAAGGAATTTTTATCTTCCAACTCATTAAAACATTGAGAAATTGAAATTGAATCAGTCCTAAAAACGCACTCATGCTGAGCTTCACCAGGCGTCCATCGGAATTTATCAATTTCAACAATTATAGACTAATATCTATATTTATAATGATATCTAATGATTCACCATTCATAATGGCATTTCAAAATTGGTTTAAATGTTAAATGTGTTTATCTGTTTTCCGGTGCCCATCACAGAAACACAAGCTGTTAGACAGGCCATAAACGCAACACTGAACACCCGTCTATCACGCACTTAAACACTTTAATCAACAACTACTGACTGCTATAACCTGCCATTTACATGAAGAAGACTTCATTTCCTCTATTGTGAGCTAAACCGACATTTACACATCAATAAAATGATTTCTATTTGATACTGTGCAGTTCATTTCTTTAACGGAAATCTAAAATGCAACACTTTTACTATATATTATTATTTATTATATTATTATTTATTATATTAATAAAAATACCTCTTATTTAACCAAGGCTACAAAAACCCCAAAGTATAAACCTGTAAAATCTATATATGTATGTATGTATGTATGTATGTATGTGTGTATGTATGTGTGTATATATATATATATATATATATATATATATATATATATATATATATATATATATATATATATATATACAGTGGCAAGAAAAAAAAAAACATGTGAACCTTTTGGAATTTCATGGTTTTCTGAATAAATTTGTCAAAATGTTATCTGATCTTCTATGTTATCAATCTAATTCATTGGTATTGATAAACACAATGTGTCTGAAAATAATAACACAAAAAATATCCGATCTTTCTTGTCTTTATTGAACACAATCATTCAACATTCAAAATGGCAGTGGAAAAAGTAAGTGAAACCTTGAGTTAATGACCTCAGAAAAGCTAATTGGAGCTATTTCTGGAGTCTTGTTAAGATAATAAGTTTGGAGGTTTGGACTACAGCTACTTTTGACTGATAAAAACCCCTCAAACCTTTGGAGTTTGCTCTGCACAAGAAGAACATGATTATGTGAGCCATGCCTCGCCAAAAAGAGAGCTTTCAGAGGACCTACGATCAAGAATTGTTGATTTACATGAAGCTGGCGAGGGTTACAAAGTTATTTCAAAGACTTTAGAAATTCACCAGTCTACAGTTCGGCAAACAATCTACAAATGGAGACAATTTGGGACTGTTGCTACTCTACCTAGAAGTGGGCGCCCCGTCAAAATGACACCAAGAGCACAACGAACACTCATCAATGAGGTAAAGAAACAGAAAAAAAAAGAAACAACCCCGAATGACAGCCAAAGATTTGAAGGCATCATTGGAACTTGCTAACATATCTGTTCATGAGTCTACAATACGTAAAACACTGAACAAGCAGGGTATCCACGGCAGGACACCACGAAGGAAGCCGCTGCTTACTAAAAAGAACATTGCTGCACGCCTTAAGTTTACAAAAGAGCACATTGACACTCCACAGCGGTATTGGCAAAATGTTTTGTGGACTGATGAAACTAAGATTGAACTATTTGGAAAAAACACACAGCACTACATCTGGCGTAGAAAGGGCACGGCATATCGTCATGAAAACATCATCCCATCTGTAAAGTATGGTGGAGGAAGCATCATGATTTGGGCCTGCTTTGCTGCATCAGGGCCTGGCCAGCTTGCAATCATTGAGGGGAAGATGAATTCCCAAGTATATCAGACAATTCTTCAGGATAATGTGAGAATGTCTGTACATCAGCTGAAACTGTGTAGAAAGTGGGTGATGCAACAGGACAACGACCCAAAACACCGGAGCAAGTCCACAACAGAATGGCTTCAGAAAAACAAAATCCGCCTTTTGGAGTGGCCGAGTCAGAGCCCAGACCTCAACCCAATAGAGATGCTATGGATTGACTTGAAGAGGGCCGTACACATGAGACGTCCAAAGAATATGACAGAGCTAAAGCAGTTCTGCCAGGAAGAATGGGCTAAAATTCCTCCTCAGCGATGTGCAGGTCTGATCCACAGCTACAGGAAGCGCCTGGTTGAGGTTATTGCTGCCAGGGGGGGGTCAACCAGTTATTCATTCTAAGGCTTTCACTTAGGCCCGCGGGCAAATAGGCCCGCGAGTGGGTTTTATTTGGCTTTTTAATTTATTATTAGATCCACTGCCATTTTGAACCAAAACTACATTCCCCACAATGCAACGGTGACGCACCGAGCGAGATGGCGGCTTCCTTTCCTTATTTATGAATTGTAACAGCAAAAAGCCTTCAATAAAGAAGGTGACAAGAAAGGGTGATTGCTGATTTATTTATTTCTTTGAAGTTGTTAAATTCAGCCCACTTTTGCTAAATGAGAAAATATAGATGATGGTGCCTTTATTATCACTTTGTTCATTTAATGTTCATGTTATGAGGTGTTTTTGTATTGACATTTGTCTTTTGTGCCAGCCTTTAAAAATTAAAAATTACTGACAAGTCATAAGAAAATTTGTTTATTTATCAATCGAATTATTTGTTTGGTTTTCAGTAGGTCAATTTTGATTTCATTAACATTCGATGGCCCTAAGCAAAATGTTTTTTTTGGCCCTCCGTCCATTTTGACTTGACACCCCTGTTCTAAGGTTTATTATTTTTCATTGATTTTGAATGTTGAATGATTGTGTTCAATAAAGACAAGAAAGATTTTTTTTTTATTATTTTTAGACACATTGTGTTTTGTCAAACCAATGAATTAGATGAAGATCAGATAACATTTTATGACAAATTTATTCAGAAAACATGAAATTCCAAAAGGTTCACATACTTTTTCTTGCCACTGTATATATATATATATATATATATATATATCTATATATATATATATATATATATATATATGTATATATATATATATATATATATATATATATATATATATATATCGATATATATATATATATATATATATATATATATATATATATAATATACTATATATATATATATATATGTATATATATAGTGTATGTATATATATAGTATATATATATATATATATATGTATATATATATATATATATATATATATATATATATATATATATATATATATATATATATATATATATAAGTATATATATATATATATATGTATATATATATATATATATATATATCTATATATATATATATATATATATATATATATATATATATATGTATATATATATATATGTATATATATATATATATATATATATATATATGTATATGTATATGTATATGTATATATATATATATATATATATATATATATATGATATATATAATCTCCTATATATATATATATATATATATATATATATATATATAGCGGAAAAATTTCCAAATGACAAAAATATGAGCTCTTTGTTCACTTTGTATATAATGATTCAATACTCCATTTGGAGTTTTAATTTCATGCCAGTGTAAGCATAATTTCCTGGTTAATGATGGTGCGTTGCCAAGTCCTTTTTTTTTTTGGTAGTTTCCACTCCGATGCTATTTTTGTGGTCATATATTAATACTCTGTGCCGACATGGAAGGAGTAGCACAAATGTGGGTGTGACATTTAAAATCTGCCCGCGCAGTGGGATTTTTAAACCTATTTTGGTCCGGAAATGTGCGCACAATACCACCGCCTGAGACCCTCATTTACCACAGCCACACGGATAAAGCGCTATTTTTCCTGGGCTCAAGCACAGTTTTACAAGTCCTGCTGGGAAGAAGTTTTATTTAATCTGGGTCAAAAACTATAGTGGGAGTGCTCAGGGACGCAATATACACAACAGTCAAAGGTAACATCCTATGGATTAAAAAACAGGTGACCGAAATACACCATAATGTAAGAATATAGGGTTCTTCAAACACAAATAACACAGTACAGGTGAACACGGGCAGGAACCAGTCGAGGCAGCACTCGCAAGAAACACACTCAAGTGGCGTCCTTCACCATAGGAACCGCAACACAAAAGGAGTTCATTGCGTTTCATGTTCGCTATTTATATAAGGTCCCTTCAGCACAAAAACACTCCTTCGGAGGCACGGCAGGCAGGCACATCCATTAGTCCTGCCCCTGATCACTACTCTGGAACAATGCAGAACTTTCACTTTCGCACGCTATCCGTTTTAGCTTCACGCCCTCAAAGGAATCGAACATCACTGTATGATTCAATACTTCTTCATTCACCTGCATACACAACAGAGTAACACAACAGAGTAACACTCGAGTAACACACTGTACCACTTTTCTTTCCACTTGAATATAAGGGTGTGTAGGATTTTTATATCAACTGCGTGTATGTGTGTGTATATATGTATATGTATCCATCTAAACATTCTACAAAAACCGTGTGTGGGTGGGTGTGGGTGTGGGTGTTTGGGTATGAGTGTGTGGCATGGAGACGTGTGACGTTGTGACGATGTTGTGAAACCTGCCGGACGAAGAAATCGCTTTACATATGACCTATGAGCTACTTTAACGAGGTGAACCTCAACTACAAGCATGCATGCAAATTTTTTGCTTAAACACACCCATGCAGATTGAAGCACAAATTTACTCTCCATCCACTCTCTCTCTCTCTCTCTCTCTCTCTCTCTCTCTCTCTCTCTCTCTATCTATCGATCTCTTTCTATCAAATAAATAGGCATGCTTTCAAGACTAATGTGGATAGGCGTTTGTGAGGAATAAACAGAAAAGAGAGAAAAATAAAGAACGATCAAACCAATGCAAGAAAAAGAAAGAAAGCAAGAAAGCCTACTAAATGAGAGACAGGAATGAGAGAGAGAGAAAGAGTGCATGGCTAGAGGATTAAACAGAAAAGGGAGACAGGAAAAAAAAAAGAGAGAAAAAGAAAGAAAGCCTATTAAACTACTGTAGTAGTAGCTAATTTTGTTACAGTTCAGCTGAATTTACATAAACGAGGTTAATTTAACACCTCATTTTCTCATGCATAATGTAAGAAAGAGAATAATAGAGTTAGAAATGGTGAGAGTAAGAGACAATAAGACGGAAAGATGGAGAGAATAAAGGGCAGAGAGAGAGAGAGCGAGAGAGAGAGAGAGAGAGGCTCAGCTTACCTGCTCTGAGGTAAACGTTATCTAAGAAATAAACAGACAGGAACACAGAAGATGACTATCACAGGTCAAACACACACACACACACACACACACACACACACACACACACAAAATGAACATGTATTCAATGTCTTGTATGTAAATGCACAAGCAGAGTTGTGTGTGAAATTGCATAGCAGTCAAATAAAGGATTAAACGAATAAACAGTCATTATTAAATCAGAAGTGAGCTCTTTATGTCAACAACATGCCATAAGGAAAATTCACATCGCTTTTGATATAACATTAGCCTTATAACAGCTTAAGGAAGTGCCACTGGTTCTTTTGAACATATGGTTATGCTTCTTTGTCAGGCTTTAAAACAGTGCAATATCTTTCACAAATCCGTGAATCAACAGATATTTATATTTTACAGCCAGTCATTATGATAACGTACAACAAAAACAATGCCATGTAATTATGCCCGTTCATATCATAAATCTATGGATAATGAAAATGTTCAAATAAAATTGTTTGGCTGTTTTACTGAAGAATATTACAGCATGTAATATGTAATATGACAATTGGATGCTTAGCTAGTTAAGTGGCCAATCAAATAAGAGCTGGTTTCAAGTGTTTGTAAAATCTGCTTAAGTCCAAAATCAGTAAAGCAAGTAAGTATAATCCTGAAAATCAAAACCAATACATCAACTATTTGGTATTTGGTTACTATTGAGTAACCGAATGCAGTAATGAGCTTAGAAACATCAAAAAGTTAGGAAGACGATCAGGACGGTAGCTATTAATTATCTGAGTAATCGCATATGATACAGATTATTCCTGGGACTAATCGAGCGAATCAGATGATGAATACTTTTTTCTTTATTAAAGAGCAATACTAACTATGCAAGAAAAACAATAAGGCACGTCTATTAAAATAAACAAGTAACTTTTTAAATAAAGACTTAAGATTTTAAAGAAATTAACATGGTTACTGTTTAACATGCTGACATTTATTGCATTTAATTGTCATATTATATCAAAATCAAATATCAATATGTAAATACAAAAGAAAAAAAAAAATATATATATGTGTTGTGTGTATGTATGTAGTGTGTGTATGTATGTGTATGTGTGTGTGTTGTATATATATATATATATATATATATATATATATATAGATATATATATTTTTTTTTTTTTTTTTTTTTTTACTTTTTGATATAATTGATATAATATGGCAGTTAAATACACTAAATGTATACAATTTCAACAGTAACCATATATATATATATATATATATATATATATATATATATATATATATATATATGTAAGTGTGTGTGTGTGCATGTATATATATGTATATATATATATATATATAATATGGCTATATATATACATATATATATATATATATATATATATATATATATATATATATATATAAATATATATATATATATATATATATATATATATATATATATATATATATATACAATCATATATATATATATATATATATATACATACACACACACACACACACACACACACACACACACACACACACACACACACACACACACACACCACACACACCTGAATACTATGCAAGCCCGTTTCTGCTACTTGAACAAAAAAACTTTGACTAATTCAGCCTTTTTTTTTCCTCGCAATTCCGAGTTTATTTCTCATAATTAACAAAGTATGAACGAGGACACCTCTGACTTGTTTGTCTTGCTCCGTCTCCACCAGTGTCGGTTGCTAGACCGAGTTCACTCCAGAGTTCGAAACCTTAGTTTGAACCCAGGATACTTGGAATTGCATAAGGAAAAACTTATTGCAAAAAAAAAGGGCAAACTGTTTAGAATGTAGCAGAAACAGCCTTTCAAATGAATCCTCTCATCGCCCTCGCTGTTTTCTACACGTTCCGCCATTTTCCATTCTGCAGTGTGTGTTACACTCTGTCCGGCGTTTGACTGCTGGCGTGTCGGTGGGAACCACTAAATCAGTGGTGGGGCGCGTGTGACCTGTGACCCCAGGTGAAAGTGCTTTTTTTGCTGTACTAGAATAAAATATACAGTGGGTGGCAGTGGCGTTCTCATTGTCGGAGTACGTGCAGGGGGTATTATGATGATAATCTACGACGAAGCGTATGTATAGCACTTTGATTCACTGTGACTACGCTGGGTGACGTGGAAAGACCGGTGTGTTTACTGCGTCTTAAAATGATGGGCGCTTCACAGGCGCAACCTCATCTTGGGAGGGCGTGACAGAAAGTAATCGAGAAGCACTGCATTCAATGGATTAAATGAAGCAACGAGGCAAATAAGTTTTGTAATCGAATTACTCAAGGACTCATGCTCTGGACAAAAAGGTCACAGTCCCGACACTAGGAAGGGTTGCCGGGGACAGCTGCGTTAGGAAGGGCTTCCAGAGTAAAGCATGCACCGGAAACGTACATGCAGACCGTCCCCTGTGAAGATATTTGGGAGCCCAGTGGAACCGAAATGTCACGTTCATTACAGGCACCACTAGTGGGCCCTTGAGCATGGCCCTTAACTCCAATTGCTCAGTCTGCCACAGTCAGTAGGGTTGCACAAGCCAATGTCTTGCTAACGCTGGTCCCAAGCCCGGATAAATGGGGAGAGTTATAAGTTTGACCAAGCTGCCGCCCTTGGGTCCTTGAGCAAGACCCTTAACCCTCTGTGCTCCAGGGGCGCCATATCATGGCTGACCCTGCGCTCTGACCTCAGCTACCAAAATCAAGCTGGGATATGCGAAGAAAAGAATTTCACTGTGCTGTAATGTATATGTGACCAATAAAGGATATTAGATATTATAAAAAAAAAAGTTTATCAATAACGTTATAATTAACGAGGAAAATAAGTGTAAATTGCATTCCTTGAGTTACTCAAGGCCTCCAGCATTAGGAAGGGTTCCGTTATGAAGGGCATCTAGCATAAAACGTGCGCCAAAACAAATATGTAGATCATCCACTGTAGCGCCACCCCATCATGACAATATAAAACGATTTATTTTTTTTGTAAATAAGTGTCTGGAGAAAATGACAGACATCAGCAAATCAATAACATGCTCCAGGAGATGAATGTATCTGTGACAACAAGAGAACACTTCACCCGTATACAATAAGTAGGTCACAAAAAATAATGCTGAAAAAAAAAACCTTATTTATTGTCATCTTATTGACAGACGCAAGAAAGATCAATGTGCACAAGGATAAACGCCTACCTCCTCCTTATCGCCTGGGTGTGTATAAACAGGTTCTTTTTGTATTTACTGGTCATGTGACTCCTGACAAAAGCATTAGAATGAATTGTTTACAGCAACTGCAAGTGGATGGGAAAATGACCCAAGACGATTTTTAAGACAAGGTATAGGACGTACACGTTAAATAAATAAAACTGCATTTTCTACATTTTTGGTAAACATTAACGTTTTAACGGCGTTTGAGAGGATTATAATACTTTCCCAATTTTCTTAAAAACTTAAAAGCATTTTTTCCCCCCCTATAAACATATTTGTACGTTTATAATTGAATCACCTGATTTGAAATGAATTCAGCTGTACTTTTTTTGCAAGAACTGAATAAAGCCACTTAAATAATAAAGCCAATAACTGAATAAATCCAAGAAAGGTTTTTTTTTTTTTTTTTTTTTTTTTTTTTTTTTAAGTTTTTAATACACGTACAGGTGGAGAAGACTAAACCAGAGGCAGCATTCTTACCTCGAGGATTAAATTATTAATGGATAAAATGATCAAGTGACAAGACACCGAGGACACACCCTCCCTCCTCCTCCACCTTCAGAATTGACACACATAAAGACTGCACCAGTTGGAGGAATTTTCACACCATTATTAATACTCATTAGCTTCCTGGATGGCAATCCTTTATGTAACTGAGATTGCCCCGATAAGCAGGTTAGTGACGGACCGATTTGTTTCGAAACTGGAATTGATCCGCATGTTAAATTCTCACTCAATTACGGTGGAAATGAATTCGATCCGCGAATGTTATGGGGAAGAACAAAAGCAAAATCTACAGTGGTCTCTATTTATCCTCATGCACTAGCATCATTAGGTCACCGTACCATTTGAGCCTGAGTAGTCTCGATTCTATTTTTGTCGGGGTTTCTAAAGCTGCCGTTGTTCTCGGAGAGACAAACGGAGCTTTCATTTAATGCTGGGAATGAAAATACACACACACACACACACACACACACACACACACACACAACAAACCAAACACACACACAACATGCATGTGAAGACAGGACACTGTCAGATAAGGCTGCTAATGCATTTTCACCTGTTGCCACGATGTAGGCACGCCAAGCGCATAATGCTGAAGTACACTCGTTCATATACATTGCTGTATTTCCTGTGTTCCAAAATGAACGAACATTTCTTGTATTAAGGAATGTTTGTTTATCCCAACTGGCAAGTTTTATCATTTTTAAACATTTTGTACTTTTAATTTCCTGTATATACAGTCAGACCGTGACGTACGACATATCGACTTGGGACAATTCGGAGATACGAACCATGCAAAATATAAATAAATGAATAAATCAAAGAAACGCCAAATGTATATATGTCAACTTTAAAAATCTGAACGATTTGTCAACGCCGCAAACGGTGGGGAAGAACAAATGCCAGCCAGGTATGAATTGTGGGTATTTTCGGCTTCCGTAGGTTTTTTTCGTAGGTTTTTTCCTAACTTTTAAGCAAGTAGGGGAGCGCGTGTAATAATAATTCTATAGATCATAATCTAAACACTTAAGTCCACTGAAAGGCAGAGACTGGACAGTCAAAGATCTCACTAATGTTGTAAAGAGTGGTTAATATAGCCTTCCTATCAGCTTACTGTTTAGAAAGAGTGATCATATTATACAGCAAATGCATTTAACCAAAGGGGCGTGTATTTAACCAAAGGGGCGTATATATATATATATATATATATATATTCATTCATTCATTCATTCATCTTCTACCGCTTCTACCGCTTATCCGATCTTCCATCGGGCATTAAGGCAGGATACACCCTGGATGGAATGCCAACCCATCGCAGGGCACACACACACTCACATTCACACACATTCATACACTAAGGACAATTTTCCAAGGTGCCAATCAACCTACCATGCATGTTTTTGGACCGGGGGGAAACCGGAGAACCCGGAGAGAAAAAAAAACCCCCTGAGGCACGAGGAGAACATGCAAACTCCACACACACATGACCGAGACGGGAATCGAACCCGGATCCTGGCGGTGTGAGGCGAACGTGCTAACCACTACGCCACCGTGCCCCTATATATATATATATATATTATCGTATATATATATATATATATATATATATATATAGATATATTATATATATATATATATATATATATATATATATATATATATATATATATATATATATATATATATATATTATTATTACATATGACAGAAGTATATATATATATATAATATATAATATCCTCCTCCATATCTATAAATGCTTAACTTCATGAAACAGGAATGGACAAAAATGATGGTACCTAACTTAATATTTTGTTGCGCAACTTTTGAGGCAATCACTGCAATGCTAACTGTCAATGAGACATCCACTCTCAGCAGGTATTTTGGCCTCCTATAGCAAACTGCTCCATATGCCTTTTATATAGCTAAAGATGCTCAATATAGGTATATATATATATATGCATATATCTAGCACAGGTAGTGCATAGCAGGAGAAAAAGAACTGAAAGTGGCCCAAAAGAGCCAGTCATCACAGTACATGTCTTTCCTTGAATAGCAGGGTATAGTCTGATGATTCCAACAAAAAATTCATCTCAGTGAGCCACTGCAACTGAGACATTGAATCTCTTTGTCTTTTTAGTCATAATTAGACTTTGGCTATGGTCTCTGATTCATAGCGGCTCTTTATTATTCTTCCGATTGGAAGTTGTGGAAATTGTCCATGTTGTGAAATGTATCTAAACTCTGATTAACAATATTGCTTTCTGTGTATTACACACCTTTTACATCCCATGATAATGAGTTGCACTGAAACCATCATCTTATAGCAGAACTGTGATAATTTTCTTTCTGATCATTGTAAATTACGTTGAATTTAACGTAGTAGCCTAACCTTCCCAGGAATATATAAAAAAAAAAAAGATCAGGATGCGGTATTATAGTGTAAATTGTTAACCAATACACTGCACAATTTAGCAAAACATAGCAGTTGATAGTATTAAACGGGGTAAAAAGAGCATTCACGAGTGGCAGTTCGCAAGTGGAAGAGAAGTAAAAATATGCTTTTAAACACAAAAACTAGCGGAAAAAAGTCACTAACACCGTGACTAAACTAAATTCTTTTGAGCACTAGAGACAATAAGAATAAGGCATCTCGCAAGACGTGTACATCCTGGCAGCGTCCCAAGGTATTGTACGCAAAAGAAACATTTTTAACATAAACATAAAATAAACCATTTTTCCATAAAGAAGCTATCTCCATTTGAATTCCATAGACACACACACACACAAATGTAAAGATATATATATATATTATATATATATAGCTATCTCCATATTGAATGAATAAATATATACACACACACACACACACACACACGTTCATGTGTGTGTGTGTGTGTGTTGTGTGGATATGTGTAGTATATATATATTATGTATATATATATATATATATATATATAGATATATATATATATATATATATATATATATATATATAGATATATATATATATATATATATATATATATATATATATATGTATATAGTATGTATATATATATAGATATAGTATGTATATGTATATATATATATATATATATATATATATATGTATATATATATGTATATATATAATATAGTATATATAGAGATATATATATATATATATATATATATATATATAGATATATATCTATATATATATATATATATATATTATAGATAATATATACTATATGTATCAGATGTGTGCTCACATCATCATCTACATCACATTACACACACCACAACTACACCACACGTTCATGGTGTGTGACTATATGTGCACTTGTCTAATGATCCCTGAGTAGAGAAGGGTTAAGGGCCTTACTAAAGGGCCCAGGAGTTGCAGAATAGTAATGCTGGGGTTTAAACTCATGACCTCCTGTTCAGGTATTCAACACGTTCACCAATGATCTCCACTACCACAGAGTTATTATATATTGAGTAAAGCTAATCTTGTCATTAGTAGCACTATTAAAATTAGTAATCGTATTTCTTTGCATTCATTTTAAATTAAATATAATTATTTACATATCTGGGCTCTTGTTGTCTAGTCCTATTATCCTACAGTAGATTTTCATTTTTATTGTGGTATTACCAAAATATCTCTGAATAACACAACTGACACGGGTAACAGGCCGGACGACAACAACAATGTTTACGATACAAATGTTTACAGTCCTGGTCCCAGTGCTGCACTTTGTTTTCAGCTTTTATAAGTGCATCGCATCTTGGTTAAAGGTATTTCATAGGTCATGTACTGTCATTTTACATGCCAGATAACTAGGGGAAAAAAAGATATATATATATGCTACTTACTACTGTCTCCATTAAAGAGAAATGGCAGCCTTATTACTGCTATATGAACTCTGTAACTTTAATAATTCATTCACACACATTCACACTTACACTGCCAGAGGCACTTTCCAAGAACCAGTTAAAAGGTTTTCATTTACATACGTGTTACCAAAATACCCACATTCGCGTCTTATATTTTTTCATGTGAATACCGAACCGCCTTTTCTCAGCTTATTACTGTCTTAAAAGGTTATTATTAAATGGCTGTGGCTTTTAAATGAGGGGCTAAATGCCATTTTAATGAATGGCTTGAACATTTAAACAGTGACCCGTATTAGAACTACCACCGCTAATGCACTACTGTATTTCTGACCAAACCAAACCGTTAAGATTACTAGCAGATTATTTTAATGAGTAGTTTCTTCAATATTACTATAAATTTGGACACACTATTTTCCCAAAACTACAGAAATAGGTAGTGTGTGTTTGTCAACAGAATATTGCTTTAATATATAAGTACAGGGTATGTATCTAAGCGTACTGTTAGAATCTATATGGGATTTTTAAAAGACGTGAATGAATCAAGTTCGATATTCTTCTTACGCTGCCATGATGTGAAAGTTATTTCATGCTTTACGTGCAGAACTGAGTGCATTTTTTTATTTATGATTTTTTTGGGGGGGGGCAGCGCAGGTGGAGCTGGTATAGTCCTTGTACACACTATCTATATATATATATATATATATATATATATATATATATATATATATATATATATATATATATATACATATATATATATATATATATATCTATATATGTGTGTGTGTGTGTTTGTGAAGGTGGCGTAGGAGTGCATGTCTGAATACGAGTGTTACCTTCAGGCGGCTGAAGCAGTTTGTTGTTCTGCGCACACCAGCCCACAGGATGCAGCTCTGCAGTCATGACGTCACACCAGAAGTCAGCGCTGCGCTCGTCGCCGTAGCCACAGTAGCGCAGCAACAGCAGCTGGCCGCATGTCGTGATGACGGTAGCAACCCAGTATGTGTCGGCGCGACTCCTGTCGGCCACCTCCAACTTCATCCCAGCCTGAAAACTGCTCTGCAGACTCAGTTCCACCTGCGCGAGCGAAAAAAAAAAAAAAGCACTCAGTTCTGCACGTTCTGACTGTTCTCGTTCCCATACACATGCGTGAGTGTAATCTCAGAAATGACGTAACATGCTGTGGTTCGCAAGGGAAAACCCTTCATGTGGTAAATTCTGTTTTTGACTTTTTTTTTTTTCTTTTGCTGGCTTGAAACGCTGTATTTTAACCACAAGGAAAGTTTCTTGCATTTTTCAAAACTCGTTACTGTCACAAGTGAAGAGGGAGAAAATTCAATTCAAATATTCCATTCTGAGTGCAGCGTAGGAGTTTTACAGACGTACTCGGCCCTGGTGTCCGATTACAAATTGAAATAAAGAAGTTTGTGGCCATTTCTTGATGCCATTGGCATACTGGTATAACTGTCTTTTCATATATATATATATATATATATATATATATATATATATATATATATATATATATATGTGTGTGTATATATATTATTACACTGATTTTATTTATTCATTCAATAATTTTCTACCGCTTCTGACCTTCCCTCGGGTCACAGGGAGCCTGTGCCTATCTCCTATCTCAGACGTCTATGGGCATCAAGGCAGGATACACCTGGATGGAATGCCAACCCATCGCAGGGCACACACACCACACACACACACACACACACACACACACTGTACAATTTTCCAAGGTGCTCCAATGTTCCAATCTGCGTTGTGTTAGTGAATGAATGAAATCTGAACACCAAAGAACAAATTAATAAAGCAACTTCAGTCCGTGGCCTTCGCAGGAAAAGGAAAAAACAACAAACATCAATTTCAGCATTGACCTATCCTCAGTCGCGCTTACCGCTTGTAATGTTAGGATTGAATATAAACGAGGCGAAAGATGTGTTTTGTTAACAAAAAAACACCCAGCAATGTGCCTCCACTCACGCTTCCTAAATTTCCCCCAATTACGCCTACTACTAGCTGCACTATATTACCGTATGCAAAGTAAACGTATTACCAGTTTATATATGGAAAGCAACCAAAACCGGAACATAATTCTTAAAGGAGCCACGTACCATATTTTAACAATTAAAACACTAAAAAATTACCAGTGAAGTTAACAAGAAATTAATGAATCGACAAGAAATGAATATTAAAAGACTAATTTCCAGAGTAAAATATGTTTTAAATAATCAATAATATTATTAGAGCACGAGATTTTGAGTGAAATTCATGACATCTGTTACAATTAGAGTATTAGAATTTTATGTGTGTGTATATGCATGTATATATGTATATGTGTGTGTGGTGTATATATATATATATATATATATATATATATATATATATATATATATATATATATATATATATATATACGCACGTAACATGAGTATATATCACATTTACATCACATTAGCACAAGAGCAAAGGAAATCCGCTAACCATGAACCCCACTATGTGCTGTGAAAATAAAATACAAATAAAGCCAGCGCTTGATGCTGAAATGCACCTAGTATCTGGTCAGTAATGGAGATATTGTGGGCCTTTTCGATTTGACTATTGAGATCCATTTGACGAGAAGGTAGAGCGCACTAACCAACATCACAGCAGGAGTATCTTATAAAAGGGTCAGTGAGTAAACATGTTATTTATAAAAATGTCTGCTCTGTGTATATTCAGTACACTATATTCTAAATGATAAATACTGCAGGGTTTTTTTTTTCTTTTAAATTGGTCCTCACATTAGCCCTTCAATATTTCAGTGTACCGAGTTCGACATTGCCGCAGTGTGTGTTTAGATCCCATCCTGGATTACGCCCGGACAAATTCGACTGACCTTTCTCCTCCTTAATCTCACGTGTGTGTGTGTGTGTGTGTGTGTGTGTTGTGTAGCACGGCTTTGCTGCTTTGTGTGCTGTGAAGTATGTCAAAACTTACATGTTTGAATGAAGTGTGTGCGGCTGCTGTGGCTCCCATTTCCTCAAGGTACTCGTCCCAGTTAAAGTCCAGTTCCTCTTCTCCACACTCCATATCTGACAGAGAAAGAAAAACTGAGAATATAGACAGACAGGGGTGGGGAAAAAAAAACAGACGGAGAGACTTTATAGAGAAAATAACGGGGAAAAGAAGAATTATATTAAAATATCTAAATAAAGAGTGAAAAGATGGAGAGTGAGAGACCCAGAGAGCAATGGACTACCGCTTACCCTTACCAAGCTTTTCTGAACTTCCTCAAATGTTCTCTCCTTTTCACTAAACAGCACCAGCGACGTGGGCCGCGAAAAAGCGGCGCGTGTTTGGACTCAAGTGCTAAACCTCATGATGCACCACCGTGACACGCAGCATTACTCACACATTACTCTAGAAAGCAACTGCACTAGACTGCGATGATGAAATCCCCTGCATTCAGAGTCATTGCTGGAAATGTTCATCTGACATCTGTCAAAGTTAAAGCGTTATTAACACGTCAACGCAAACTCACTTTAAAGCCACTGATTTGATTTACGTAAGCGTGCGTTACTACGTGAGTGATCTGCTTTTCACTCTGAACGAACGAAACCCGGACAGCAAAGAACAAAATATAAATAAAAAAAACCAATAAAGAAACTTCAGTGCATCCACTCAGGCTTCCTAAATTTCCCAGAATTCCGCCTACGAGCTGCGCGTTCACAACAGGTACGAGCTCCTCACTATATTACCGTATAACCTGTGTTAACACCAAACGTATCACCAGTTGATATGGAACGCAACCGGAACAGAATTCTTAAAGGAGCCACGTCCCATATTTTACAATTTAAACAACCACATTGATGTGAACAAGAAATGATTTCATTAACAAGAAATGAATAGTAAAAGGATCATTTCCAGTGTAAAATATTAAACAATCAAAAAATGTATTAAAGGGAGAGATTTTGAGTGAAATTTATATCATTATTAACACATCTGTAACAGTAACAGAGTATTAGAAACATTTACACCCGTATGATTTAATGTGATAGGGGCACGGTGGTTTAGTGGTTAGCACGTTCGCCTCACACCGCCAGGGTCCGGGTTCGATTCCCGTCTCGGACATGTGTGTGTGTGTGGAGTTTGCATGTTCTCCCCGTGCCTCAGGGGGTTTTTCTCCGGGTTCTCTGGTTTCCTCCCGGTCCAAAAACATGCACGGTTATAGGTTGATTGGCACCTTGTAAAATTGTCCCTAGTGTATGAATGTGAGTGCGTGTGTGTGTTCTGCGATGGGTTGGCATTCCATACAGGGTGTATCCTGCCTTAATGCCCATAGACGCCTGAGATAGGCACAGACTCCCCGTGACCCGAGGGAGGATCGGATAAAGCGGTAGAAGATGAATGAATGAATGATTTAATGTGCAATTAAAGGCGATTAAATATTTGAATTGATTGACAGACGTAGTGTTTCTTTTTTCATTCCACATAAGACTGTTCCTGTTGTAATAGCTTGAACGTATATGTTTCCAGCCAAATCACTATGTGCCACGATGCCCGGAGACGGTGTATCGCTGCATCACAAGCGTGATCCACCGTGACCCTTCCTATGATAAAACCTCCTGCACTACTTTCATTTTTTCTTTTACAAATCACTGTTAGCAATCAGTGCCACGAACCCACAATCCTGTCACGGGTGTCGCAATCCTCAGATACAAATCTACAAGATGTCGCCAACAGTCCATGCACTTCACACCTAGTGGTGTCGTATCTGAACCAGTCCACCTCATTAATACCCTCATTAATGGCTTTAGAAACCCTTAACATTATACAATCGAATCAAAGGGCGTAATATCGCAGACGTGACCAGACGCCTTTGGAATAAGCTACCTGAGAGAAACGCTACTAAATGCGAAGAATTGTCGATTGGGAATTATTGAATACATATCCACGAGCAAAAACATAGCTTATTATCTACTAAAACGAACCAGTGTTCCGATTACAATAAGCACTATAGTTCAATGAAAAAGTCTACATCGTATATGAATGTTTTAGCGTTTATAAATGTTTTTGCGATTTTTACCTGTGGATGGTTTTAAGAAAAAAACGGAACTCGCACACATTTCGTTCATTGTTTACGAATTCGCTGAAACATTTTAGCGTTTAACTTTAATATCCTGAATGTGCAATCCGGCGAATGTCTACAAGATGTTTCCAAGATAGGCGTTAAGTATGTTAACAATGCTGCTCGTGGTGCCACTAGTTCTGCACATACCAGGTCGCACTTCAAGCATATATATACTACCAAATCCCTTTTTTCTACCCGCACACGCACCATGTTTTTCTTTTTTTTTCTTTTTTGGAGGTCACATGACTGAAATATGATTCCAACATCCTGTAAAGTCAAGAAATGCCGGTTTTCTCTTCCCACTAGCTTGGCAAGTCAGTGAAAGGAATATTCTTCATTTTCTATTGTTTCACATTTGTTACTGAGACTCTTTAAGGGGGGGGAGGATGTACAGGATAAGAAAAGAGTTTATTAGAGGGACGGCGCATGTAGGATGTTCTGGAGATGAGGTGTGGGGAGATTGTGATGGTTTGGACGTGGAGTATAGAGGGAGAAGAATGCTGAGAATGCAAGAAGAGAAGGATGAAGGAGAAGGATGAGCCGATGTGGTGACTCCTAATGGGAGCAGCCAAAAGGGTGACAATACAACCAATT
The DNA here is from genome assembly GCA_030449085.1 of Kryptopterus vitreolus. NCBI lineage: Eukaryota > Metazoa > Chordata > Actinopteri > Siluriformes > Siluridae > Kryptopterus > Kryptopterus vitreolus. Next base: position 14,252,898 of record JACRUU010000008.1, on the reverse strand, counting down.
ACAAAAATGTGTAATAAACTGGAATTAAAAAAAAAAAAAATATATATATATATATATATATATATATATATATATATATATATATATATATATATATATATATATATATATGTGAAGGGGGGCATGGTGGCTTAGTGGTTAGCACGTTCGCCTCACACCGCCAGGGTCCGGGTTCGATTCCCGTCTCGGCCATGTGTGTGTGGAGTTTGCATGTTCTCCCCGTGTATCAGGGGGTTTTTCTCCAGGTTCTCCGGTTCTCCCTGGTTTTCCTTTCCTCCCCGGTCCAAAAACATGCACGGTAGATTGATTGGCACCTTGGAAAATTGTCCCTAGTGTATGAATGTGTGTGTGAATGTGTGTGTCCTGCGATGAGTTGGCATTCCATCCAGGGTGTATCCTGCCTTAATGCCCATCGACACCTGAGATAGGCACAGGTTCCCCGTGACCCGAGGGAAGATCGGATAAAGCGGTAGAATTAGCGGTAGAAGAAGATGAATGAATATATATGAAGGCTGGGGCGTATGCTCACATTTGTGGTTATCTGTAGCAAAAATATTGCCAAACAGAAATTCAATATTGTGAAACGTCCTGCGTAAACGCGACGCTCGGAATTTCGACTAGCTACGCGTCTCTAATGGATTAAGTTTCTGCCTCATCATGGTGAATTCAACTAAAGGTGACTCAGGAAATAAGTGTGACTTACTATAATTGCTGTCTGTATTTAAAGGTTAATCAGGTATGTCAGTGGCTTTTATTCCGGTTATTATTAACTTAGTAACTAAGCATTGCTTGAGGATTAAACCATAGAAAATTTGTACTGCATGGGTTGTGTTAGAAACTTCCATTTTTTTGTGTACTCAGTCGGTGTTAATTAACCACCCCCCCCCCCCCCCCCCCCGCCCCTCCAATTTGCATCATCTGACCAAAGTACCGCTACAGGCGATCTAGCATTTGCTTGGTGTTCTGTTCTAACACTGAGGTGTGCAATATTCAATATACAAGATTCAGAAATACCACTTCAGGCTAAATTGGGTTTAAGTCTTGGTCGCAATTATTATTTTTAAACCTGGCCGTTATAATGTTAAAATGAGTGATTACACGTTTGAGATAGAGCTCGTCCCGCAATGGCGTACCGTCTATTTTTATAGCTACTTCTTGAATAAAAATGGCATTTTCATAATGCCATGGTTGGTTTTGTTTTCTCGGTTAGAGACCACAGTGTTGCTGTGTGCTTGCATCACGCCCTTCAGCACGTAAGCAAGTGACTAGGCAAATTACCTCTTGTGCTTCGCTCTATCTGTCTCTCTCTCTCTCACACACCGATAATCTGGTTACATCATAACAGTGGTCATGACATCACCTCAGACACGGCTATAAAGCTATAATAAGCCTAAGGGCACACACACACTCGCACACACCTAAATCATTCTTTTGCACATATTTCATTCATACTTCACATGCATGTTTTTAATAGGGACTGTCCAGGCATACGTCTGTACCTGTTTAATTCTCCGTCTCTCTTCATACAGCAGAGCCTCATCCAAGTGATTATTGTATTTTCGCTTAAACTAATTTTTAGACAGCTATAGCTAGAAATGAATCGCAAATAATCCATCACTTAATAATAAATATTCACCATGAGAAAAGAACTCGGGTTTTTTTTTTTGTGCGAGTGCGTGCACCCCCGAACCCACTGCTCAATAGAGTGAGATTTATTTGCTTTGCACAAACCATAAACACTTATTCAACCGCTGACAACCAGTGCCTGCGTCCGGGCCCAAATGACGAGGCTTGTGGTTCAATGAGTGTTAATCTTTTCTTTCCCATTGAGTGCACTTGAATCTGCCATTGGATCTCAGGGAACCCACAATGCATTGCTTTAAACAATGTATCAGAGACTTTGAGAGAGAGAAAAAACACACGCGCAAAATGGTTCGCTTTAAATCAGCGGTCTCCAACAGGTTTTTGCACCAGTGAATGAATAAATAAATAAATAAATAAGTCATGAAAGACAGACCTAGTAGGGATCACATGAGTAACTAAAATATACACAGTATTACTAGTAAATTAAAGCTGTCATTCATTCATTCATCTTCTACCGCTATATCCGATCTTTCCTCGGGTCACGGGGAGCCTGTGCCTATCTCAGGCGTCTATGGGCATTAAGGCAGGATACACCCTGGATGGAATGCCAACCCATCGCAGGGCACACACTCTCAAACACACACACATTCACACACTAGGGGCAATTTTTCAAGGTGCCAATCAACCTACCGTGCATGTTTTTGGACCGGGGGGAAACCGGAGAACCCGGAGAGAAAACCGGAGAAAAACCCCCTGAGGCACGGGGAGAACATGCAGACTCCACACACACATGGCCGAGACGGGAATCGAACCCGGACCCTGGCGGTGTGAGGCGAACGTGCTAACCACAAAGCCACCGTGCCCCCTTAAAGCTGTCAGTAGATTCAAATATTTAATCGCAATTTATCACACACTAGTCATATTTTTTTTCAATGTAAGACAAATTTTCATAATTCTAATACTCTAGCAGATGTTATAATTATATACATTTCAGTCAAAACCCTTTATTACACTTATTCTTTATTATTTCTTTTATTCTCTTTCTGATTCTCTCAGTATTCATTTCGATGTAATTTTTATTGGCCGTTTTAACTGTTAAATATGGTACGTGGCTCCTTTAAGAATTATGTTCCGGTTTTGGTCTCTTTCCATATACACTGGCGATACATTTAGGTTCCATACGCTAATATAATATACTGAGGAGCTTATACCTGCGGAGAGTGCGCAGCTAGGAGGCGAAATTTACAAATTGTGAATGGATGCACGTTGCTGGGTGTTTTTTGTTAATGATCTATCGCCTCTCTTTTCCATCCTAAAATTACGAGCAAATTTTGTTGTTTTTTTTTTTTGTTCTTTTTAGTCTGGGTTTCGTTCATTCGGCAACACTTTGCAGATTGACGGAGCAGCAAATCGGCAGATAGTAACGCACGCGGCGTTAATAAAATGAACGCCATAAAAGTGAATTTGCATTGATGCATATATATATATATATATATATATATATATATATATATATATATATATATATATATATATATATAATATATATTTATTTATTAATTTAACTATTAAAAGGACACGTGGCTTAGTGGTTAGCACTCACACCGCCAGGGTCCGGGTTTGATTCCCGTCTCGGCCATGTGTGTCTGGAGTTTGCATGTTCTCCCCGTGCCTCAGGGGTTTTTTCTCTCGGGGTTCTCCGGGTTTCCTCCCCCGGTCCAAAAACATGCACGGTAGGTTGATTGGCACCTTGGAAAATTGTCCCTAGTGTGTGAATGTGTGTGTGTGTGTTGATTGTGTGTGTGTGTGTGTGTGTGTGTGTGGTGTGTTGTGTGTGTGGGTGTGTGTCCTGTGATGGGTTGGCATTCCCTCCAGGGTGTATCCTGCCTTAATGACCATAGTCGCCTGAGATAGGCACAGACTCCCCGTGACCCGAGGGAAGATCGGATAAAGCGGTAGACGATGAATGAATGAATGAATTTAACTATTACACAAACTGATCAGGCATTAAGATTATGAAATTATGTCTAATATTGTATTGGTCCCCATTTTGTTGCCAAAACAGTCCTGGCCCCTCGAGAATGAACAGCGTCTGATGGATCGGTCCACACTCTGCCAGCCTTCCCTGTGCATCAATGAACCTTCACCACTGTTCCATCCATGGAGCATTTTTGATAGATACTGACCACTGTAGCCCGGGGGGAGCTGCAGTTCCAGGGACGCTCTAACCCAGGCGTCTGGCCACCACAATTTGGCCCTTGCCAAACTCTCATACATCCCTACGCTTGCCCATCTCCCATACACATTACACGTTGGTTTTAATTCAAAATGCTCACTTGCTGCGTAACACATCTCACCCACTGCCATGATGAAGAGATAATCAGTGTTCTTCACTTCAACCTTCATAATGATACACGTCATTGTGTTGTGCCTGATTGGCGCGCACATGATGAAAATGTAAATGAACGCACCACAGTGCACAATCGGTGGGAGCCCAATTTATCAATGTGTAGGAAAAATAACTATGATTGGGACAACTGTGGGGAAATTGGCATTAGGGGTCATTTGGCAAACGCCCTGCAGACTAAATACAATCAAGAGTGTTTAGTCATTTTGTATGGCCTACTAACAAATGACCCAGTTCTCTTTCATTCGCAAATGCATTGCTGAAGAAGCGAAGCTCAGTGTATTCTATATTCAGAATACTAAGATTGCATTACTGCAGTGCCGGGATGCACCAGCGATGCACATACTATTCTTCAGTAAAGGGTTGAATGAGTCAGGGATTGGATTTACTACTCTGGTGTCGATTTCAATAACACGATGACTAAATCAATGACGCGAGTATGGGAGCGGGCCCGTGCGATATTATTAAACCAGGAATCGCAGTCAGAAGTCCAACCGCGGGTTTATAGGCATATTCGTGTTTGTAAGGTGCGCGTTAACAGCAATGGTGCAGCAGTGTGAAGGAGAACCAGTGCAGACAGAGACATTACAGTGCAAGAGTAAGAAATCTATGACCGACTCTGAATAGGTCTCAAAAAAAAAGGTCAATCCTGAATTAGTGGACTTTATATAAATGTATCCGTATTTAGTGTATACACTGTATTATACAAGACACTGACTGAATCATAACCAGACATCACAAATACTACATGGAAATATACCTAACCTCATGTAAATGATGTACATGTTTCCTGCCCACTATTAAAAGAATGGGTGAATAATTCGGGTGCATTCACTTATAGCATAGTTAAGCATATTATATCCTGTATGTGTAATGGGATTTCTTTTTAATGCACATTATTAATAACATCCTACTTACTTTATATTCCTGGACAACATCTTTTAATAACTGCTAAAAGAAATGTTGTAGTACGGATGGTAAGATTCACCGATGCGCATGGAAGTTTGATGCATCGATTTCTGAAAGTGTGCATTTTATACAAGTTTCTATTTGTTTTTCATAAAAAAAATAAATAAAAATTTTATTTGAAAACTTTTTACATAATTTGAATATTTAGAATGTGACTAGCAATATTTTATATGTAGAATTTCTCCTCACTTTGCTGGTGAATGTTACCTCTATAGTGTCCTCTATAGAAATAGTCCCTAACATTTTTATCACCGCACACAGGTCGACTCCGGACAATTTTACTGCGGCCCGGATTGTACGTAAATTGTTTATATTGTAAATATAATAATAAACGTGAATCCTGTGTACTCATGTGCAACTTTGTTAGCAGTAACGTTCCTTGCCAACAACATGCCAACAACATACCATGAGTATGACGTAATGTCATTTTTCAAAATAAAAGCTCGTTCAGACTCATAATCAATAATCAATAAAACGGAAATAATTAATGATTTCTTGTGGTACCAATGGATCCACGCGCTGGTACCGGTCTGCGGCCCGAGGGTTGCGAACCACTGCTCTATGGAATATACATTAACTCAAGAAGCTTGTATTATCATTTTAGCCATATACAGACGACACAGTACACAGTGAAATGAGACGACGGTTCTCCGGGACCTTGGTGCAACGTAAAAACAACATAGAGTTATGTAACAGAACACAGAGCCGAGGACTAGAGAAAAAGTTATCCTAGCTATATGAAGTGCAGTGCAAGACAAAACAGTGCAAAACAATGCAATTCGCTCCGATCAGTAAACCTTCAGTGTATGTTTGTAGTACAATATGCAAGGTGGGGAAATATATACAGTAGAGAAAAATACAATGATGTGCAGCATGGCGAGTTGTGCAAAGACAGTAAACGACGTAAACAGGTAGATAACATTGCTTATGTAGAGCTAGATCTTGAGACAGAACAATTAAACATTGGCGGGGTTTTTTTTTTTTTTTTTTTTTTTTTTGTGCAAGGCCGTATAAAAGGCCGCCATGCCTCAGAGGTCAGAAGACACTAAATTAAATGTATGCTTTACTTTCTATGTGAACTAAGAAGCAAAATGGATAACGTGTGTAATGTGATGCCATTGGCTGTGCGTCCAGATACAAGGTATGGAGATCCCGGTCCCTAAGACTTTAGATTTTGACACTTAGCAGTAATAAAAACAACTAAAGCGGTATAAATGCAGGCGATTAAGCCTCACCTGAGTGCTCGTTTTTTCCGTTGGACGGGCTTTGGGTGATCCTCCCTACAGATGCCATCATTGATTCCTGGTGAAGGCTGTTGCCTTGAAGATGCCGAGTCCTGGTGACCGTTTCCCACCTTGTCAGCTCCCACGGATTCGAGGCCTGCGCTTGAAAAACACAGCGGTCAAGGGTCAACGTCGCCGTAAAGTAAGAATCTTCCAGAGCGTGAAAGAGCAAAAGTGTTACTAGGGGATCTCGAAAACACCATCTACACGATATTCCCTGAGAAAGACGACATTGTAAGCTGATGGGCATCTGCAGTGTGGAAATGTGATTGTGATGCAGTTATGCTGAAGATAGTATTACAGGAGAAGTATGATATACAAGAATAGGGACGGAGCAGACTACAACTACATATGAGAGAGAGAGAGAGAGAGTGTTACAGCATATCATTTCTCGTTCATTAACACTTTGCTTAAACATATGCTGTAAATATAGTGTACTATAAATAGTGAGAGTTTTCTCCTTGGTATAAGAAAGAAACCCGTGCCAACAAGTCAATTATTAAAAGCATGGGAATACAAGAAATATCTAAATAATCATTTTTCTGGGGTTGGGGGGGGGGGGATCCAGCTGTAATCCAGTACCAAAGCCCAAATTTATTACTTCATGAATAACGAACCGATTTGTGTTACCCTTTAGGAACGGGCAAAAAAAAAAAAAAAACTACACAAAGAATATAGAAGGTTTGGAGCGTCTAGAGAGAAAAACTAATAACAAAGCTTTACGTTTGCTACGTTTTTCTACCAGAAATATTGAAAACGAGTCAAAACAAAACGTGCTTTTAATGTTTTTACAGTATCGTGCTGTAAAAATAGGCAATTCAAAATCTTACACCTAACACACACACACAACACACAGGGTTACTAAGCGAAATCTATTATTTCCAAGCAATTAAAACGCTGAAATGAAATCTTGACTACTTGCTAAGCCATACACTGTAATTGCAGTAAGAAAAATGCATTATTAGATGATCATAAATAGAACTCTTTATATTTTTGCATTTAAAAAAAACGGCAAAAATACAGAAATTCATTCATTCATTAATAACTATAATAGCTAGCGCTCTTCATTTTGGTAACTGGGTAAGATAGAACATGCCTAACCCAGATTAAGTCTCAGAAGACATAACATGAGACTGTTATGTCTGCAATTATAAAAAGCATGGGCATACAATAAATGTGTAAATAAACATTTTAGGCACAAATTTTCTCCTCAAGCGTAATAATAAAGAACTGATAGGTGTTACCCTTTAGAAATGGGGACGCACACACAAACGAATACACAAAGAATGCTAAAAGTTTGGAGCTTCTCTATCTAAAACCCAAGACAAACAAAACACCACAGGACAAACATAACACAAGTCCTCTATATAGCCTACAACCTCAGTGTCTCCGAATCCTTATTTGAAATTACTGCTCCACTCATTCATTATTCAGCATAAAGAGCACTGTGCAGCGCAAAAATACACTGAGCAAATCTTTAACTTAGTCAAACATAACCTTCCATTATATACTAAACCCTGCATTAATACAGATCCGCAACACAGATTATGTTAATACTCAGCTAATACAATTCCGACTGGTTCACTGGATATTAAATCCTATATAAGTCTCCAGGGTTGCCAGGTCTGCATAAAACAGGCCAAAAAAATCTGATGGCTATAAATACCATTGCGTATAAACATATATAAGCACGTCGCTTCTTATTTTATAATAGGTGATGCTGATTGGTTATGTGTTGCTCAGCAATCATGTTCACAAACTAAAGGCTTGGTTGTGATATAATTTATTATAACGACACACATTATGAATGTTGAAAAGGAAGTCGGCTATCGTGCGGAGGAAGTGCCTAGCTCTTTTTGAAACCTGTACAAAACCCTATTGGCTGTAAATATTATAAGAATGAATTTTTTTTTTTTTTATCCCCTGTATTTTCTTTGACATTTTTTTAACAGAAAAAAAATGCATATATATCAGTACATGAAAAAAATGCAATGGTATCAATACAGCCGTACTCTACTGCAGGAAAAAGAGAGAGAGAGAGAGAGAGAGAGAGATAACGGCAGCAGATAACTATGTCCTCAGAGTCATGAATACCTGGGCTGTGTGCCAAACCGCATTCTATCCAACTAAACATTATGTCAGTGCACAAATGGTGTAATGGCTATTTAGGCATTTTATTAAACACCCACAATCCAGTTTAGGACACGAGCCTGAATTCTTACCGAATGTGTTATTTGGCTCTTGGAGACATCGGGTTAATCCGAGTGGTTATAAAGGACATGGCGCGACACGTTTCCATAGGAAGCATGCAGTAATATTTTTTTTAGCAGTCTGTCCAAAAAATCTCATCGTAAATAGAATATGATTGATGCACTGCTATCTGAAACGTCTACTATTATTATGATGTCCTAATTGCTACACATTTCATTCATTCATCTTCTACCGCTTTATCCGATCTTCCCTCGGGTCACGGGGAGTCTGTGCCTATCTCAGGCGTCTATGGGCATTAAGGCAGGATACACCCTGGATGGATTGCCAACCCATCGCAGGGCACACACACACACACACACACTCATACACTAGGGGCAATTTTCCAAGGTGCCAATCAACCTACCGTGCATGTTTTTGGACGGGGGGAAACCGGAGAACCCGGAGAAAAACCCCCTGAGGCACGGGGAGAACCTGCAAACTCCACACACACATGGCCGAGACGGGAATCAAACCCGGACCCTGGCGGTGTGAGGCAAACGTGCTAACCACTAAGCCACCGTGCCCCCTGCTACACATTTGTGAAGAGAAATTAAGACTGGGATCAAATTTAGGCACCAAAAAAAAATACTATGAACAGGTTTGTAAGAAGAAATCCCCTTATTCCAAGGGATTTTTTTAAATCTTCCAGTGCTGACTCATCTTGACTACCCAAGCTGTCAAAATAAACAAAATATGCATCCCTTTTAGTTACCCATACTGCGCGATGTAGTCATGTATACAGGATCGAATCCCTTTGTGCTCTTATTTAGCAGTCTTATAAATAATGAACACATGAGCAGCCAAGCATTTAATGACAACTGGCATCTTCAAGCAGGAAAAATACTGATAATGAGATATGACATGTTTCTGGGAAATACTTATCTAATATATCCAGGTGCTAGGTTTAAAAAAAAAAAGAGAGAGAAAGAAAGAAAGATATTTTTACGTCATGTCGCATACTACACAAGTCATATTGATATAAAAATGTGTATAGGAAGGTATTGTGATGCTGACTATTTAAAGCTTGGTGGTAAAGTGGTAAAGTGTAGGTCTCTGGACCAGAAGATCGCAGGTTCAAACCCCACAACCACCCAGCTACCACTAGTGGGCCCTTGAGCAAGGCCCTTGTAAGTCACTCTGGATAAGGGCGTCTGCCAAATGCCATAAATGTAAATGTATATACTCCAATACCGAGTCTTTAAATCCAAGCTAAAAACAAATCTTTATATTTGCGTTTCTGCCGTCGGAACAGAAATAGTAAAAACCAGTCAAAACAAAAAGTGCTTTTATATTTTTCTACGGTATAGTGCTGTAAAAATAGATCATTCAAAATTAACTTACAAAAAGAGAAACACTAGAATTGCAGTAAAAAAAAAATGCACAATGCAAAAACACACAATATCGCAGGGAAAAAGAAATGAATGAATACCTTAATAACTATAATGGCCATTACTTGCAGACTATTTCTGCCATAACTGCTTTATTATGGTACCTGGGTCTAAATATACCAGTCTGAATTTAAAATTAAAAAAAGCGGCTTTTTGGCGGAGAAAAACGTGCCAGGATGAAATTCGGCCTGGCGCTTTCATGAACGCCTCTCGCATCCGCGTATCTCACACGCTCTGGCTGTTTTTAATGTAATTAACGTCCAGCTCATTAGTTACTTAGTTAGCAGACATTTTATTTTTCCTCAGCTTATTATCTCACTTACAGCATGGTCCTGAGAAAACCTCGCAGATACCGGCCAATTAAGATGAAGCGTGTAGCGACGCAATTAGCATCGCTTAATTACACTCGTTTAAGGCCATTGTGTTACTCGGTATTGAACGCTTGATGAGATCAGGCTTGGACTGGATTTACACTTCTGTAATTCAACATACACCTGGAGTCGTACATTAATACAAATTAACGCGGACGATTTCAAAATCTACGTTTATTTAACCCGCTGGTTGTATTACAGGAACGCAAACAATATAAATAACACAATTTACACATTTCGGAGTGCGTCTTGTACTGCGAAGTGATTCAAACTGCCATTTAGGCCACGTGGAAAAAAAAATCGACGGGGATTTATTATCCAAGAAACGCTTTAACTGTCAAGGTTATGGCCTGAACCATGTTTCCCATCAGCCACTGCATCTCACTCGTGTGTTGCATTTTCAATGTCTTTATTTTTTTGTTAAAGATTGCTGGTACTGCTACATAAATAAGTATAAAAGAGCTAATACTGCAACCTTCAAGCTCAACAAACATTTATTCATGACATCATTTCTTTAATATATAGATATATATATATATATATATATTTTTTTTTTTTTTTTTTTTATACATACTATGTAAAAATGTCAGTGTGTGTGAGAATGACACTGCTGAGTGTAATTCAAATCAATATACATTTGTTTTACTGAAGTCTCAATCCAAGTACCAAAATCCACCGTCCACATTTACATTCATTCATTCATTCATTCATCTTCTACCGCTTTATCCGATCTTCCCTCGGGTCACGGGGAGTCTGTGCCTATCTCAGGCGTCTTTGGACATTAAAGCAGGATACACCAGGATACTGCCAACCCATCACGCAGGACACACACACACACACACACACACACACACACACACACACACACACACACACACACACACACACACACACAAGGGACAATTTTCCAAGGTGCCAATCGACCTACCGTGCATGTTTTTGGACCGGGGAGGAAACCGGAGAAAAACCCCCTGAGGCACGGGGAGAACATGCACAAACTCCACACACACACACATGACCAAGACGGGAATCGAACCCGGGCCCTGGTGGTGTGAGGCGAACGTGCTAACCGCTAATCCACCGTGCCCCCATTTACATTCTAAAACTAAAATTAATTTTTCTCCAAAAAAAAAAAATGAAGCTCATCCACACCTCAGCCCAACTATATTTGACTTCAGGATGCCAATCAATATAAACCTGCGAGGAAGAACTTCCCTGTCAGCGAGATAGCATCTACAGGTTTTGATTATGGAGATCAGGTCGTTTGGCATCTCCACTTACAATGAATGAAGTCAATTGGCACAAACGGGAACATGCAGGGGGAAAGCGCGGCACAATTTCTGTTCCCCTGTATATCGTTTTTTGTGTGTGTGTGTGTGTGTGTGCGCGCGAGTGTGTTTTGGTTGACATTTCCATGGGGAAAAAAAAAGAAAAACTTCTCTTTGTGGTTTTAGGTTCATCAGAAACAGCCTGAGGAATCTGTGTTGATTTGAAAGTGGCACAAACTTGATCAAGATTTCTTTTTTTTTTTCCTTTTCGTAATCACAAAGTGCCTGTTCGGGATCTAAATCATCACTCCGTCTTTGGATTTTTGCTAGTCACTCAGGAGACCGAAGTTGCTGCGTAATATCTGACTCACAGATAAATATTTGCCTCGCCTGGAAAGGGAAAAACAATGGTTGCTAAAAATGTCTTTAAAAAAAACAACCTTAGCCCAGCGCTAATCAGCCAGGAAATGTGTTTCTCTTATGATCAGGACTCTTCTCAGCAACAGAAGTGCAATCGCAGCTCTGTCCCCCCCCCCCAAAAAAAAAACATAAACCTTTCCGATACAGCGTTCCCTTTAGCTGTTAATTAACAACTGTACTACGACACTGCCTAACTCTTTAAACACCAGTGGTCCGATGTTGTAAATGCGACGCCGTCGTTAGTGAAACACGTGTCGCAACCTAATATTTAACCTATTTTTAACCCTGAAAGACAAACATAATGATTGAAACCATTTTAACACACTGTGCCTCTTAATCACGTCTAGTCTTATCTAATCTCACATAAGGACTGTTGTATAAGCTTTATAGCTATTTTTTTTTTTTTCAGTTATTAGAATCGATTAGCTCTGACTGCTCCAGATGCTCTGAATGCAAAGTGTGTGGGTTGCTTAATCTGAAATTCAGGGTTTTTTTTTTTTTTTTTTTTATATAAAGAATTATGCAAACACAGGGTAGTGCTCCCTTTCATAGTAACAACTCTTGTGTGCCCCCCCCCCCCCTCAAGACTTTATTTAATAATCTACCTGAACTACTCCGCTGGGACACGATTGAAATATCTAATTTTGGCGTCTTTCCCTGCGAACAGGAAACAATGTACTGTCAATATGTACATTCGGAAATTTGCATAATGCGGGTTTTCTGCAAGATTTGTCTCACACACACACACACAATAGCCTGTCAAAGTTGCATAATGAAAGTTGCTCTAGATAACCAAGCCTGCCAGAAACCTGAAAATGTTAATGCACATGAAAAATCTATAGTCAGAAAGAAGCTCCTGACTCTTGTGGGCGTGTCTCTTGTAGGTGTGCTGAGTAGGATTTAATAGAAAGGAATTGTACTACCAAAGTAAAATCTCCGGGCTATTTATTGAACCTCTCGTCGTAGATTTGCTGATTCGCAGCAGCATACTTTTGAATTTCGCATCATTTGCATTTTTATGCAAACCCGGCAGCGTAAAACAGAAAAATTCCTCATTTGATTTGTAAATGAATGGCCGCCTGTTGCTTTGCTAATATATATATATATACTCAGACCTCCACGTTTGCGGCTTTAACGTTCGTGGGTTCCGCCGCCAACGAATAGCAAAGGTTTCCTCGTAAGGTTTAGTCATGAATTTGCGTCCAAAATTTACTTCGAGGGGGCACGGTGGATTAGTGGTTAGCACATTCGCCTCACACCGTCAGGGTCCGGGTTCGATTCCCGTCTCGGCCATGTGTGTGTGGAGTTTGTATGTTCTCCCCGTACCTCAGGGTTTTTTTTCTCCGGGTTCACCGGTTTCCTCCAAAACATGCACGGTAGGTTGATTGGCACCTTGGAAAATTGTCCCTAGTGCATGAATGTGTGTGTGTGTCCTGCGATGGGTTGGCATTCCATCCAGGGTGTATCCTGCCTTAATGCCCATAGACGCCTGAGATAGGCACAGGCTCCCCGTGACCCGAGGGAAGATCGGATAAAGCGGTAGAAGATGAACGAATGAATGAATTTACGTCGAACCCTATTTGTGTACATGTTTACTATCGACAGTATATCCACAAAGATATTGTACAGAATTATACAGACTTAAACACAGTACTCCATTCCACTCTGCGCATGAGTGTTAGCCCGCTTTACTGAACATTATGTTGAGGTCAAGCGTATCATTTTACTGTACGTACGTGTTAAATACGGGATAGTCAAAATTTCCCCCGCCAATACCGGCACGGTGACCTTATAGTCAAAATACATAGGAACTGGAACATGCTATTTTTATACGACGTCATGCAGTGCGGATAGAACTATTATTCCTAATCATAAAGCAGGACAATTATTAACTTTCCACACCATTTGGATCAGGTGATTTATTTTTTTTTTTTTTGGACGGACAATTTCCCAAAGCTGAGCCAGATCGTAAAAAGATAGACAGTCACCCAATCTTCATGACCCAAGGACAAACGATCTGATTACTGGTTTTACTGGACCTCATCACATTACCACAGAGGGAGTGCAGACACTGCAGACACTTTCTGTTTCGAACTTTACATCTACGTTCCTATTCAATTACTTCGTAGCATTAGTGAACAACAACAACTTCTATCCTATTCTTCCTCTATTCCACTTTACATCGACGGATTGAGAAACGCCGAGCCCTTCGGCGTTAGACGACGGAGCGATTAAGGAGAAAGTCCGGAGTTGGTTTAAAATGTCCTTATTAAAATAAGTCATTTCCAGTTACGTGTAAAAATAATTTGCAGAAGTGAGGGAAGGACTTGAGACCGGACGCTGTTAGATCATTTAAACTGGGCGATTCTTACTGCTTCTTTTTCTAGGTGACGGCTCTGCTGGTGTTCCGCTCACACCGTGAGATTTGTTGGTTTTACGTTGTATCCGTGCGGAGACGCACGTTCGTTTAGAGGGAGCCGGTGATTGGCTGTGTTTAAATCCCAAGGCCTTTAATCCTCAGCTGCTCAGCTGTCTGCTCAGACTACACTGCAATGGATTGGATAGGACTGGATGGCACGTCTCTTGGATAAAACCATCTGCTATTTGTAAAATGAATCAGCTCGAACTAGATTTAAAATTGATGCATAAAAAAGGGGCAGCAGATTACAAGAAAAGAGCTACTTTGGCATGGTTATATATATATATATATATATATATATATATATATATATATATATATATATATATATTATAATAATCATATTGTATATACATATATACATGCAAAGGCATTAGTGCATTGAATTTGTTACATTACATAAAAAATGCAGTTATTCTAAATGCAAAAGCATGAAGTGTGTGTGTGTGTGTGTGTGTGTGTGTGTGTGTGTGTGTATAGTGGGTGTGTGAAGGGAGGGGTAAGTATGAGTGTGTGTGAGTCTGCAAGGCAGTAGCAATCATGTGTGGGGGTGGAGTGAAGAGGGTGTCCTTTACAGGTGGCATTTACTTTAAAACCTTCAAACACACAGCACATTTTCTGCTTTCGCATTCTTTATATTATTCCTTTTCATTCTTTTATTTACCATTACTTTAATTCATATAACTGTTCCTACCCCAACCCCCCCCCCCCCCCCCCCCCCCCCCCCCCCCCCCCCCCCCCCCCCCCCCCCCCCCCCCCCCCCCCCCACCCCCCCCCCCCCCCCCCCCCCCCCCCCCCCCCCCCCCCCCCCCCCCCCCCCCCCCCCCACACCCCCCCCCCCCCCCCCCCCCCCCCCCCCCCCCCCCCCCCCCCCCCCCCCCCCCCCCCCCCCCCCCCCCCCCCCCCCCCCTCCCCCCCCCCCGAGTAAATTCTTTATCTACTTGTTCCTAAATCACCTTGTCATTTACTATTGAGTCAGATCTGTTCAGCTGAATAAAGCCTGTGTGCAATTTCCCATGCAACACTTTTACTGGTTAAGGCAGATCTTAATCAAGTTCTAAATGTATAGCGGAAGTCGACAAACTGCGGCTGTAATGATGCAAGACTTAAACATTTAACCCAGAAATATACTGTAACATACTATGATTTCGGTGTGTGAGAACGACACTGCTGAGTGTAATTCATCAGAACAAATCAGAGTACAGAGTTCTTTCCTCCGAAATGTGTTTAGCATAGTTTGAGGAGTCAAAAAAGTCACAGTAAGACAATGATTAGTGTGTGTGTGTAAAGAATAATGATGTGTGTACTTTGTATGCACAGTGTATATACTGTACAAGTGATATATAAGATAAGAATCTCATGTATGTGTGTAAAAATAATAAATTGTGTGTGTGTGTGTGTGTGAATACAAGGATTAGTATGTCTGTACTTTGTGTGTCCAGTGTGTTTACATATGGTACATAAGAGGAGGATTATTGCGCATGTGTGTGTATGTGTAAATATGATACGTTGCGTGTGTAAAGACAATGACCGTGAATGTGCAGTGTGTGTGTGTGTGTGTGTGTGTGTGTACATACAGTGCATAATAGGAAGAATCTTGTGTATGTATGTTCATGTGGCGCGTTCGGTGGATTATTTTGTGCGAAGTGTGTGTGTGTGTGTGTGTGTGTGTGTGTGTGTGTGTGTGTGTGAGAGAGAGAGAGATCACTTCTCGCTCCACTCGCTTCAAGGTACACGCGCGCGCGTGTCCGCGCTTACACACACGTACGCCAACACACACACACACACACACACACACACAGTTTCAAACTATTGCAGCAGAAAAAAACTCCCCCGGCGCCTCCTCGCCTTCGTTTCGCGTTTTATTAATTAGAGGTGATTGAGAAGCAGTTAAAGAGACCGGAAGTGACCGCTTCATCCGCGTCGCTCGGTTTTTTCCCTCTTCAAACCTTTTCGCGTTGCACTTTACCCCACCTGAAGCCGCCATGTTTCCGCGGACACACCGCCGCCGCCCCCCCCCCTTTCACCCGGGGCTTTAGCGCTGTTAGTCTCTCTTTACACACACACACACACACACACATATGCATACATATAGTGTGCCTACATACATTATATATATATATATATATATATATATATATATATATATATATATATATATATATATATATATATATATATATAGATTTATTTCCAGCCCCGACACAATTTCATGATATAATTCGTATTAAAGACGGAACTTTTACCCCATTTACACCATCATTCCGTCCTCCGAAACCGAAACGAGGTCAAAAAAAACTGCTTGCCTATTAAACCAGTTCGGTGAATCCGGGTTTAGCAATCATTGTCGGAAATATGTCAATTAAAGAATATCTATACAAAGACAAGAATAGTATCGAATTTCCACGCTGAAATTGTTCCCCGCGTCCATCCCGAGTGTTGTCACATTGCAGCCCGAACCGAACCGAAAGTGTTCCCCCGGCAAATAAAGTGAATAAAACCGGAATGACCCTGAGGTTGGGAACACGGGTCCAAACTGTGTCAGGGAGGGAGGGAGGGAGGGGGGGGGGGGGTATTTATTTATTTGTTTAATTATTAATTGATTCGGTAAAGGGAAGCACGGGAGAGGGGGGAAAAAGCTCCCCGGTGCGGACAAAATGTTGTTAAGAATCGCGGAGGGGCGAAAAAAAATTAATAAATAAAGCCCGTCCGTAGGCGGAAATCCAGCGCGAGAAAAGCACACATTGAACAACAACAAAAAAACAACAACATAAACAAAAACACTCCGCTGCGTGAACATGACAAATATCGCAATATCCGTATAGATTCAGCGCGTTCTCATTTACCTTCAATGAAGTTTCCTGGAGACTGAAATTCAGCGAATCTCCCCTTTTTCTCCTCCTCCGTCTGACGCTCTCTCTCTCTCTCTCTCTCTGTCTCTCTCTCTCTCTCTCTCTCTCTCTCTCTCTCCGTCACTCTCCGCTATATGGCATCCCGCATCTGCGCATGTCCTACACAAAAATCTTCACATTTATTTTCTCTCTCAGCCACAACTCCCGCAACCTCGTGAAAAAAAAAAAAGCAACTGCGCACACTATTATAAATAGAAACGGCCAAAAAAAATACCCAACTCCTCCTCCTCCTCCTCCTCCTTCCTCCTCCTCCTCCTCCTCTTCTTCCTCTTCTTCTTCCTCCTTCTCCTCCTCGCCTCTCGTTCTTTCTCTTTCTTGTTCAAGCTCCTCTTACTCCGTCTTCTTTATCCTCCTCGTCTTCTCTCTCTCTTTTCCCTCCTCCTCATCATTTTCCTTTCCACCTGCTTTTCTTTCCAAAGATGTCTCATCCAGTCATCATAAATATAGGAATGAAAATATTAAAAGGTATAGAAATTTCTAAAGAAAAACTGTGTGTGTGTATATATATATATATATATACATATATATATATATATATATATATATATATATATATATATATATATATATATATATATCTAATCTATATATATATATATATATATATATATATATAAATATATATATATAATATATAAAATCACATGAGTTTCATCAAAATCTAAATAATTTTTCTTTGTCCTCTTTTGTGAAAGCTTATCTATCTGTCTGTCTGTTTATCTATCTATCTATCTATCTATCTATATATCTATCACCTGAGTAATCAAGTAATCTCATTCTTCGGTTCACATTCCTACACCAATGAATCTGTCCATCCTTCATTGTGTCCTTTTTGCTACGTAGCGCTATAATTACATCCATTTGTGGTCGTATAAATCCATCAATCCATTTATTCACGTATGCATCCTGCTGTCCATTCTGTCATCTATCTATCTGTCTATCCATCTATCTCTCTATCACCTGCGTAATCAAAATATGTATCATTTTTCTTTTTGTCCTCTTTTGTGAAAGCTTCTCTATCTGTCTGTCTGTTTATCTATCGATCGATGATAACACAATGCCCAACACAAAAGCATTTTAAAGGTTGATGAATACAAAATCTCTGAAGGAAAAGAAATTACACCGCAATTCTCTGTAGACTTCAAAGATCTTATCATCCGGATTGCTGACTTAAACACACAATCTATGACCTTTCACATTTCGTTGCTTGACCCTCTCTGAAGCCCATACAGTAGATATTTCCCATACCTAACCCCAAAACAGTAACGTCTTTCTATATCACATATTTAATTTAAAAGGTGATTCGGCATCAGTAATGTTTATTCAAATGTGCATGCATAAGTGTGAGTGAGTGTGTGTGTGTGTGTGTGTGTAGTACATTTGAACAATTGTACTTAAGCTGTCTGTTTTATTTTAAATAAATAAGTATCACCAGATGCTCTTGTATGGCTTGAGGAGGAGCGAGACACTAAACAGCCTGCCAAAAGTTCTGAAACACATTTTTTGAAAGACACATACATGTTCTTTTTAATTCTATGCGGCAAACTTGTTTAACTGAGTTTATAATGTAAAGCTTTACTTTGCCAAGTATGAACACTTAAATGAACACTTTATTATTTATTTGCCAAATCCTCCCTTAGTAAGAATAACAGCTTGACACACTCTTGGCATCCAGACAGTTCATTTCTCCAAACATTCCCCTGAAATTCTTGCCTATTTTTTTTTTATTTATTTATTGTGTATCGCTCCTGTTCTGGGAGTGTAAAAGATTAAATAAACCTCAGCATGTCAACATGTATAAGTTTGTTTACGAATGAAACGCAAATCCAAGCGAATGAAGGCATTCATTCAGCAGTGTTCCAGCTGCCGGTTCTACGGTTTTGATTTATTAGTCTACATATGCATTTTTATACACAAATATATGCATGTTGTGTATATCTCTACTGAAAGAGTTGATTTAGTGGTGTAGTAGTCCTGTCAACACTGCAACTTCACTTCTGAGTGAGCTTATTAAATATTTAAACAGGCGCTGTAGTGTATGTCTTAACCCCGTAACAGATAATGCTGCAAGTTTGAATACGACACTGTTTCCTTAAAAACTTGACATGGCCATAATTGCTCACCGTGGCCGATCGGCCTGCATTCAGTCTAGTTATAAAAATGTTTCACAAGTTTGCAAATAGCCCTCACATAGTGTCAACATGTGAAATGGACTGTAAACAACTAGCTGCCACAAAGCGCGCGCACACACACACACACACACATACATACATACACAGCTAGAGAGTCAAAGTCCATTTGTGTCCTCCTAATCATAGAAAGTGTTGTTCAGATATTCACAAGCAAAGACATCTGATGCAGGGGAGGTAAACAAATGAACCAAAAATCAGACACTAAAATGTAGTATTTATAGTGTGTGTGTATATATATATATATATATATATATATATATATATATATATATATATATATATCATATATATATATATATATATACACACAATACCAAATAGATACATTTTGATAGAATAGCCAATTTTTCAGATCAGAAATGGTTGTTGTAAATTGTCCTTCCGTGGTTATCACACACTGCCCTCTAATGTTGCGTTACCTCCACAGTGGTGAAATAGTGTTGCGGTGTTGAAGCGTTACATGTTCTGCCCACTTTAGTCCAAGGTCATGACACTGGAGCTCCTTTCACGATGACTTTGTTATTAGCCCTCAGCAAGGAAACAAGCGACGAATGTAACTGCCGAATTAAACAGACGGAAACCGCTACTGTCCTCTGTTCTGTCACAAGAACCACATAAGTTTCCATTTTCTGTGAAATCTAAAGTGACGCTCATCGTTTTTCCAGCATTACATGTTCCAGCTCTCAAAAAAATAAAAAAAAAAAAATATATATATATATATATATATATATATATATATATATATATATATATATATATATATATATATATATATATATACATATATATATACATATATATATATATATATATATATATGTATAAGTATATAATATATATTTTGTTGTATGAGAAGAATAATAAATAGAAAATAAAAGTAAGCATATATGAAAAGAAAAGGAACGATATAAGAATGTAGTAAAAATAAAAATTAAATGGATGAGTATGTATGGCAGATATGACAATGTTAAAGTGATGTGTGCGAATGTGCAATAGATGACTATATACATATATATATATATAGAGAGAGAGAGAGAGAGAGAGAGA
>JACRUU010000008.1:14224888-14227388 GCA_030449085.1 Kryptopterus vitreolus | reverse complement strand
ACACAGTGAACTCCCAAATATCTGTCACGCTGTAGTGGTGTTACAATTACAAATCTGCCGTACAAAATAACAAATATCATTTTGCCTTTAATAATAAGCCTTTATGCTTATCGCATATTATGCAATAAATAAAGCCCACGTGTGTCTCTAACATAGACAATAGAATAGAATTCTAATGTATTCTACAATATTGAATTCTATTTTATTCTCTAGAAGAATAGAAGAGCCTTAATTTGTCTCACAAACATTACAGCACAGTGAAATTCTTTTCTCTGCATATCTCAGCTTGTTGTTTGGTAGCTAGGGTCAGCCATGATACGGCGCCCCTGGAGCACAAAGGGTCTTGCATATATGTATATGTATATATGTATATATGTGTGTGTGTGTGTGTGTGTGTGTGTGTGTGTGTGTGCCTTTGTTATAAGCACTATGAATAAAATATATCTAAATTTAAAAAATTCTATATTATATATACTGTATATACTATATATATATATATATACATATATAAAATATATATATATATATATATATATATAATATATTTACAGCATTTAGCAGACATCCATATCCATATGGTGTGTGTGTGTGTGTGTATATATATATATATCTATATATATATATATATCGATATATATATATATATATATATATATATATATATATATATATATATATATATAGATATGTATATATATCTATAGTATAATATATAGATATTATATATATATATATATATAATATATATATCAATATATTATATATAATTATAATAGATATATATATATATATATATATATATATTTTTTTTTTTTTTTTTTTTTTTTTAAGAATCAATAGCGCTAGCATTCTCCGCTAATCAGGAGTGATTAGTGTCTTAAGTTAGCACTATGGATTCTGTAGCATTTTATTTCCAAACAAAAAGGTTCTGAACAATTCTACATCTCAAGTTTGTGAATGAATGAAGAGTGGAAGGAATAAAGACATTAAGTAGTTAAATTACACTGAAATAAGTAAGAAATCAGACAGTACGGTAGAGCATAGCGTTCGAAAATTACATTCAAAATTTGTTTTTACATTTTTTTTATTATTTCCGTTCCTTTAATCTCATTGAATCAATTCTCATTTAATAAAATGAAAACTGTTTGATGATTAATTTGATTTATTCATTTAATTTATTTTACTTTTACAAAATATTATTGTAGGGGCACGGTGGCTTAGTGGTTAGCACGTTCGCCTCACACCGCCAGGGTCCGGGTTCGATTCCCATCTCGGCCATGTGTGTGTGTGGAGTTTGCATGTTCTCCCTGTCCCTCAGAGGGTTTTTTTCCTACTCGGTCCAAAAACATGCACGGTAGGTTGATTGGCACCTTGGAAAATTGTCCCTTGTGTATGAATGTGTGTGTGATTGTGAGTGTGAGTGTGAATGTGTGTGTGTGTGTGTCCTGCGATGGGTTGGCATTCCATCCAGCGTGTATCCTTCCTTAATGCCCATAGACGCCTGAGATAGGCACAGACTCCCCGTGACCCGAGGGAAGATCGGATAAAGCGGTAGAAGATGAATGAATGAATGAAAATATTATGGTGTTTAACCGATCAGGTATTTTCTTTACATATACGTGCATGTGTGTAAATCTGCTTTATGACCATCCTTGCTACTATCCTCATCAAATGTAATTGAATGGTATTTTAATATTAATGCATAAATATTCATATAATGATTGTCCACTTGAGAGTTTTGTTTTTGAGAGCTATGATACAGTAAGTCCTGCTGAGACTGTGTGATGCATTTACATTTACTATTATGCCATTTGGCAGACGCCCTTATCCAGAGCGACTTACAAATTGAGGGTTAAGGGCCTTGCTCAAGGGCCCACTAGTGGTAGTTTGGTGGTTGTGGGGTTCGAACCTGCGAGCTTCTGGTCCAGAGGCCAACACCTTAACCACTAATCCACCACCACCTCCTGACGCATTGCAAAATGCATTATGAAGTCCAAACGAAAATACCTAATGTTATGCTTATACAGTGTTTACAAATTAAAGGAATTTGAGGTATTTTAAATTGAGGTATGAACAGGCAGTGAATATCTAATGCAAAACAGACTTTGTTACATATGAGTCAGATGTTTTAGAAGCCTTTTTTTCGACATAAAACCAAGCATAAAAGTGGATTAGTGGCAGAGTTTTGTCTTTTGTCGGATTTATTTAAAGGTCTATAATATACTTATTGTGCCAATTTGGCCAGAGCGTGCTTGTGAAAACAATTATTATTAATTGTTATTTAAGATGCCATTTTAATAGCATAAATAGCATAACAAGCTTTTGAGAATAATTGATTATAAATGTTCAAAATACCAGTTTCGTTAAAAAAAATCAATTGCGTTCGGTGTTTAGCAACTCACAGTGTGGACATTGATGTTTTTTTTTTCACAAGACTCCTCACTCGGCTCTGTAAATGTGCAATTTTATGCAGAAGCACCTTAAAACTTCATATTCATTC
>JACRUU010000008.1:14212388-14219888 GCA_030449085.1 Kryptopterus vitreolus | reverse complement strand
ATAAAAATATATATATATAATATATAATATATATAGTATAAAAAACTTATTTAAATGTACTCACACTGAACCATGAACCATGAATAAATGCAATAAATAGGCCCAGAGCATAGTATGACTGAAGGATCGCCATATCATGATGCTCGTCTGGCAAAACTTCTTGACAAACGAATCGTCTGACAAAAACAAATCTTGCTTTCACCAGTCCACAAAATATCGCGCCATGAAGACAGGAACACAAGCATCCTGATATGGGGATCCTTCTCATTTCTTAACACACTGCTATTATTTTATTATTGTGTATACGTTGATTCTCTTGACTTGCTTCTGCTTGAGGCTATTCACTGTCCTGCTGCCACATGATTGGCTGATTAGATAACTGCATGAATGTGCACAGTTATACCTGACACTGGGTGTATATAGCAATTGTAATACCATATGCCGCCAGTTTTGTCTCCATAGTGTCACGATTCTCTGAATAAGAAACAGAAGGGCGAGTTTTTCCACTCCATGTGCTCCCCATGGGGGAGGGGGTAGCTCAGAGTTCTAAGGCCCTGGGCTGCTGATCGGAAGATCCGGGTTCGAGCCCCGGTATGGCCAAGCTGCCGCCCTTGGGTCCTTGAGCAAGACCCTTAACCCTTTGTGCTCCAGGGGTGCCATATCATGGCCGACCCTACGCTCTGACCCCAGCTACCAACATCAAGCTGGGATATGCGAAGAAAAGAATTTCACTGTGCTGTAATGTATATGTGACCAATAAAGGCTATTCTTCTTCAAATACCGACATTACTTCTAATGATTATTCGAATAATCTCCAAGGACAGGCGCATGTCAATAAATTCGAATGTCATGGAGAAGAAAGTTCCTTTATTTCAGTAATTCAACTAAAATTTTGAAATTCATGTTTTTACTAAATCACACAGACTGAAGTCGTGTCAGTCTTTGCTTCTATTAATCGTGATGAATTTGGATCACAGCTAAGGCACCAAGAGCCACCTTACCTGGGCTAAGGAGAAGAAGAACTGGACTGTTGCCCAGTGGTCCAAAGTGCAAACCAAGGTTTGAGAGTCTACAGAAAGGTTGGAGAAGCTCATCGCCCGTGTTTCTTGTAGTCCAGTGTTACATTTCCACAGCAAATGACATCTGCTGATGTTGGTGCACTGTGATTTCTGAAAACCAAACCAAACGTCGTTCTGCAGAGGAGCTTTATAAAGATGTTGATCCCCACAGAGAATCTATGTCCAAGAAACCTGGGCTTCCATACAGTACCACCTCAGCAGCGCCACAGACTGATCATCTACATGCCACGCCCAATTCAGACAGTAATTATAGCAAAAGCAGCTCCTACCAAGTATTGACTACATACACAGTAAATAAACACACCTTTTTAGTGGATTGTTGGTCCCATCTGGAAAGTGTTTTTGATTGGTCTTTGGTTCTTTTAATTGTGAACTCAACAAATCCAAAGACTTAAACCGTTTCAGTCCGTGTGCATTGGATTTATTGAATTCACGAGTTTCACAATTTGAGTCGAATTTTGAGTTGAATGAGTTGTATATTCAAATGTGAGTTATTCTCGCACATCATCAGTACGCGCTGAAACACGGTGCACTCGAGATGAAGTGAAGATCTGCAATATGCGTATGAAAAGTACACACTGTGCCCTGCTCTTGAACAGAACACCCTGAGAGCTGTGAGCTTGGTGTATTTTCCCAGAACGTTCAGTCCCAATGGCCATCCACCCACCCACACACACACACACACACACACACACACACACACACATTATAATTACATTTATATTGTCTAACTCCATCGACATGTTTATTAGTGTGGCTAGATTCGTAAACCTAGACCTAACTCTTAACCCCAGAATGTAAATGAGCTATATATACGATCCAGCTGCATGTCTCTGTTCCTGTGTGTTCATAAGACATTTCTACATTTAGCACAAAAGGAATATGTAACAGTTTTGACCTTGGAGCGGTTAACGATTCAACACATAGACACAAGTGCATCCACATATCCCTTTAGAAACTGAGTTTATGGTTAGATACATGGTACGGTTACATTTTCGTACAGTTTACGGAGCAGAAATGAATATAAAAAATATATTTATATATATATATATATATATATATATATATATATATATATATATATATATATATATATATATATAATGTAAAAATTGTTTGTCCTTTTTTTATTATTATTATTATTATTATTATCATCAACCATTTGCCTGTATAATATTTTATAATATTTTACAGGCAGCATAGGGGGTGTACATATATATATATATATATATATATATATATATATATATTTCCCCTAACCATCACTAAAATCATTCCAAGCCACATTCACTGCCTAGTGTATATGCCTTTAACGCTGTTCTGCCTTATTAAGCTTTTTCATACTGTTTGGATTTACAGTTTTCCCCATAGTGGCCAATAAGGTAGTACTAAAACTGTGCATATATCTAAAATTAAGAGGCCTCACACACACACACACACACACACACATATATATATATATATATATATATATATACATGCACACCTACACAAACCTTGCTTTTTCACCTTGTTTCTCTCGATTCATTTAGTAATATCAATGCAACACACTACCGGCATCCATCTTTCTGACAATTTACTTACACACAAACACACACTTTCTTTGCATATTTTCAACAGAGTCTATTGTTGTCATCTTGATTTCTAATAGTGACTGTGTGTATAGCTTCTCAAACAATATTAATGATGAAAAGACTTTTTAGCGTTAGGGTTTAGGGTTAGGGTTTAGGGTTACGGTTAGGGTTTAGGGTTAGGGTTTAGGGTTTAGGGTTACGGTTAGGGTTAGGGTTAGGGTTTTAGGTTTATGGGGGTTACGGGTTTAGGGTTAGGGTTAGGGTTAGGGTTAGGGTTTAGGGTTTAGGGTTACGGTTAGGGTTTAGGGTTAGGGTTTAGGTTTAAGCTACTGCTTTGATTTCTGCACGAGAGATTTTTTTTGTTGATTCAAATAAGCTCTGAATTGTGTTTGCATACACTGAGAAGGAACTGAGGTGAACATCTGAGGTGGTTTCAGTTAGCTGGACTACATTCTTCTGCTAAAGCAATGCATTAGCAATTTTGTTGTTAATATTTTATGTAGTCCTCAGTGCAGAGCCTCTGTGCCTTTTACTGTTCCTGTGGTTGTTACAGGCGCCGCGCCGGGGTTATACAGACTTAATATTTCATTCTGCATATTACAATACTACTTCTTTGTCATATACGGTGTACATCTTTGGCCAGGATTACATTTTGATAATACTTTGAGGTGAATTGACAAATAATACCTGTGGTTAGCAGCTTTCATTTTGCCAACATACTGTAACGTTTATATTAAAACCCACTAGTCATACAGAATGCACCGGTGTCACAGTGTCGTTCAGTTTTAGCACAATTTAGGGGAAGAAATGCAAAGCATAAAATTGCTTGTTGCTTTTTGTTTTTTATTAACACAGTTTATTAACATTAACATTTGTGAGCGTTTGGTTTAATAATATATCAAATAAGATCATATAATATTCTCTAATGAAAATTGGATAAATCAAATTAATGCAAGCGGGGCACGGTGGCGTAGTGGTTAGCACGTTCGCCTCACACTGCCAGGGTCCGGGTTCGATTCCCGTCTCAGCCATGTGTGTGTGGAGTTTGCATGTTCTCCCCGTGCCTCAGGGGGTTTTTCTCCGGGTTCTCCGGTTTCCCCCAATCCAAAAACATGCACGGTAGGTTGATTGGCACCTTGGAAAATTGTCCCTAGTGTGTGAATGTGTGTGTGTATGTGAGTGTGTGCCCTGCGATGGGTTGGCATTCCATCCAGGGTGTTTCCTGCCTTAATGCCCATAGACGCCTGAGATAGGCACAGGCTCCCCGTGACCCGAGGAAAAATCGGATATAGCGGTAGAAGATGAATGAATGAATGAAATTAATGCAATTCGTTTTTTATTATATTAATTAAATATAATATAATAGGAATAAATTTAATCGCTTTTAAAACAAAATGAATTAGATTAAACAGTTTATATTTGGCTAATACAGATGTGTGCTTGTGTGGGCGCGGGGGAAAAAAAAAACAAAAATAATAAAATATACAATAAGTAAAGAACACAATAAATACAGTGTCCAGTGAAGTAATTACCATCCAAGTTACTAATAAATCCCACGAATATCGGACGTGATAAACTCGAGTAAGCAAACAATAACAAAGCTAAATCATACTTCATAGTAAAATGCATAATAAGATTATGGCAGCACAATGAAATTTGATATCAGGGTTGTTTCTTTGCTCCTTGTGTAAGACGCATGCTACTGACGTCTGTTTACTCAAATAAACAAAGCATTAGTGATGTGTAAGCAGTAGGAACCCGCCTATTCATTATGCGACTAAACACAAGGGGGTGTGACCCGGAGGTGTGAGAGAGCTTCCATGACCTGCCACTAGAGGGTGCTAGAAACACGGTTTCAGCATTTTAGGTGGGTTTGTAATGGAGCGTGTTGATTTATTCGTAAACATTAGCACTTTTTATACGTTACTCAGGATAAGGGCGTTTGCTAAATACCGCAAATGTAAATGTTAATGTATTTATAAGTAATTGCTTATTAATTCATCATTTAGTTAAGTAAGAAATTATTGATAACTAATTAACTCATTAAAACACACATATGCATATATATATATATATATATATATATATATATATATATATATATATATATAGATATATATATATATATATATATATATATATATATATACAGACAGACAGACAGACAGACAGACACTTGGACCAGTCTAAGAATTTTAATTCACTGTGTTAAATATAAATACAATCAGAATGCAATGATTTGCAAATCATAAGCTTATATTTTTATTCACAGTAGAACATAGAAAACATATCACATAAGCCAAATAAGCCAATGAACTGAGAAATACACCATTTTAAGTAAAAAGAATATAAGGTAATTTTTAATCTGATGGCTGCAGTACATCTCAAAAGCATTTTGTAAACAACTAATTTGGTTAACTGGGAGCAGGTCAGTAATATGATTCAGTATATATATAGTGTATCTTAGCACTAAACTAACGTTGGGATAAATAAGATGGATTGTGGATTAATTTCAGAAAAATGCTTCTCAAAAGCAAATTGCAAAACAGTTTCATATTTCATCCTTTACAGAGTGATGTGCTGGATATCAGCCGCATTCTGGAGTCTAAGAACTAAACGAAGGAAACACATGTTCTCATCTAGATCAATAACCGAATCCACCAGTTTTGAGATTGAGATCTTTTGTTTTCATTTATTTATAACATTGCATAGTTTAGATAAATAAAGATATAAATATTCATATTAAATATTAATGAAATAAATATTCAAAATGAAGAAAAGATTGCATAACACTCTATAAATGTGTGTACTCGGAGGGGAAAAAAGAACAGGACTACAATGTGCAGTGACTTGTTTTTTTTTTTTTTTAACAGTCTGTGATATAAAAATTCAATATAACTTTAAATGACTGATGTAAAAGCAGTATGAAGGCAAAAAAAAAAATCAAGCATAATAAAAAAAAACAAAGGATTATTTTGTGGTATTAGTGAGAAAAAAAAGTTTTTTATTTATATATATTAGATCTTTTTTTGTTTTCCGGTACTACAAAGAATACATTATTTTACAGTAGCTTTGTCCAGTTTATTAAGTAAAATCTAATTAACTTTTATATACGAGTTTTGCATATGCATAATTATTATTATAACTATTATTAAACATCATTCCCAAATAATTAAACTGCCATTTCCAACACATACAGTCCAGTTCAGTAAACCCATTAGAGTGTTGCTGTACAAAAAAAGAAGACATGCTTAATCTTTTAAAAGAATGTTTGGACAGCACAAAGGTTATTTAAGAGAGACAGTATATTAAATCAGAAGGCCTGTGAAAATGCAGACCTGGTTCGGCTGCATATTATTGTCCGTCCTGTAGCGACACCTAATGGCAAAGCTGCGGAACAGCAAGCTTCTGAAAACAAAACCGCGGATGGGTTCAAATGTGTGGGTAGTTAACTGGAAAAATACTTCATGAAAAATAGTTTAGGGGTTTCACAGCAATGGAGGAGGCGTGTGTGTACTTATACAAGTTATTTAACCTCTAATTAATTCATTTTACTGTAAAATAAATGAAAATAAAATTATTTTTGCTGACCAAGACGAGTGAAACACATTTGGATTAGTTGCTTGGATGGCTTATCACTGCAAAGTTTCTTCCTCATGGAACAATTTTGACACGTACATTTATCTGGCATGCTTATTTCCAAATGATGTCTAAAATCCTTAACGTTAATACTGACGTTTGCTCGGGTGTGGAAAATTCCGAGGTGCCGTTGGATTTATCCCTGTGCAACGAAAGCAATTAGATGCTTTGGCCTTTAATATCCAGGAGTTGTCTTTTAATCCTATGGAAGTCTCCTAAACCTCCTAAACCCACATCTCCGGTGTCCTAAAGGTAATAGACGGTTTTTAAAATGAGAAAAAATAACATGGTAGAGGTCACCTTGGGAAGTTTACCAGTAGATGGCAACCATTTCTAAACCCTTTGGATTCTTATGCTTTTACTTTTGTTTGTTTGTTTGTTTTTTTGGTTTTCTTTGGTGTTTTTTGTGGGGGAAAAAAGATCGGAAAAGATATGGTACAATGTACCATTCACTTGTCGAGATTTGTCAAGTTTCGTTTTGGTGGAGGGAGTGCATAGTTATGGCTGAGCAATTATACATACTTTTCCAAATGAATAATACGATATACAAATAAAAAATGAATTTTAATTAAAAAGCTACCTGGCTCGAAACACAAGCATTGGTGCGTGTCCAGTTATCTCCTTTCCACCGAACTTATTCACTAATAAACTGAAATGATCAATTTCTGTATTTTAAATGAAAGTTTATACACTGTACATTTGTCTCGAATCAGAGGTCTGAAACTTCTGTTCAATTCCTTTTATATATATATATATATATAAAGTGATTATATATATATCACTAAATATCATCCTAAAACAGGGGAAATACCGTAAATTCTGGACTATAAAGCGCACCTGCATATAAGCCGCATCCGCTCTATTAAAAAAAAACCCCAAAAAAATCATAAATAAGCCGCACCTGCATACAAGCCGCATCCGCTTTTGAATTGTAAATGTACATGTATGTACCTAAATAGATCCTTTCCTAACCTGTATTTTAACACGGTGTAACGGTGGACGCTGCACAGAGACGCGGAGATCCGGAATTCATACAAAACAGGATTTATTAGAATAAAGAACTCAGGAGACGCCGCTCATACGGAGCGGCCAGACAGGCTAGGGAGCCTTGCGCTCTGCGCGCCGTGGTACCGGGAGTACCGGAGAGCAGGAGCGGTGGCGGACTTGGAAGTCCGTGAATCGGGAACAGACAAAGGTTAGGCATAAAC
>JACRUU010000008.1:14167388-14209888 GCA_030449085.1 Kryptopterus vitreolus | reverse complement strand
CCAGTTCTTCACAAATCATCTATTTATCTGTCATGAGCCATGACATTTGGAACATGTTTCTAATAGCTGATGTTATGGAGAATTCAACGTAAAGCCACCCGCTTGACCGAGGACATCTTTGTGTGCCTGTGTGTGTGCGTGATGAACACGGGGAAAAGTGCAGATGAAGTTTGGAAGCTTCGTGACATGATATTTGCGATATTTTCGATGATATTTGCTTCAGTAAACAATCTTGACTTCACTTCTTCCGAAGTGTTGTCTCTCTGTCTGTCTGTCTGTCTGTCTGTCTGTATTGAGAAAGCTACTTTAATCACAAGTAGTGTAACTTTTCAATGACTATAAAAGTAAAGTAACTGATTACTTTTTTATTACTTTCATTTGTCAACTAAGTGGCACTCAGATAACATTCTAAGGAAAAAAGGTAAAACCCTCAGAAAAAAATAGACTATATTTAGACTATATGTGGAGGGGGACTATATGTGTTACGCTTCGCCATATTTTTTTCCGTCCTGTTACTCCCTGCGCATACTCTGATTGAGATTGAGAGCACCACTGCCACCCACTGTAGTGGATGTACATTCATTCATTCATTCATCTTCTACCTCTATATCGGATTTTCCCTCGGGTCACAGGGAGCCTGTGCCTATCTCAGACGTCTATGGGCATTAAGGCAGGATACACCCTGGATGGAATGCCAACCCATCACAGAGCACACACACACATTCACACACCTGGGACAATTTTCCAAGGTGCCAATCAACCTACCGTGCATGATTTTGGACCGGGGAGGAAACCGGAGAACCCGGAGAAAAACCCCTGAGGCATGGGGAGAACATGCACAAACTCCACACACACACACACATGGCCGTGTGAGACGGGAATCGAACCGGACCCTGGCGGTGTGAGGCGAACGTGCTAACCACTAAGCCACCGTGCCCCGTGGATGTACAATTATACTATTCTTCTATTTATTCTATTACACACACACACACACACACACACAGACACACACACCCCAGGGATCTAAAACACTAGATCTTCAACATTTTCATAAGTAATTATAATTTAATTTACTTTTGGAAAAATGAACGAAAAATAACACTGCATTATAATATTAACATGGAACTTTTAATGTATGTGTATTTATATGCACGACTGTAGTCATTGTCTTTAGCATTGCAGCTATTACTCCTTTCCCTTATCCATCCCTTATATTGCTTGTGCGATACACAATCTAATTGTTTTTCCTTTTATATGTCATAAATGTACACACGGTGTATGATTGCATGCATATGTGGCAAGAGAACAAATACCTGAAACATCAAGTGCTTTGTGATGGAGCTCCAGAGAACAGTGTTGACTGCTGGCTTCTCATATTTCCCCCACAAGATTTATAAGCAATAGGAGTTAATTAGTAGAAGTACGGCCTTGATGTTAAGGCATTAATGTTAACAAAAAGAAAACGTTTATACGTAATTATATAGATGCGATTTACAAAGGAAAAGCGGTTTTGTGTTTTATTAAATTGGAGACTTCTCTAAGTGCCTTTAAACTTTCATATACTGTGCCTGTTACCACATGAGACAAACACGAGACCAGTTCAAAGTTCATGCTTGCGTCCTATTTCAGTTTTTCTACTTTATTTTAAAGTACATAAAAAAAAAAGAAGTGAATATCTGAATTAATTTGTATTAATACCAAAGTGTACTCGGATGGTCTCCAATTTATTTGTTTGTTTGTTTGAATCTTTTTACACTTTCTTGTTAATATTTCATGTCTTAAAACATTATTTTAAGATTTCTATTTATTATTTCCAAGATTGAAGGGTAACTCTCTCATGTAAACTATGGACAAATGATTCATGGAGTCTTGCTGACTATCATCTCAGGATGTTTACTCAATGATGTTGTTCTGGATATATACCGGACAGCATTCCTTTATTATTCTCAGCTATATTTATTTATAGCTTCCCAAAATACACCCTTGTTTACCAGGAAAAATTACAGAAGTGCATTTTGAAGTCATCAGCCGGACTTTAAAGAAACATGACAGTACGTCTATATCAGGACGTCTGTATCTGCTACATAAGGTGCTTTATACCTGTCCCATGTACATCACAGAAGAGTGAAAATCTTTCTTCACACATCTCAGACACGCAAGCTAAGGGACGATACAGCATGACACAGCGCCATGGGAGCACAAAGGGCTCAGGGCATCAATGGGGTTTGAAGCCATCCTACGTTTACATTTACAGCATTTAAAAGAAGCCCTTATTCATAGTGACTTAAGGGTCTTGCTCAATGGCCCACTAGTGACAGCTTCCTGGTGCTGGGATTTAAACCTGCGACCTTCCGGTCCAGTTCCTTAACCGCTGAGCTCCCACCTCCCAGCATTCCCATCAGTAACCCAGAGCTGTAATCACGGAGCTGCTACTTCTCACAAATGTATTCTCTAAGCCATGCAAGCCTGCTGTTGGCACACAACCAGAAGGATGAGACTAAACAGAGACATATTAAAACAATTCATATTCTGACTGTTCATATCTGATTGCATATACAGATATATGAATAGTTGTCTATGTATGTACAACTATTCATATATGTATGTATATGTAATCGGATTTAATCATGTCTGTCCCAAACTATAGAAATAATAACCTAAATTACAGTAGAGCCCTATACTAAAGGTGTGTTAGATCATATACATTACTTTTTTTATGCAATGACTGACACGAAGTGAATCAAAGCAAAAACCAGCATTGCAGACCAGTAGTCATTTTGCTTAATGGGCTTCTCTGTAATTTATAAACAAGGAGGCAAGAATGAATCAGGGGCACGGTCTTTGTCTTTATATCTGATTGCTTGTTCAACATTTTTGTTTCAATGTTTTCGTTCGTTATGAACAGTATATGAACAGTGGCTTAGTGGTTAGCACGTTCGCCTCACACCGCCGGGGTCCAGGTTCAATTCCCGTCTCGGCCGTGTGTGTGTGTGTGTGTGGGGGGGGGGTTTGCATGTTCTCCCTGTGCCTCGGGGTTTTTCTCCGGTGTTACCTGGTGGTCTTTGGGATTTGTAATCTTGAACTTTTTTAGAAGTAACCGTAATTTAATAGCATTAGTAACGGATTACTGTTACTTTTATTTCGTAATTAAATTAGTAACTAGTTATTCCCCAACACTGTGTGTGTGTGTGTGTGTGTGTGTGTGTGTGTGCATATATATATATATAGATATATATATATATATATATATATATATATATATATATATATATATATATATATATACTATATATACATATTACTACACACACACAAACAAACAAGAATTAAGGTACAATTGCACTGGAAATACAATCTATATCAGGAATCAGCCACCCCACATTGACCTTGGCGCCGTGCCTGGAACTATCGACATGATATCTGGTTCAACCTATAGTCACTCGGAACTATGGCTGAGCACAAACTCAAAGTACAGCCTGCTTTCACACAAAATGTTGCACAGGAATTGAAAAACAGTTGAACAGGAAAACATGTGTTGAAATGTCTGACTTGATGCAGCATAAAACCTCGCGCACTGCCGGGAAAATATCAAACGGGTCCCTGTTCGGAAGAATAACCAAAGCATTACTGAGAAAAGAGGCACCGAGACAGAGAGGACGCATTTACAGTAGTAGAAAAGCGTAAAACCGTTGTAAAAAGGCAGGAGAGATGTTTTGAAATTGAACAGATTTAGAAAAATCTGTTGATAAGCTAAAATATAAACTAAATATATATTTTTTAATCTTCTAAATAGCAGCATACTGGTGAAATGAAGCATTTTGTATATTAGCGGAGGGATCGCTTATCCCAACAACTGTTTTTATATAATATGCAATGTGTTAATAGCAAAAAAATGTATAAATCAACATGACAAATAATAGGGGGCACGGTGGTTTAGTGGTTAGCACGTTCGCCTCACACCGCCAGGGTCCGGGTTCGATTCCCGTCTCGGCCATGTGTGTGTGTGGAGTTTGCATGTTCTCCCCGTGCCTCAGGGGGTTTTTCTCCGGGTTCTCCAGTTTCCTCCCGGTCCAAAAACATGCACGGTAGGTTGCTTGGCACCTTGGAAAATTGTCCCTAGTGTGTGAATGTGTGTATGAATGTGTGTGTGTGTCCTGCGATGGGTTGGCATTCCATCCATGGTGTATCCTGCCTTAATGCCTTAATGTGAGTGCACAAATAACTTTTGATGTGCAATAAACAAAGAAATAAATGCAAAATAATATGACGTACAGGTAAAATTCTACAACCCCATTCAGTTGCCAGGAGACCTGTGAAAGCAACACCTGAAATTGCTATCAGATATGT
Source organism: Kryptopterus vitreolus (assembly GCA_030449085.1). Taxonomy (NCBI): domain Eukaryota; kingdom Metazoa; phylum Chordata; class Actinopteri; order Siluriformes; family Siluridae; genus Kryptopterus; species Kryptopterus vitreolus. The sequence continues at coordinate 14,205,541 of JACRUU010000008.1, read as the reverse complement.
ATTATTTGTATTTTTATTGTAAACATGATATAAACACACCGTCATGGTTGCCTTTCTATACATAATTTTTCAAATTCTGAAAAGCATACAGGGGTCTTTATATGTCACAAATTAAATATTCATTATCAGAATAAAATCTGTTAGATACATTACAAGGTATTAAAAATGTCAAAATATTAATATTATTTATAAAGTAGTATAAAGTCCCAATATTAAACACACGCTCGATACTGTATACAGAATTGTAACGCTATGCGAGATTCCCATCTTTTTTCCACCCCATCTATACCCAATTCTGCTATTCTGCAATCGTGTGAGAATGTGCATTTGTCCCATGAGGCCAGTCTTCTGTGTCAAACATGTGAGGCACGACGTAATCCTTGTACTGTCCATCAATCAGTTTAGCTGCGTTGTTCTTAGCGAACCAGCAGTGCACCGTGTGTGTCCCGGAGTAAATATTTCTGCTCTTCTTGGTCACGTCCACAATGCGTTCCTTCACCTGCAGGGCCATGTGACCAGGCTCAGGGATACTCTGGGTCGCGCTTTCTTCTTGTGTTGCTGAGGTGATGTTTCCAGGACGCCGCGTCAGTGCGACTTCTTCATGAATAAACTGACCTGAAAGGAACACGAAGCTCGTAAGCACGTCTCGTAAAGGTTACAAAAGCAGGAAATAAAAGACACGCTTTCACTATAGACGTCCAGATATAGGCATATAGTAAAACTCGATTGACTGTAATGTGATTAGTTGGAGTACATCACAAAAGTGATTAAACCCCTCACATTTCAGTAACCACTGGATTTTAGTATATCTTGTCAAAGGGCAGCTCTATAGAAATGATACTTGGACATGTTTTAGTGTAGCAGCTTGTGCAGCAATAAATTGTCCTTTGAATATAACTCAACATGCAGGCATTAACGTCAAAAGAGCTGGTAACAAAAGTGAGTACTATTTAAAGTGAGCTATATAAGGGCTGTATGTCGAGTTATTTTCGGAGGACAGTAAATCTATACTGCTTTACGTGCTGTTTATTGACTACTCTACAATGTATAGTTGTGACAATAGCTGTACCACTGCTCCATTGATAGACATGGTAATATCATTACCCACAGTTGCCCAATTACATGCAAAAAGACCGTAAACGAACTAAAAATCAACCCCAAAACTAAAACTGGAACTTTACAATTCCTTTACATTTACAAAGATATCGTTTATACAACTAAGTAGATACATTAGCCTTTATTTGCCACATATATATATATATATATATATATAACAGCATAGTGAAATTCTTTCTACACATATCCCCACACAGAGGGTTTAGGGCCTTGCCCAAGGACCCAATAGTAGCAGCTTGGTGATATCGGACCTCGACCTTCCGACCTCAACCACTAATCTCCACCCTCCCTTAATGAGGAGGGTTAATGATATGGGTTAAGGGCCTTCCTCAAGGCCCCAGCTTGCAGGTTTTACGATTTACAATAGCAAATTTTTTATAAATATGATCAAAAACCCTATAAACCCCCAATTCATTACATGTACAGCATTTAGTGGATGCCCTTACCCAGAGCAACTTACAACTGAGGATTAAGGGCCTTGCTTAAGGGCCCATTTGGTGGTGGGTGAGATTTGAACCTGTGATCTTGTGGTCTGGAAGCCAGCTCCCACTAAGCTACCACCTCTCCACCAAATCCCTGCCTCAAAAGTTTTACATTCTCTACCACGTCTGTTTATGTAAACAAAAAGCAAAGCTGTTAGCTATGATTAAATTCAAAGCATTAAATGTAATTGTTATAAACATATTTATTCATAAAAGTGTGATCGATTTTTTTTTTTTTTTTTCAAAGTGTATTTACCTAACAGTCCGTGTGTGTCCTTGCTCAGTCCCTTGCTGTCCGCTATGTAGAATCCCAGATGGTCTCGCTGGTACGGGGCAGGGTTTTTATAAATATGCAGCAAGATGATGAACTGAATTGTCCCCTGAATGGTAATCGTTACATTGGCATTGGCAACTACAGCCACCGCTAAATATTTGTTATCCACAGAAACACTGGAGCTGCATGGAAGGACGAGGCGATCAAGGCTGTCCACGATGACCTTGCGTGGCGTCACCTCGATGTATGACCTCTTAGGCTTGTCAACAACAATAAGGATGGAGCTAAAATACGTGCGCTGCTGTTTGTGACTGCCAGGGGGCGCTGGAGCGCCAATCAGCTTCCCGTTTACCGTGACACCTTGGAAATTAGGCAGATTTAAACACAACAGTATTGTAATATCACAGCTACACTACTGAAACTGTACATCAATGTCATTTTGTAATATATTTATTAAACGATTATATGGAAGCTTATGTTATTAGGCTTACCTGACTGTTTGTGGTCGGTCACTAAGCGGAGGATATCCCCAGGCTCTCCGTTAATGTTAAAACACACAGTTAGTTTGCTGAGCGGGAAGTCAACAACAAAGTGAGGATCTCCGTCCGCTAGACAGGGACGACACACACACACACACACACACACACACACACACTCATTTACTAATATAACACTGGTGTAGTGTTTTAATGTCTAAACAGAAAATTCAAACCAGGAACCTCTAAGCAACCAAAAGGCATTTTTAAAAATAAATAATACTGTAATATTTATACCCCATTATGTTTATTGCACATCATTGCATTTCAAAATTTTCTTTCACAATCATTGCTGATGAAGTGTTTTGCTCATGGCTACAAAAAAGGCGCTTTATACATTTATATAAAATGAGTGAAAATGATTTTAGCGATGTTCAGGAGCTGGGGTCAGCATTACTACAGAGCCTGTGGGCTAAGGGCCTTGCTCCGGGTCCCAAGGATGGCGGCTTAGCAAAAGTATAATTTTATATATATATATATATATATACTATATATATATATATATATATATATATTATATATAAGATATATATATATTCATTCAATACCACCTGCATCCTAAAGACTGTATTACTTATATTAACTTATAAAACAGTAAAAAAAAATTACTTGTATTCAACAAAAATATATATGCCACAATAATATGAAAGACTCACAAATGCACAAATGCTTGTTTAAGGGCACAACCATTTATTCGGTTTAGGGCCAATTTGTTTTTTTACACGGAGCCAGGCAATGTCTGGACAGTTTTTGCTTAATAAACAAAATGATCATTTATAAACTGCATTTTGTATTTAACTTGCACTGTATATCTGAAGACATCTAAAGACTGAAGATGCTCTTAAGATTGTATTGTCTGTTCACACAATGCATCTTAGTTAAGGCTTTATAACTGGGACCCTCCTCTCATTCCTTTTTATCTCCCACAAGCCATCTCTAATTGCCACTTAAATGCCTACCATTCTTCAAAAGGCTACTGTCTGTAACACTCCTCTGCATGGAGCCAGATTCTGGCCTTAAATGCATACCATACACACATACACACACACACACACACACACACACACACACACACACACACACACACACACACACACACACAAGTTCACACACAATGCCCCGCCCCGTAATCTGGAGCCTTTTGTTAGCAATTAGAGCCTGCAGTGAGTATTTTCATAGTATTTAACTTCTCTCTGTTGTAGGCCCCTTTACTCACACGAGCTAAATTACAAGCCAGGTTTTTAGACAGCGACTAATTATTTCGTTCCTCCGCTTTCGGAGAGAGCTCCTTGCACAGTCGTCATTTAGAACAAAGGAAGGAAATTACCTGATGTTTTGGACAGGGTGACAGACTTTTTGCCAGGCCTTTTAAGTCCATCTGTTACAGACAAAACACAAGAGCCACCACTGTTTAGAGACTGCTTAAAGGAACAGCTAGACAGGAATAACGATAATAATAATAATAATAATAATAATACGTCAGGGCTTGTATTCAAACGTCTCCTAGGATTCCTTGCTAAATTCTACTTCATATTTTGCTTTTTGCAGTAGTAAATAGATTGGATTTTATTTTTTAAATCCACCTTAATCCAGATACAGTTGATCTGCCAAGACATGCTTTGCCCCTTAGCTTGCAGCTAGAAGCGTAATGTAGCCAATACCGGAATCCTTCACTACACTGTAATATAGGATTCTGACCAATAAAACATTTCAAATGGGAATAGAACACACCGCCATGTTATTTATTATTTAACTAGAACTAAACATCCCACTGGGTTTTACTTCCTGTGCTGGAAGACGGAAAGGCGGGGCTTAGAGTGTTTACCTCACAGATCCAAAATCCTGGGGTTATTGTTTTTTTTTCCTCACCATGTCTGCACGGGTTTCCTCCGAATGAAAGTGGTTAGCGGAGAAAAATGATTCAGTGAATCAATAAACATGCATAAGCTATGAACTGTTGTCGCTTTGGAGCTTAGAAGTAGTTTTAGAACAAAACCAGAAACCTAAAAAAAAGGTACTTATTTTTTGTTTGTAAATACTTTATTGATCCTGTGAGGGACATTTATTTTTGTCTTTGCGTATCCCAGCTTGTTTCATGGCCATACAGTTCCCCTGGAGCTCAGAGGGTTAAGGGCCTTGCTCAAGGACCCAAGGGTGGCAGCTTGGCGATACCAGGGGTCGAACCGCCGATCAGTAGGCCAATACATTAAACCGCCGAGCTACACCCCATCCCCCTTTTTGTGGGAACTGTGAGAGGAGTTCCCCAGCTAACATACAATATGACAGAGAACAAGCAATCAGGGAATACCACATGGCAGGGAAACACACTCATTGCAAGGCGCTAGGTGGGCTTATAAGCATGCATTAACATCAGTGTCACCGTGATTGACGGGCGAGAAAAATGTGCCGCCACACTGACAGCATTGGGCGCATTGTGATTCAGATTTCCCTAAAGCAAAATAACGAACTCACTTGTGGTCTTGTCATGTCTGGCTGCTGTGGCCGGCTGTTCCTTATTTCGGTGCAGGCTCTGGGGTGTCCCCCCTGTGGGCTCCTCCTCCGTTAACTGATTAGCCAAATCTGAATGTGCAGGGGTTTCTGTAGGCTCATCCTCTGCTATCGTTCCATCGGTGAGAAGTTGCGGAGTCTCCACTTTCATTTGCGTTAACGGCGTGAGGAAGTTGTAAGAGAGCGAGAGCTCGGTGGCACGTTGCGTAAAATTCTCTCTTTCGGAGCTGGTTTGGCTGCGCACGCGTCCATTCAGTCCATCCTTGACGCTCAGGAATCCCCAGAGGCGCTCGACGTATCCGTCCGCGTTCGGCCCGGCTTCAGCCTCGTCCACACGCCGCTTGGTTTCGCGCTCCCGCTCACTCAGAGAGATGTCCTTCTCCATTACAATGCTACGGTCGCTGTTGGTGGCCGTCACCTGCACGTGCAGGGAGTCCGAGCTGCGATCGGTCAGCTTTCCGGCCACGACGATCTCGGAGCCGTTGAAATAATTGGGGAAGAGGTTCTGCGTGACGTACTCCACAGAATCGTCTGAATATTCGACACGGATGTCGGAAAGCAGAGGGGTGCCGATTTCTGCGTAGAAGCTACAAACAGAAAGCAGGGGACTATTAGCTTATTATTAAAAAATAGTAATAAGGGGAGGTAATGGTGGGTTAAGAGTCTCTTGGGGCTTGAAAGGAAACACAATTGCTCAGTTGTAAATCTCTGGAAGGCGTCTGAAGCAAATCCCTCCAAAGTTGTAAGTCACGGAAGCATTGTAAATGTACTGTAATAGTAACATTTTATTTGCGAATAAACAAAACCATTTAAGTGAGAATCATCCATAGTTTTCGTAAAAAAAATTCTTAACAGAAAAAAAAAAAAACAATTACATAAACGTAAATCGAATAAATGTAACCCAAAGGTTCTGTATTTACTAGAAAGCCATCAATGTTGTACTCATAGACTGTAGAATAGTGTTGCATTGATTGCTAGGATTTATAAAAAAAAATTTAATATGTCAATACTTAAAAATTCTTACGATATTCAATATATCTCGATTTGTTTGCATTTGGGATCTAAAATCATTTTTAAAAACGTTTTTCTTTTGTCTACATAAAAAAAAAAAAAAACGGTATTTTTCATCGTTCTCAAAATTATTGCAATGCCGCTCATCGCCGATATATCGCCCAGCCCAACTAGAATTCCATAAACATTCATTGTTCCTAATCTCTTTAAAAAGGCTAGTTACATGAAAAAGCAATTCTAGTTGAGTATGCTTTTATTAAACTGACATATTTGACTGACATATATTATGAATTGACATATATAAATTGACGTATTCGTCTCGTAGTCTATTTGGTCGTCTATTTGGTTCTCATACTCCTGGGAGCTCCTAGGTAAACAACACACAAGGTCACACGTTTGTAAACGGTTGTCATGATCCTATCTGTTTCAATCTCAACCTCACTTGGTACATTTAAGCTTTCTCTTACTTCCTCTCTCTGTCTTTCTATTTCTTATAGAAAAGATTATATATCTATTTCTTATGCTTCGGAAACGATGGAGCTGAGCAACACCTTGTTAAGAAACCAGTTGGGAAAGGTCAAGAGCTTCTTAAGAGCTCAGTTGCAGCTTGGTGATGCTTGGACTTGAACTATTGACCTTTTTAAAAAAAAGTAACCACGAGGTTTATTGGCAGCTTCTGTCGAAAGATCATTTCCAGGGCCAATGTAGTAGAGGGTGTGTTTTGTCAGAAGCCAATCAGAGCATGTCTTGGTATAGACACTATTAAAAATTGGTGATTAGCAAAAGTTGCAATAAAAAGGGCTTACATGCGTTCGAGAGGACAAGCCTTTAATATAGCAACCCTAATTTCGCTCAAATATTAAACCTACACTAAATCCACCATTCTCACCCTTTCAGCATGGAGCTTGCATCAGCATCTTCTGGAATTCTTCTCATAGTGCCACAGTTCTCCAGTGCCATGCGGTCCAGGAGCTTATAGTCGACGTCGTTGCCCATCCCAATCGTAAAGATGCAGAACTTCTCCTGCACGGCAGATTTTGCGTTTCCCAGAATGACCGGCGTCTGGACCACACCCACTGTTGGTCGGCCATCAGTCAAGAAGATTATGAGGGACACGCTGTTGTGACTCGTCTCCTCCTTTTGCGACAGGTAGTCTCTGAGCAACGTCGAACCGGCCTGTAGGGCACTGTTAATATCCGTGCCTGGGATTGCGGGGGGGGTGGGGCGGGGGGCGGGGGGTTTCGGGGACAAGAGACAAGACCAGAGATTAAAAAGACCAGAGATTAAAATAATGTTACAACCTGGAACTGAAACGGACAAACCAGGCACAACAAAACAACACACAATTATATAATATACTGAAGTATTATTAAGAAATCTAACTATGAATACATAAATATACAGTACAATAAAGAACATTGACTAAAAAATGACTAAAGAGCTGCCAAATTGGAGAATCAACAATCATGCGAAACACAACGTCGCGTTGGTGAGAAATAGTAGACGCACAATTACCTCAGGTTTATTTATTTTATAAGTCATTTTGTTCACGTATATTCGTAACACTACTCGAAAGTGTACAAATACTTTGTAGATGCTGTAGGCAAAATCCTGTTGTGCAGTTTGAAAAACATTTGTTGACATTTAGGACAAATGATCTTTGTATATAAAGATAGATAAATATTTATTTATACTCACATCATATACAGCGAATATATACAGTATAATTTTGTGATACTGATATGTACTATAGAAAAGAGATAGCCGACACCTGACCATTGGTTTTATATGTTCTCCTTAAATGTTCCACATTTAGTCATGTTATAACAACCGCCACTATCCTGGGAAGATGCTCTACTCGTTTTTTTTATTGTGCTGTTGTGGAGATATGTGATTATTTAGCTTATTTAGGATGTTAGATACTGATGTAGGTGACGTAACGATGTCTAAGGTGCATGATCCAGATTTACTAAGGTATTCAATAAGGTATATAACTCTTTAGCAGTAGCTCCTGCTCTCCAACTCATATAAACCATATTTTTCATGGAGCTGACTGTGCAAAGATAGATGCTTTGTCATGCTGGAACTGCTTTGGAGCTCCTGGTTTAAGTGTGTGGAAAAGTTAGTGCAGCCACTTCCAAAGACATGTTCCTAAAACTTAAAACTTGTGTGTATATATGCCATATTTATCATAATCATGTTTACTGTTTATAACAGACATGGGCAAACTATGGCCGACTGGCCACACCTGGCCCGCCGGCCCTTTTAATACGGTACGGAATTGTCCCAATCAAAGGACACCTGGAATTTTGGCCCGTCTGTCCAATTTTAAAAGTCAGTGTGGCCTCCGAGCCAAACCGTGTGCCCCCATCCCTGGTTTATAATGTACAACTCGCAACACTGCTGTTTTTAGCACGTCATTGTGTTTTTCACTATTGCACTTCAGTACTATGCGCATTGTGCTGTATAACATATACAGTAGGATCACTTGTCTGTGCCTTTTTGTGTTTTGTGTATTTGTCCTGCGCTGTCTTATGTCGCACCGTTTGCACACGTGTGTGTATATACGACAACTTGGTCCTCAGCAGTTGTTTTAAGGTTCTGGAGAAACGCTTTAAGATGGTTGCAACGGCAATAAATGCTTCTCGACGTGATTTGACTTGAACTTAAAGGTTTGGGGAAGACCCACCTACGGCGGCATAAAGTCAGGAGTGTCAGTATTGTTGTACAAGCGATAATGATTTATTCGATGGTAAATAAAGAGTATGAAATGGTAAAAGGCGTGGCACCTCCATTAGGTGAGATCATGTAGATGAACTTCTTGGCATCGCGTACGCTGTACGGCGAAACGGGAACGAGCTTGCCAGGCTGCCACACTCGTACGCGGTTGGAAAAACTGACGAAGTTAAAGTGATCATTTGGACGCAGGTCGCCCAGGATAGTGAACAGAGCTTCTTTAGTCTTTTGGAGAAAAAAAGGGGGGGGGGGTGAGGGGTGAGTGGGGGTGATAGTTGGCTGTGTGTAAGTATTGGAAGGATTATTTCTTCCAGGGAAATGCGCACACATACAAAAACGTAACAACTCATACATCAGTGCATGTTAAGCTAAAACATTCAAATGTCTGATAGACGTCTCATCAGCTTTGCAGCACGTAGCAACACACAGCTCTTGTGCCACTGGTGTTGCGCAACTGCATAAAGGTGACATGCCTCAGTGTAATGTTATTCATATAGATTGTGGCATTTAATTGGTCATAATCTTATTCAACAAGTCGCTTATTTCGGGTCGGGGGGGGGGGGGGGGGGGGGTCGGGAGGACAGAGACAGAGAGACTAATGCTTTCAAAATCCTGGTTTTTAACACACCTGTTTCATTTTGGTCCCCAGCATGGAGGCACTGGTGTCAATCACAAACACAACGTTCTTGGGTACGACAGGCAAATCTTTGGGAGCAAAGTAGTGCACAAAGTGTCCATCCAGCACCTGGGGACAGAAGAAATGTTCATGAACGTTTGCATGTGTGTGTGTGTGTGTGTGTGTGTGTGTGTGTGTGTGTGTGTGTGTGTGTGTGTGTGTTTGTATGAGCTCAGAGTTCTGCAGTCCATCTGTGGGTGGATATGTGTCTGGGGAAAAGATGGAATTAATTTGCTTTCTGGGCAGAAAAGACAGAAAACTTAGTGCTCAGTGTGTGTTTTAGAGAGCAAGTGCAAGATTATGCTAAATAGTGTTTTTAGGGGGAAAAAAAATAAAGTATAATATAACAATATAATTCCCCAATATAATCTAAATATAGCATAATGTAATAACACCTCACCATATCCGTGTCCTTTTACTGCTCAAAATGTTTGCATCCATTTTTGGGTGTGGCCTTGATCTAGACACCGGGTTTCTGGGCATTTTTATCGTTTTCTAATAGAATAGCCTTTATTTGTCACATATACATTAAAGCACAGTGAAATTGTTCCTTCGTATATATATACCAGCCTTATTTTTTTTGGAAGATGGGGTCAGAGCGCCGGGTCAGCCATGGTACAGCGCCCCTGGAGCGCAGAGGGTTAAGGGCCTTGCTCAAGGACCCAAGGGTGGCAGCTTGGCAATACCGGGGCTCGAACCCCCAACATTCTTATCAGTAGCCCAGCGCCTTAGACCACTGAGCTACACCCTCCCTAATAACTAATTTGAACATACATACATAATATGAACAAAAGTATGCTGAAGGCACAAAATTGTCCAGGGTGTCTTTGGATGACGGGGGGGATTCTGCAATGTGTACATAGAAGATCATACATGGACAATAAACAATACCGTTTTATTATTTGGTGTGTCTGAATATGTTTGTGTGTGTGTACCTGAATATCGCCGATGCCTAACTCTCTCTCCACATCATAGCGCACTATAAAATCTCCCAGCATGCCATTGTTGGAAATCCTGACCTGCTGAAAGACGTTTGGGGTAAAAGTAATCTTGCAGAATGTCTCGTTCTGTCGGATCAGCGTTGAAGGTGGAACGTCCTCGTTACCTGAGAAGGGACATGGAATGTATATTGATTTGACATGGCATTTACTGCTGTTCTTTCTACACAGTAGAAAGTGTTAACGTCTCTCCATGCTTCATATAGTTGTATGCACTGTAATGTTACGATTGACGATTAATCAGGGTTCGAGGAAAGTGTAACAGAAGAGCAGCTGGAACGAAAACCTGCTGCAGTGGTTTCAGAGTCTGTCAGAGCATTTGGGTGTGGACTCTCCCAAAAGAGACGTTTGCAGGATGATGGAGTTTGTATTTAATGGAAGGTCCAAGATGACGTGAACAAAGCATGAGGCAATGGATTGTTGAGGCAAGAATGGTGGAAATAATAAGATGCCTTTTCTAGATTATTTTATACATGCATGTATGTGTGTGTTATTTATATATATAAACGAGAGAGCTGTGTGTATATGTATATGTATATATATATATATATATATATATATATATATATATATATATATATATATATATATATATACTACCTGGGAATACTAGGTTGCTGCTGGTAGAGGTGTTAGTGTGGCCAGCAGGGGGCGCTTACCCTGTGGTCTGTGTGGGTCCTAACACCCCAGTATAGTGACGGGGACAAAAAAAAGCACTGTCTTTCGAAGGAGACGTTAACTTGAGGTCATGACTCTCTGTGGTCATTAAAAATCCCAGGATGTCTTTCGGAAAAAGGGTAGAGGCGTGTCCTCGGCATCCCGGCCAAATTCACCCATTGGCCTCTGACCATCATGGCCTCCTAACCATCCCCGTATCTACTGATTGGCTTCATCATTCTGTCTCCTCTCCACCAGTAAGCTGGTGTGTGGTGGGCGTTCTGGGGCACTATGGCTGGCGTCGCATCATCCGGTGTGGTGGATGAGGAGATCCCCCTCCCATTATGTAAAAGCCCTTTGGGTGTCTAGAAAAGCGCTATATAAATGTAATGAATTATATAAATATATACATACACATACACACACTTTATTTATATATATATATATTATAGATTATATATATATATATATATATATATAATATATATAAATATATATATATATATATATATATATAGTGTGTGTGTGTGTGTGTGTATACATATTGTATATACATACATACATACACACAAATATATATACACATACATATATTAGAGCAGTATGATGTTATTCTATAGCTATACTGCTACAGTCTTTTTTTTTATATATATATGAAATGTCGGCCATCGAGCATCCTACAATGTGGCAGTTATTTAAGCAGTAAGGTGAAGGCATGAAACTTGAGGTATGAAGAAAGTATGAGACCTACAATTTTTCGTTTGGTTGAAAAGGTCAACATTTACACCTCAAAAATGGTACAGGAGCATGTAATGCGTGGACATTCGGTGCCACCCAGTTGAGGCTGGGATTCCTTTTGAATCTGGTTCTACTCCAGGTTTCTTGCCAAAACCATTTCAGCGAGTTATTCCTTGACTTTGTCGCCACTGGCTCAATCATCGGGGACAAACTTAGCTCGGTGGAAACGTTAACGGCTTCCACCAAGGCTTAGCCAATCAGATTTTAGAAGCCACATTAGACAATAAACCCAGAATTACCGCCTGTCCTACTGATGTTCCTGGATCCGGGTGTTTTGCTTTTGCGCAAAGGGAGAACTTCGAGGTGCTTGATGCGCGAATGCTCCACGATGGTAACGGTCACAGCGAGCTTGCTGACCAGCTGCATGGGCCTAACGCTCGTCACATGCTGGTAATAACCCAGACGTCTCTGCAGCAGCTCCTCGTATGTCAGAAGAAAGATGGCACGGTTTCGCCCAGGGATTTTTACCTGCATGCGGAACAACTCCATCTCTGCCTCACTTTGGGGGGGGGGGGGGGGGGGGGGGTAGATGGTTGGTTAATGAAGAAATGGAAAGAATGATAGAGCATTAGATCACAGCTGATTCCGTAACTGGGTCGATATTGGCATGGAGTTTTCTATTGTAGAATGGGAAAATACACTCTCCAATTTCAATGTATCCAGTTCCTGTACACTCACTTCCCAGTTTCCTCCATAGTAGGTTTATTAACTATAATTTAACTATTTGTTTTTAGCCATGTTTATCTTTTTGATTCACTTCTTATGTCACAAAGAGAAGTGGTCACAGAGTGCTATAGCTTCTATGACGTTGGAACGCTATAGGAACTAATCTGCATTGTAGAAATCATTGTGGTATGTGAGAAATGTTATAAACAAATGCTGTTAAAGAAGAACACTATCTCACAATGATGCTATGATGTCACGAATAAGTCTAATTTATTTCTTATTTAATCAAGGCCTTATGATGAAGCGAAACTGATCATTTACTTGTGCTGTAGAAAAAAATAATAATAGTAATAATAATAATACCAATAAGCATATCTATGATTTCTACCCAGTAGCTTTAATGAGCAATAGCTATCTAACCAATACACACAGTTGACTATGGACAGTGTTTGGGAGGAACTAGTTACATGTAACAGCATTATGTATTTTAATTACAAAATAAAGGTAACAGTAATTTGTGACAGTTACTGAGGAAAAAAATGTGTAATTAAATTACAGTTAAGGGTTACAAATAGGGTTACATCGGAACAATTTCATGTCAAATCAGTGCTTTAGACTTTGGCAAGTGAAAGGTGATTTTGATTTGAATGATGACGATCTGTGAATGTGTGTGTGTGTGCCCTGCGATGGGTTGGCATTCCATCCAGGGTGTATCCTGCCTTAATGCCCATATACGCCTGAGATAGGCACAGACTCCCCGTGACCCGAGGGAAGATCGGATAAAGCGGTAGAAGATGAATGAATGAATGAATGAATGATGACGATCTGCTTCAGTTTCATTTTGAAAAATAGAACCTTTTTTTTTTTGGTTGTTGGAACTTTTTTTCCTTAGAATGTTAACTTAAAGAGCCACCTAGTGGTCAAATGAAAGTATTAAAATGTAATCACTTTTATAAAGTCTTTGAAAACTTCCACTACGTATTACTTATCTTGAATAGGGTCATTTGTAATCTGCAATCTATTACATTTCCAAAATAACCTTCCAAACACTGTATATGGATTGTATATGGATTGTACGTTATCTGTACTCTTCCAGTTGCCAGTGTACTCACTTTCCACCATTTAGATCTTCTATCTCCTTAATGAGATATTCACAGGGAAGTATTTAAAAACAGATTAAATAACACTATTTGTTTTCATCAATGAAGACTAGAAGCATTCGACCCCCAGAGACCCCTCCTTACCTGCTCTCTGCTGAATCGTTGGTCTTTGGTGCGCCATTGTTCTCCTTCCTGTCCTTTTTCGCTTTCTTTTCCTTTGGCTTGATCTGGCTGGGGAACACTCTCCCTCCCACAATCCTGTACCGGGCACAAATCAGCTTGTCATAACCTCGCTGTAGTCATGACCACATCTAATTTGCTGCAACTTAGTAAAGGGTTCTGTAGCGTTTAGTGAGCGAGTTTGTGTTTGTGATATTAATGCTAATCTAAACTCTCTCAGGCCCTGTGGTAACCTCTCTAAACCTTTCCACAGACAAAAACAGCCACAGTTCAATCATGGAAAAATGACTAAATTAAATGTTGTAGTAAGAGAGTAAATAATCCAGAATGGTCTTAGTGATATTGTGAACCTCAGCATCGCTTTATAGACGGATTCATGCATTCTGAATCATACGTATGCGTCTTACAATCTCAAAAGCAAAAATGTCTGTGAGTGTTATACAATCAAGGTCTAAAAAGCACAATGTGGCTAAAGCAGGGGTCGACGACTCCCTGACGCAGCTTTTGAAAATAATTCATGAATATTTAAGATGAGATTTGTTTTTTCATGGTGCAATAATTAGAATAATAATTAAAATAGGTGCAATAATAAATAGAATTGAATTCAAATTGTTTGTTGATTTCATAAATGCAACACATTATGGTCGAGTTTATACATAGCAGAAAGGCAAAATGTCAACATTTTAAATGTCAAACGGGATTTTGTAGATCCCAGTGTGTTCTTTACTGTGAGTCCAAAAGGCTCTTTGATTGGTGAAGTTTTTTGTATTATTTAATGAAATAAAAATGTATAGATTTCATTTCATTTTTCATTTCAACTGCACTGAGGAATTTTTATCTCATTAAATAAGGTAAAGGTTTTTATTTGTCAATGCCACCATATGTGCAAATATACAGAGGAATTGAAATATCGTTTCTTTTCTCTATTAAGATTTGACATCAAATGCAATATAGACAATTTACATGCGAATATATAGTCAGTGCAATATAGAAAGGTTTTTGTATTGTATGAAGTTGTATCTTATATATATATATATATATATATATATATATATATATATATATATATATATATATATATATATATATATATATAAAGATATACATACATATATATATATATATCGAAGGGGCACGGTGGTTTAGTGGTTAGCACCGTTCGGGTCCGGGTTCGATTCCTGTCTCTCGGCCATGTGTGTGTGGAGTTTGCATGTTCTCCCCGTGCCTCAGGGGGTTTTTTCTCCGGGTTCTCCGGTTTCCTCCCCCGGTCCAAAAACATGCACGGTAGGTTGATTGGCACCTTGGAAAATTGTCCCTAGCTTGTGAATGTGTGTGTGTGTGTGATGTGTGTGTGTGTGTGTGCCCTGCGATGGGTTGGCAATTCCATCCAGGGTGTGTCCTGCCTTAATGCCCATAGACGCCTGTGATGGGCACAGACTCCCGTGACCGGAGGGAAGATCAGATATATTGCGATAGAATGAATGAATGAATGATATATATATATATATATATATATATATATATATATATATATATATATATATATATATATATATATATAAACACTTGCACACCAACTTGTTTACATATCACACTATCTTTTATCGCATAGGAACGAATCCTTTTTTGCACAATGTATACAACCCATGGTGGGCGCTGTTTATTGTCATCTTGTCTTCACCCCCCCCCCCTTTTTTAATTTCTGTTTTGGTTTAGATTTATGTATAGTCCTGTGTGTCTTGTTAATTTATGTTGTCTGTTATAGCACCTTTGGTCCTGGGGAAGCCTTGTTTCGTTTCACTGTATATTGTTGCAATGACAATAAAAGCCGACATGACTTGACTTGATTTGACAAACTCTAGACACTCATTGGAAAACGAGCTTCATTACTGATAGCATTTAATTACTTTATAATTATTTTCTATTTTGTCGGCTGACATACATTTTGATAAGAGTCATTTTTGACACTGAGTAAATTAACTGATCACACTCCAATTAATGAATGACATTTGATCATCTAATTGTCAGAAAGACACATTTAGCAATAAAGACTTGGACATTTTAGGCTGCATTTACTGAAATAATATCTTTGTGAAGTGAATAAAAAGAAAAGACAGTTTCCGTTAATTACAGAGGATAAAGAAAAGCTACGAGAATGAATAGAGAACGTTGGGAAATGTGCATGCTGAAATGTTTTTGGGCGTGCTGAGTGTCCCCATGGTAGTCACTGTTTATGATGATCTTGGAATTTTTTTTGGTGTAGTGTGCTCACACACGCACACTTCATCCATCCAGATCAATGACTCAACTGTTGCTAAACGCATACATACGGTGCATGATAATTATTCATTCATTCATTCATCTTCTACCGCTTTATCCGATCTTCTCTCGGGTCACGGGGATCTGTGCCTATCTCAGGCGTCTGTGGGCATTAAGGCAGGATACTACCTGGATGGAATGCCAACCCATCGCAGGGCACACACACACACTCACAATTACATACACATTCATACACTAGGGACAATTTTCCAAGGTGCCAATCAGCCTACCGTGCATGTTTTTGGACCGGGGGGAAACCGGCAGAACCCGGAGAAAAACCCCCTGAGGCACGGGGAGAACATGCAAACTCCACACACACATGACCGAGACGGGAATCGAACCCGGATCCTGGCGGTGTGAGGCGAACGTGCTAACCACTAAGCCACCGTGCCCCCCGCATGATAATTAATGAATGATATTTCAATTAAGATAGAAGATGCACAGGAATAATTCAAACATATCTTTGTA
Source organism: Kryptopterus vitreolus (assembly GCA_030449085.1). NCBI lineage: Eukaryota > Metazoa > Chordata > Actinopteri > Siluriformes > Siluridae > Kryptopterus > Kryptopterus vitreolus. The sequence goes on along the minus strand of JACRUU010000008.1, from coordinate 14,189,016 downwards.
AACACACTTTTGCTAGCTGCCTTGCACTGTGTAATACTCACATTGTGAAGTTGGAGATGTAGGCAGCTGCTGGGATGTGGAACATGAAAACTGCCTGAGATGCAGCGACGTGTCTGTTTACCATGGTGCAAGACACGGCAGTAAAAGCATAGCGGGAGATGATGGTGGTCGTGACAGAGAGCTCATGTATGTGAGGCTTCGTTACCTAAAAGGTACGAATAATAATTAGTTCCATAACGTTCTGGATGAAGAACCTACACAGGTATCTTACTCCCATACAGAAAATCAGGTTAAACAATTGGTTTGAGGCTATTATGCATTATTTCTATTTATTTATTCCTTCATTAATAATTGGATTAATCCTTGTCAGAGTAAGCAAGGGAACAGTAGCTATCCCGTCAGTACGTCTCCCGTGGGAACACAGAGGAGGACCTCAATCTCACAAAGCATCATATTATTACTAGTAGTTTAATTATATTTATTATTCTTTCACACAATCAGTTCATTTATATATACTCTTCTTTCTTATCTGTCATTATGTACAAGCATATATCTAAATTATTTACAGACCAATGTGCAATTTTTGTTTCCAGACAGTTATACTACAAAATGTCGAGGAAGTATGTTAGTACATGCTTTATTCTGTGGTGATTATAAAATTTACTTGCGTTATTTATTTCATTACGTTTGTAATTAAGCGATTAAGGTAATTTTTACCTTACTCCTGACCTGCCGAGGGACTCTGTTTGGTACCTGGGAAATAAATAGATGAATAAATAAAAAAATAAACGTACATACATATCCGTGTAAAATATATATATGTGTGTGTGTGTGTGTGTGTGTGTGTGTGTGTGTGTGTGTGTGTGTGTGTGTGTGTGTGTGTGTGTGTGTGTGTGTAAAAAGTGTGTAAAAGGAATTGCAACTCACTGCATCCAAGTCCATTTCTGACATCAGGTCATCCACAAGCTGGACATCAGCTTCATACTCGTTTTCAGCAAAAGCTGCATTGAAACAACCCAAAACAATAAATAGCATCAGGAGCAACATCTCAGCTAAAGCACAGAGCAAAACGCATGCTTTCGTATCAAACCGAAGCAGAGAACTGTGCGTATTGGTCTCCCTCCCAGACTGTCCTCCTTGAGACGCGCACGCACACGCACGCACACTCAGACCCGCACACGCACAAACGTTACACAACCAAACTCTGTAGGCGTGTCTTCCTCGTATTTAAATTACTTTGTTTGTTTGTTTTTGTTTTTTGGATTGAATTAAAATGCAAACTACACCATCCCTGACTAACAGTATAGTTTCCAAAAATACTTTTTTTTTTTTTTTTTTTTTTTTTTAGGTATCATTAATACTTTTTTTCACCCCCCCTTTATTCTCTTCCACTTGTAAATTCATGGCTATGAATTAATGTAAATGTATATATCAAGATGAATTATAATGCTAGGTTAGCCATATATATATATATATATATATATATATATATATATATATATATATATATATATATATATATATAAATAAAGTATACAAAAAACAGTGTTGGGGAGTAACTTTAGTGCAGGCACATTATTAGATATAAATAAATAAATAAAAAAACAACTTTAATTAATTAAAGAATTCCTTAGCCGTTTACTTTAGTGCAGGCATATATATATATATATATATATATATATATATATATATATATGTATAAGTATAACAGTGTTGGGGAGTAACTCGTCACATGTAACGGTTTGTTACGTAATTTCATTACAAAGTAAAGTACAGTTACTTTTGAAAATATTTAAACAAATGCCAAAGCCCTTCGCCCCTATGCTCGACAAAAAAAAAAATAGATTTTTTTCCTTAGAATGTTATTTACAGAATGTGAATGTGCCATCTAGTGGACAAATGAAAGTAATCGAATGTAATCAGTTACTTTTATAATTGTAAAGTTACACTACTTTTTGAATAGGGAAATTTGTAATACATTTATGTATATATATATATATATATATATATTATATATATATATATATATATATATATATATATATATATATATATATATATATATATATATATTAGAGAGAGAGAGGGAGAGAGAGAGAGATAAACATACACATGGTTGTTGCTGGGGTGGTATCCTATACCCAAAAACCAATTATGGTCCCAAAACAAGTTATAAAGGTTACAATTTTTGTTTAATAATAAGATGAATAATAATTCATCTTATAATAATAATAATAATAATAATAATAATAATAATAATAATAATCAATTATACCCTAAGGACCTATTATATAGCATTAAATATACCATTATCTTTTTCTGTTATACATCCATTGTGATCCAGGTCAGTCGAGTCGAATAGGAGGAGCGGCAACAGAGAATTTTTATGGATGTGGATTATTATTTTGTGCCCGTTTAGATAGCATCCTAATAAACTCATTGGATCAGTATTAAAAATCACCCAACCCTGATCCAGTCTAATATACATTACTAATCTTAACCTAGAACAAAACACCGTCACTGCAGTATATCAGAGAAATATATGTGTGTATATATTATATATATATATATATATATATATATTATATATATATATATATATACATATATATACATACACATATATACATTATATATATATATATATATATTTACAGTGTGTTTAAGCAAGAATACTAAATATATGACATACCAGCAGTGTTAAAGTCTCCTGAAAAGGAAATGACCGAAATAGACTGTGTTCCTTTTTCTTGGTAGATCGGTAGATGAAGACTCAATTCTGCGACCATGGTTTTGTTGAAATCAATGTAAAACAGTACGTTATAAAGGGTGTTTTCCTGTACGGAATTTAAGTTAAAACACTTGATTACTTTGTTATAATTACTGCCACTACTTTTGATTCCCGAGCAACTGGTGCAAGATTCCTTCTAGTATTTACATGTTCTTTATTTTATGCATTTCAAGCATTTTCACAGCCTCTGTTAATGAAGAACTTATTGGCCTTTTGGCCAAAGTCAAATGTGCTATATTTGCATATAAGTTTAATATCTGATATGTCTTCTATATGGAAACATTCATAACATAACAATATGAATAACGTCTTTTGTGATGTGGTTACGGCATTAGCTCTGGACGAAAAAGTTAATCAAGTACCAATCCCAGAACCACCAAGAAGCCTCTCTTGGGCCCTTGAGTAAGGCCCTTAACCCTCAAATGCTCATTTGTATGTCACTCTGAATAAGGGCATCTGCTAAATGCCGAAAAAACAACCCCCATACAAGAAGCTAGCAGGGTGTTATCAAGGTGAAGGATTTTACTTTTCACCAGATCGGAGACGATCGTTCTAGTTTTTTGTTTGTTTGTTTATTTGTTTTTCTAAAAGCCTTTCCAGAATCATTCCACGTGTTTTCATTTTCCAAACACTGCTTTCTTTTTTAATACACTTCTCGGTTGTTGCTTCAGTCGTCCTGTAAACTGCTGCTTCAATCGTTGGCTATGGATTTCTCCAGAGAGGTCGATAAGTCCACAAATCTTACTTTGAATTCGTTTGCTTGAACGAAGATAAAATGCAGTCTTGCAGATGTTATGGAAGAGTTTTAGCTCGTATGTGTCTAACCACATTATGGCCTTCAGGGCCAAAGAAAGTTGAAGGACATATATATATATATATATATATATATATATATATATTATATATATATATGTCTTTTTTAGATATCTTTTATTTGCACACACACAAATGTGACATATAAATAGTAACTATTTCTATGTAATAAAGTTCAAGGGTTGGCACGCAATTTATTTATTTTGAGGGGGGGGGGGGGGGGGGGGGGGGGGGGGGGGGGTGGGGGGGGGGGGGGGGGGTCTAGTGGACAATTTGTGCATTTGAAGCTGTTTAATCACGTGCAGAGAAAATCCTGGTGAAATTCTCTTGATGCTATACTGCCACCTGCTGGTGAGACGTTATTACGCATACAGGGCAGCTCACAGAGCAAGTTCTATTCTAAATCTCAAGCTGCTATTGTTGTTTTCATTGTAACATGGCTTTGGCACGCCTTGATTCAGCAATAGATAATGTAAACATGGAAATGTGTATTAGATTTGGGAGGAGTTTCAGAAATTTGAAACAATTCGCCCTAGATATTTTACTCTTGCCTTCCTCGTGTCTTTGCATTTGCACATATGATGTGCGAGTCTCATGTGTTTTGCTAGTTAAGCACTAATAATGACTGAATTCTATTAAAATTGCATGTTATCACCAAAACTAATTCCTTGTTATATGCACTTGGGAATAAAGCTATTTCCGATTCTGATTCTGAAATCAAATCACATCGAATGGCGTTCACACTTATCAGATCTGACATGTGAAAACATGACGTGTTGGATTATGGATTCAAATGGCTCGGGAGCAAGGCCCTTAAACCCCAACTTTTGGAAAAGGACATCTACAAAATGCCCTACAGGTAAATGTATATATTGTGGTGTTAATACAGTTCCAAAAACATCTAGTCTTCTTTTTTTTTTGATGGCTCCTGATGGCCAAATATTTACTAAAACACTTTCCTGTGTCCCACTCAATCAGAATGTCTGTTTTGTTGTTGTGAGGTCATACACTTTATTCAAATGACAGCGCACGTCCATTTCTAAGTGCAGTACTAACACACTCGGTTCATAGAGGTCACTGGAAGTCAAAATGAATGTAATTGCATGCCTCATTATAAATAAATAAATATTTATTTATAATGTAGATAGGAAATGTAGATATTCCTGGTTGTACGTTTAATAACTGAAAAACATTTGGAAACCTCACTGCCTATAAATAAATAAATAAATAAATAAACAACTTTAATTAATTAAAGAATTACTCGGCCGTTTACTTTAGTGCAGGCACATTATTTACAGTACACAGGTCAAGTTTCAAAGGTTCACCATGCACTAAGATCTTTTTTTTACACAGCAGGACAAATATTGATGAGGCACAGAGGGCTGGAGCTGATAATTTGCCTCTGAGTGCATGTAGGTGTTTGTGTGTGTGTGTGTGTTGTGTGTATGGGTGTGAGTGCGTGTGTGTGTGAAGCACTGGACATTTTGCTTTCTGCTGGACGGATTTCGCTGCTGTTCGGCCACCATGAAGCTCCCGGGCCTGCTGCTGGCCGTCCTGCTCTTCTCACGATGTTCGGCGTTCGAGTTCATTATTGACGGAGAGTGGGACGAAGGGGTGAGTGAGCGAGCCGGAGACATTTGGGGAATTATGGGGAATTCTGAAAGTATGGGCTCTGTACCACTTGTAATGACTTTTTCATTGTCCCTCTATAGTCAGATCATCATGACGACCTTAGAGAACGTTCCAGATACCGAGTAAGGCTTTATTTTATTTATATTCTATAATACTTATAACTTTTGTAAGCATAAAACGTTCAGCTTTGCTCACTGTATTAGAATTGCTAAGTCGACATGGTGGTTATAATGTGATAAGCCATGAATTCATATACTGAGGGCACAATATGTACAAGTCATAAAGAAAGTATCTCGTAGGACGCCACCATGTACTAAAATCTACGTGACTTTATTACTTTTCACGGTGACAATTGTGCTGCAAATCCATGACTCCAGTATTTCATAACCCCTCAATTCCAAAATACTAGCAGCATTATCTTCTCGCCTAAGCTCCTGGAAAGCGCAATGTTCTAAGTAAAATTATACACCACATAAAAGTTGCAGATGAAGTGATTCTTAAATAATGAAATAAACGGTACATGATGTCGAGGCCTCAATGTTTGAATCTGTGGTTATGCCTTAAGGCTAATCATTTCCAACATTTTATTGGTTATCCTTAATAAGATTAACAAGACAGTGCTGAGGTAATATGTCTAAGTCAAAACATCTTTTAAATAATACCTCATGAATATCAGCTGCGCATTTTTGTTGACTGTAAAACTTGGGGATCAACCCTAGCCAATACAGAGCCTGGCTGCTAAAAGATCACTGTTTGAAAAAGATCCAAAAGTCACTGCTTGTGCCGCTTTGCTGTACTTCCTTATTTGTAATGCACGTTTGATGAACTTTGGTGTCTTTTGCTTTATTTGTAGAGAAACGTATTGACCAGTGAAGAAGAAGAGGACTTTGAGGTAGACGTTTTTTTTTTTGTTTGACCTCGTTTCTATGAACCTCTCTCTGTACTAATGCGCTAATCGATAGATGTGTTTGCAGAGCGCTGAGCATCACAGCGGTTATTGACTTCTGCTCTGTAGCTTTGTAAAGATAACGCTTGGAACCCGGAGTCATTCCATGGATTCAATTTGGCTTAGAGGGACTGTTGCAGGTTACGGCATAGCAATGAGTTGTACACGTACTCTACATTGTACATAGCGTTACAATGTGCGGGGCATTTAGAATATGGTCGCACTGGCCGAATTGAATGTGATTGAAATCCTTTTGTCGGTTCCATAAACAGTGTTGGGGAGTTACGTCATTTAATTACGAAATAAAAGTAACAGTAATCCATACTTATTTTATATCCGTAAAAGTAACCGTAATCCGGGGGGGGGGGGCAGTAACTTTTGAAAATGTTGAAGATTACACATCCGAAAGACCACCGCCCAACAACACCAGACAACAATTTTGCCCCAAACCCCATCAACAATTTGATTCTGATGGAGAAAATATGACCCGCTTTTTTGGAGTGCCACCTAGTGGACAAATGCACGTAACCAAATGTAATCTGTTACTTTACTTTTATATAGTAATTCAAACGTTACGCCTTATTTGTAATCTATTACATTTCCAAAGTAACCTTCCCAACACTGTACATAAACTACACGCCATGTTTATGTAGAAAACGGTAAACAGACACCGAGGAAAGAAATTTCAACCGAGGAAATATATCTTTAAAAATAAAAAAAAGAACTATTGCTCATAATGTAATTGATATACAGGGTGGGCCGTTTATATGGATACACCATAATAAAATGGGAATGGTTGGTGATATTAACGTCCTGTTTGTGGTACATTAGTATATGTGAGGAAGCAAACTTTTCAAGATGGGTGGTGACCATGGTGGCCATCTGGAAGTCGGCCATCTTGGATCCAACTTTTGTTTTTTCAATAGGAAGAGGGTCATGTGACACATCAAACTTATTGGGAATTTCACAAGAAAAACAACGGTGTGCTTGGTTTTAACGTAACTTTATTCTTTCATGAGTTATTTACAAGTTTCTGACCAAACAGGACGTTCATATCAGCAACCATTCCCATTTTATAAAGGTGTATCCATATAAATGGCCCACCGTGTATAACAAAACACGCCCATTCCTGGAACAAAGCTACTAACATATTTAAAGGATCACTTATTTATTAGCAGATAAATTAACTAAAATAAATGAGCAGAAGAAAATCGAATTTATATCAAACGTGCGTCTATCTTTTGTGATATCTGTTCAACATATAACCGCATTCGACTGTCGTTCATTTAAATATCATAAACATAAACGTATCTGTTGTTGTATTAATTTATATCAAACCTTACAGGCTGTTCGTGGAGATGATATCACAGTTAAGAGCTATAAGATCGAGAGCAGAATCACGTCCCGGTTTGCGTATACCACCGTGAGAAGCTCGGTGGTGAACTCGGGCCTCAAGTCACAGAGCATCGGCTTCAACGTTCAGATCCCCAAAAGAGCCTTCATCAACAACTTCACCATGTAAAATCACACACACACACACACACACACACACACACACACACACACTCAGATTGTATTGAATTATTGCTTATCCTTAATCTAATATACCTACATGTATTGCTTAACAATGTACATATGTTTTCATATTTAACTTTGTAATGCAACATGTTTTAAAATATATCCTAACTGTTCAATACTTTTCTTTTCTCTCTCTCTCGCGCGTTTTTCTCTCTCGTTCCTGTTAGGAACGTCAACGGGATCACGTTTGTCGGCTCGGTGAAGGAGAAAACCGTTGCTCGTAACCTGTACGCTCAAGCCAAATCCCGTGGCAAGGCTGCAGGCATAGTCAGGTATGACCCACAATGCACCATGTCTAAAACTACATATAATACCCCTACAGCTGTCCATCCACCAAGCCTACATCAGGTCCTTTCTAGTCTATCCCTCTGTCTCATTCTTCGGCTCACGTTCCTCCAGCAATGAATCTGTCCATCCTACATTGTGTCCTCTTTGATACTTAGCGTTATAATTACATCCAGGTCGTATCAATCCATTTATTCACTTATGCATCCTGCGGTCCATTCTGTCATCTATCTATCTATCTATCTATCTATCTATCTATCTATCCCTACATATCCCTTCATACATTTCCTATCTATCTATCTATCTATCTATCTATCTATCTATCTATCTATCCATCTATCCCTACATATCCCTTCATACATTTCCTATCTATCTATCTATCTATCTATCTATCTATCTATCTATCTATCTATCTATCTATCTATCTATCTATCTATCCATCCATCCCTACATATCCCTTCATACATTTCCTATCTATCTATCTATCTATCTATCTATCTATCTATCTATCTATCTATCTATCTATCTATCTATCTATCTATCTATCTATCTATCTATCTATCTATCTATCTATCTATCTATCTATCTATCTATCTATCTATCTATCTATCTATCTATCTATCTATCTATCTATCTAAAGCAGATTTGTACCAACCTTCCAGTGACTCTCTTTCCCTCTCTCTCTCTCTCTCTCTCTCTCTCTCTCTCTCTCTCTCTATAAAAGAACCAACTCTCAGGCTATGGAGACCTTTAAAACTGAGGTCCACGTACCTGCGGGCAGCAAGGTGGAGTTTGAGCTGCACTATCAGGAGATGATGCAGAGAAAGCTGGGTTCCTACACACACACTCTGCATATACAACCGGGTCGCCTGGTGCCACACTTGCAGGTTTGTCCCTCTCTCTCTCTCTCACACACACACACACACAAACAACCCGTTTAATATTTTTTGTAATTTTTTTTGTTAGGTCGATGTGTATGTGTTCGAGCCGAAAGGCATCAAGTTCGTGGAGGTACCGAATACACTGGGGGAGCATTTTAAAGACCTGACTAAGATCACACACATGAAAGAGAAGGCGCATGTGGTGTTCAAACCCAGCCTGCAGCAACAGCGCAAGTGCAGCAATTGTACTGAGACGGCTGTGGATGGTGAATTTACAGTAATTTATGATGTGGAGAGGGAAGGAAATGAAGGAGAACTACTGGTAAGGACTAGTTCATATCTTTTTGGGGGGTTACCTAGCAAAAATAAATAAATAAATAACTATTATATATATATATATATATATATATATATATATATATATATATATATATATATATATATATATATATATATATATATATATATATACATATACACACACAACACACACACACACACACACCACACACACACACACACACACACACACACACACACACACACACATACATAATGACAGTTTCCTCCCTCTTGCAGGTGTCTGGAGGACATTTCGTTAACTTCTTTGCAACCATCCAATCTCCCTCCTCTATCCAAAAACATTGTGTTTGTGATCGATGTGAGCGGCAGCATGTGGGGCTTGAAGATGAAGCAGGTACGATCACTGGTTCCACAGCACAGCGTTTATATAACATTAAACATTATCTTTATTATAACATTATAGCATTTATTATAAGATTAGCATTTATTATAACATTATATATAATATAACATTATCTGTTGAAGGTAATTAGTTCATATGGAGATATATATATATATATATATTATATATATATATATATATATATATAAAAAATTATATGTTGCACTGTTGCACAGCTTCTGTAAATTTGTAATTGATATTGATATCTATATACATATATATATATATATATATATATATATATATATATATCAATTACAAATTTACAGAAGCTGTGCAACATTTCATTTCACCTTACAATATAATGACTGTATTAAAAAATGCAACAATATTTTATTTTAACAGTAGATACACTATTAAAATTACTGATGTGTGTAAGGTGTATGCTTTCTCGAAAGGAGACTTAAAAAACACCCCATGATTCCCTATAACTTAAATTATATATTAAATTATATATTTTTTTATGTTTTTTATTATTATTATTATTATTAGGGGCACGGTGGCTTAGTGGTTAGCACGTTCGCCTCACACCTCCAGGGTCCGGGTTCAATAATTTTCCAGTCTCGGCCATGTGTGTGTGGGAGTTTGCATGTTCTCCCCGTGCCTCAGGGGTTTTTTTTCTCCGGGTTCTCCGGTTTCCTCCCCTGTCCAAAAACATGCACTGGTAGGTTGATTGGTGCCTTGGAAAATTGTCCCTAGTGTGTGAATGTTAGTGTGTCTGTGCCCTGCGATGGGTTGGCATTCCATCCAGGGTGTATTTTTTTTGTCTACTTTGATACCATTTGATCTTTCCTTTCCCGCAGACAGTGGAGGCCATGAAGACCATCCTGGACGACCTGACGGTGGATGACAATTTTAGCATCATCGACTTCAATCACAATGTCCGTTGCTGGAGTGAGGAGCTTGTCCCAGGAAACTCTCTACAGGTTGCGGATGCCAAGAAATACATCCAGGAAATCAAACCAAATGGAGGTGAGAAAGCAAGCGGGAAACCTGTTATGACATTCTGACTGTCACTGCTTAGCGTTCTTCTTGGTTTAAGTGGTGTGTACAAGTATATAGACAAAAAGGATGTATTGTTATTCTCCGTAATGACATTTCTGCATGAAAACTGACACAGTAACCGGGTGTACTTGTTGTATGACGCAAGTTGTTCAACAAAATATGAACACACCACCTTCAACAAAGCATTTGCATGTATACATTTTATGGCCACACAATGTTTGAGCCAAAACATGTCAGCGTCACATGATCTGATTATATATACATACATATGTGTGTGTGTATATGTATATATATATATATATATATATATATATATATATATATATATATATATATATATATATATATATATATCTGTGTGTGTGTATTTATTAAAGCAGAAAATACTTACATACCATGCCATACATACATATTTCGATCACATACAGTATATATTATGTTTTATCTCAATCCGCGCATCCGCTGTATGTGTTTCAGGGTTTAGCTATTAGGAATTTCTTTGTTTTAGATAGATCAAAATATCAGATTATCAGAATTATTCTATCCCTCGAAGAACATATTAGCAATATGCAGTGTTGGGGAGTAACTAGTTACATGTAAAGGCATTACATAATTTCATTACAAAATAAAAGTAACAGCAATCCGTTACAGTTACAGCAAAAAAAAACAAACATGTAATTAAATTAGTTCCTTGTTTTTTTACGATTACAAATTCCAATGACCACTGACTAACTCCTCCGCCCTCAACAATTTGATTCTGAAGCAGCTCAGTATTGAAAATATATCCCACTTTTTTCCGAGTGCCACCTAGTGGACAAATGAAAGTAATCAAATAGTGATCATTCATTCATTCATTCATCTTCTACCGCTTTATCCGGTCTTCACGGGGAGTCTGTGCCTATCTCAGGCGTCTATGGGAATTAAGGCAGGATACACCCTGGATGGAATGCCAACCCATCGCAGGGCACACACACACTCACACACTCACACACACACACACACACACACACACACACACACACACACTCACATTCACACACACATTCATACACTAGGGACAATTTTCCAAGGTGCCAATCAACCTACCGTGCATGCTTGTGGACCGGGAGGAAACCGGAGAAAAACCCCCTGAGGCATGTGGAGAACATGCAAACTCCACACACACATGGCCGAAACGGGAATCGAACCCGGACCCTGTCAGTGTGAGGCGAACATGCTAACCACTAAACCACCGTGCCCCTCAAAAAGTGATCAAATATAATCAATTACTTTACTTTTATAAAGTAATTGAAAAGTTACACTACTTATATTTTGAATAGGGTCATTTGTAATCCGTAACGTATTATATTTCCAAAGTAATCGTCCCAACACGGGCAAAATGCAAATGTTCACCTCAACAGCAGAAGGTGAAATTTCTGGTGAAGGTGATCCAATGTAGAAGGAATGAGGACATGATTTAAACTAGTTAATTGAGCAGGAGGAATTTCTGCTTTTTCACCTCAGGAACCAACATCAACGAGGCCCTTCTGAAGGCAGTGCAGATGCTTGTGAAGGCACAAAATCAGGGCATCATCGATCCGCGCTCTGTCTCTATGATCATCCTGGTGTCTGATGGAGACCCCACAGTGGGTAAGGATTCTTAATCCTGTGTGTGTGTGTTTGTGTGTGTGTGTGCACACAATTTGACCAATTTCATTATTTCTACACACCACTCATTTTTCCAAATGTCTTCTCCCACTCTAACTGATGTAGGAGAAATAAAGCTCAGCACCATTCAGAAGAACATAAAACGTGCCATGCATCAGGATTTCTCTCTTTACTCTCTCGGCATTGGGTTCGACGTGGATTTTGACTTCCTCGAGCGCATCGCCTTGGAGAACCGTGGCATGGCGCAGAGGATCTTTGCTAATCACGATGCTTCCGAGCAGCTGAAGGTACCAAGAGTTGGTGAAAATATCATGAATATATCATATTTCAATTTCAAGGCGACTTTCCCGAAAAAATTGAGCTGAACTAGAAATATTGTTGCATTTCCCTCATTTGGACTTTTTAAAATGATAAAAATCTAAATAAAATATAAAATTACTATGTACATGAATATAGTTATATGTGAGGCTATTTGTTTCTCTAGATCATTAAAGAGCTTTATTTAAATTCATCTGAATAATGTTATACACCCCTTTTTTTATACATTAACTTATTTGGTCTGTTTTATCCTTCATTAAGAATGAGAATATTATTAGCATACACTTTGTTCTTTTTTTTATTTTTTTTGTTGTTTTTTTTTTGCATAAATGGTTTTGGATAATCTTGTTGAAAAAAATTTCGATTTAGAAGGAAATACTGGAGAAGCACGGTGGCTTAGTGGTTAGCACGTTCGCCTCACACCACCAGGGTCCGGGTTCGATTCCCGTCTCAGCCATGTGTGTGTGGAGTTTGCATGTTCTCCCCGTGCCTCCAGGGTCCAAAAACATGCACGGTAGGTTGATTGGCACCTTGGAAAAATTGTCCCTAGTGTATGAATGTGTGTGTGTGTGTGTGTGTGTGTGTGTGTGTGTGTGTGTGTGTGTGTGTGCCCTGCGATGGGTTGGCATTCCATCCAGGGTGTATCCTGCCTTAATGCCCATAGACGCCTGAGACAGGCACAGGCTCCCCATTTCCCAAGGGAAGATCGGATAAAGCGGTAGAAGATGAATGAATGAATGAATACTATAATGTAAATAATTAAGAACTTAAGAAAAAAATAAGTGTTGCATAAATGCTTCGAAAAATCAGGAAGGAAAAAAAAACGCCCCCCCCCCCAAAATGAATGATTGTAGTACTATAATTCTATAAAGTATAAAATAATAAATGCTCATATTTTAGTTTAGATCCGTTTTGTTTACAGTTAAAAACAAGGTTATGCAGTTCATTCATCCATGCCTTCTCTTTTTTTATCCACACTGCGATATCATCATGTTCTCTCTTTCTTAGATGTTCTACAGCCAGGTCTCGTCCCCACTGCTGAGGAAGATCACTATCCATTTCCCCTCGGACCTGGTGACGGACGTCACGCAAAATCAATTCGATAAGTTCTTCAAAGGCTCAGAGCTGGTCATTGCTGGCAAACTCAATCCCACTGTGACTGCCACATTGTTTAGCCAAACCACTGCTGCCACTGTAAGCCCACTATCTCACACTGCTAATTGCTTTATCACCAAGGGTCTGTAATTATTTAAACGGGATGAAACGACATTCCATTCCATGCGACATTCCGGCTGCGTTATGCTCGGTCAGAAGCTGTTTATAACAGTTTTTGCTATTAGTATCTGGCCAAAGGTGTTTAAGAGACACACACACGGTCCTTTTGTTTCTATGCAACAAATTAGGTAATTCACTTTGAACAAACAAATATATATATATATATATATATATATATATATATATAATAAAAAGTGAAGACTAGTTTTCTTGAGAAACAGGTGGAGCACGGTGGTGTAGTGGTTAGCACACCGCCAGGATCTGGGTTCGATTCCCGTCTCGGCCATGTGTGTGGAGTTTGTGCATGTTCTCCCCGTGTCTCAGGGTTTTTTCTCCGGGTTCTCCGGTTTCCTCCCGGTCCAAAAACATGCACGGTAGGTTGATTGGCACCTTGGAAAATTGTCCCTAGTGTATGAATGTGTGTGTGTGTGTGTGTGAGTGTGTGTGCTCTGTGATGGTTTGGCATTCCATCCAGGGTGTATCCTGCCTTAATGCCCATAGACGGCTGAGATAGACGCAGGCTCCCCGTGACCCGAGGTAAGATCGATATAGCGGTAGAAGATGAATGAATTTCATAGCGCTGTTGTATAGTCGGTTCCAATGAACCTCAAACCTGCAGTGAATGGTAGCTATGTAGGTCCAGTTTTACCTTTCACCCGAAAGAATTTTGTTTACTTCAAAACAAGCCCAAAAAAACATCTCCATGTTTGGCTGTGGGTGTAAGGCATCATCAGTGCGTACACACATTTTTTCCAAAAGAGCCGAAATGTCAAATTTGGATTCATCTGAATGCAGAAATGCTCTCCAGACATTCACAGTCCATTTCTTGTGTATTTGCATATAAACAAATGACCAATGCATGTGTCTCAAATAAACATATAAATAGGTGTTTCCAAATTGTTGACAGACTCCGTTACAAACAGAAATTTGAATCAAACGCATCCACTTAAACCCTCTAAACCCTTTTCTCATTTGCTTCTTGTAAACATAATATATAGTTTACGCACACTGTTTCCAGAGTTATTGGTTTCCATCAAACATATGGTTTCTTGTTTTGTCAAGGCCACCTTTGACCTAAACATTCAGACAGACGCAGACCAACGTGAACTCGACACACTGCTCAGTCAACAGCAGCATTCGTTTCCCGACTTCGCTCGCCAGATGTGGGCCTACATCACTGTCAATCAACTGCTGGCTGAGCGGTGAGGCGTCAGTTATATAATATTACAAAGAATCATAAGCATATTTTTTACTCTGCTTTTTACTCTATTTAACCGAAAAACATTGAAAAGTTACACTACTTATTACATTTTGAATAGGGTCATTAGTAATCTGTAACTAAACCAGCAGCCGTATCACCCTGTAGCCCGAGACTGGTTGCCCACTGAAACTAAACAGGGATGATCCTGGTTAGTACCTGGATGGGAGACCACCTGGGAATACGAGGTTGCTGATGGTAGTGGTGTTGGTGTGGTCAGCAGGGGGCGCTTTTCCTGTGGTTTGTGTGGGTCCTAACACCCGAGTATAGTGACGGGGTGGGGGGACACTATACTGTCAAAAAGCACCGTCTTTCAGATGAGACGTTAAATCGAGGGTGTGACTTTCTGTAGTCATTAAAAATCCCAGGATGTCTTTTGTCATCCGGGCCACATTCGCCCGTTGGCCTCTGAACATCACGGCCTCTGACCACTCACGGCCTCTTGTAAGTAAGCTGGTGTGTGGTGGGCGTTCTGGCGCACTATTCCTGCCGTCATCATCCAGGTGGATGCTGCACACCGGTGGTGGATGAGGAGATCCCTCTCTCATAATGTAAAGCACTTTGGGTGTCCAGAAAAGCGCTATATAAATGTAATGCATTATTATTATTATTATTATTATTATTATTATTATTATCATTATTATTCATCTGTTACATTTCCAAAGTATGAGAATGTATACGTTTAGTGCTTAGACGTTTGTTCCTTAAAATAAACTCTACCTAATGAGCGATCCAGGCATGAGAGTAGATAGTTGACGGAGAGAAAAAATGATCTTGTTTAGCTATGACAGAATGACTGACTGGGAGCGGCAAAAGAAAACAAGAGGTAAAGCTGTTATGTGTTAAATACATTACTACAGGTATGTTTTAACAAGAAAAAAAGATTTGTTAAAAATAAATCTCCTGGTGTGTCCAGGAATCCATTTGCGTTCGGTGCGATGTCCTTAAAGCCTGGCGTGCAAAGGCTTTTTATTCAGTATTCGATTCCAGTGTGTTTATTTGTGTGTTGTTTTCTGTGTGTAGTTCTGTGGCACCCACTGCAGCCAAGAAGCGCAAGATCACACAGCGGATTCTCACCCTGTCCTTGGAGCATCAGTTTGTCACTCCTGTCACTTCTTTACTGGTGGAAAGTGAGGACGGACCTGAGAGGTTGTTGGCTGACTCACCCAAGGACCCCAGACAGGGCTGCTGTCCTGGCACGAGTAATAATCATGACCGCCATTTACATCGTCATCAGCTATAATGATTAGGCACATGACACATTTAAACACATTCCGCCTTGTGAACTATTGCACTCTGCTACTCTTAAAATATATTTATCAGTCTTTATACGCAAAAGGAGGGGCACGGTGGTTTCGTCGTTGGCACGTTTGTCTCACACCTCCAGGGTTGTGGGTTCGATTCCCTCCTCCACCATGTGTGTGTGGAGTTTGAATGTTCTCCCATGCAGGTGTTTTTTCGCTGGGTTCTCCGGTGTATGTATATATATGTGTATATATATATATATATATATATATATATATATATATATATATATATATATATATATATATATATATTATATATATATATATATATATATAATATATTATATATATATATATTGTATATATATATATATATATATCTATATATATATATATATATATATATATATATATATATATATATATATATATATATATAGTGTGTGTGTGGTATATATATATATATATATATAGATATATAGATATATATATATATATATATATATATATATATATATATATATATATATATATATATATATATATATATATATATATATATATATATAATAATCACACATACACACACATTTATATCTGATTAGAAGCGCGCTATAGATGATAGCTATAGCTGATCTTTTTATATCAACACTAGTCATTTTCATATTATATATATATATATATATATATATATATATATATATATATATATATATATATATATATATATATATAATATATATATTAAGTCTTCTTTTAATCAAAAATGTATTATAAACCAGGCACCAACGCAGTGTCCCAGAACAAGTCAGTAACAAGATTTCAGTCATTCGGCCACGGAAACGAATTCTAATCCCATTTACACTAAACAGTGGAGAGTTAGCGATCTCAAGACTAATACTGATTAACACTATTCTCCTAATCAAAGAAATGATCACGCTATCATTTTAATGGTAGATTTATTTCAAATGTATTGTATTTTCCCCTCCGACTATTCAAATAAACCTTCTATTAAAATGATTTTCTTTATCAGGTATAATTGTACCAAATCAGCAGGGAATCGGATACTGCTTCTCTCACTGTATAAAGCTTCATAAGGGGTTCACAAAGCACACGGCTTCACGATGATATTTTGAATAGAATTAATTAAGTGTGTGTGGGAGTGAATAGACGATATAATTAGGATTGACTAAACACAGAAGATTGAGAGTACAAAAGAGCAGATGTGTGTGTGTGTGTGTGTGTGTGTGTGTGTGTGTGTGTGTGTGTGTGTGTGTGTGTGTGTGTGTGTAACCTTCATCGAGAGGCATTAATATTGCTGGGAACCGGAGGGGATCTTACAGTTGTATAAGTGTTTCTATATTTCATATATAACTTGTTGCTGTGGAATTACATGTTGACAATAAAGGGTTATTTCAGCCCTTGAGCACCTGAGCATTTCTGTACATGTTTCCTGCCTTGCATGAGCAATGGGATTGAAGTTGTTTTTCAGTTGCACTCCTTTTTCTTTTTCGTCGTAGGTGTCAGTGCTCAGAAAGTCACCCTGGTAGAAAGTGTTCCTCCATCCCCTCCGCCATGGGCAGTCCTTTCTTTGGCGCCAACCCCAAGCACGGCGAGAGGAGAGCCTCCTATTACACTCGGTATGTTGACTTCATGACAGCCACTTGGCAAACATGTTAAGGGGTAAATGATGACAAAACGCACACCTTACTCTTACTCTTAACTTCAAGTCAAGCCGACATGATTAGTAGTGCACGGTTTAAGGTTTCCCCAGCGTCAGTTTGACAAGTTGAGTGGCATGTACACACAATATGGAGGGTAGACAAATGGCTAGGATAGTGAATATAATAGTATGATTTGGAAAAGCTTTATGTGCGCACACACACACACACACACACACACAATAGCATTCGAGTCTGTAATTGAGCATATTCTTTTGTTTGTACAATGTTCTCGTGCGTACGTAGCCTAAATTCAAATGAAAAACTTGAAATGTCGATACCTGTTTATGTTAAACACGTGTCACTTTCCAGGTGCATTTATATTTATACTGATGTTTAGGGAAGGCCACAAAATGCCACAGAATTTATCGAAAACAGCTCAGCCACTGGTAATGTGTATATATATATATATTAATATTGTTAAGTCGGGGTCATGGTGGACCGTTCACCTCACACCGCCAGGGTCCGGGTTTGATTCCTGTCTGTGTGTGGAGTTTGCATGTTCTCCCCGTGCCTCAGGGGTTTTTTTCTCCGGGTTCTCCGGTTTCCTCCCCGGGCCAAAAACATGCACGGTAGGTTGATTGGCACCTTGGAAAAATTGTCCCTAGTGTATGAATGTGAGTGTGTGTGTGTGTGTGTGTGTGTGTGTGTGTGTGTGTGTGTGTGTGTGTGTGTGTGTGGGTGTGTGTCCTGTGATGGGTTGGCATTCCATCCAGGGTGTATCCTGCCTTAATGCCCATAGACGCCTGAGATAGGCACAGACTCTCCGTGAAGATGAATGGATATTGTTAAGTCAATAACAACATGTTCTGCTGATGTTTGTCTCTCGCAGTGGAAAACGACCCTCATTTCATTGTCCACCTGGCCAAGAGCAACATGGACGTCTGTTACAACATTGACTCGAAACCAGGACACATTCTCAACCTGGTGTCTGACCCTGGAACAGGTAAAACTCGCTAAACCTTTCACTCAGATTCACCAAGTCTGGGTTTATTAGAATAGCATTGCAAAACACAAAATTGCTCATTTGCACAGTGATCATAATATGATGGTCTCTTTCCCCATGTGCTTGTGAATCAAAATATATTTTTGTTGTTTCTTTTTTTCCTTCCTTAAACTTATAATTTAATGGTAAATACTTTCACAGCCGTTCACATACTTGCTCCATAAGATATTTCAAGATTTACAATAATATACAATAATATATCTTTAAATGAAATTTAGATGTAACCTTTTATTTCATCCTATTAATTCAATATTTTGTTTTATATATTGATGGGTTAAAATCACTTATAATCTCATACATTAATATTCTAATAATATTTTTTAACAGAAAATAATGATATATTTTTTATCATTTTATCATTGAGGAATTTATACTAGATTTAAAAAAAAATGAAAATCAGGTTTGTGTAGTTTAATTCAAATTTTGAGACACACAGATTGTTTTTCTAACATTTTCTATTTCTATTTCCAGATCTGGAATGATAATATATGCTGTTATTGTTATTATTAAATCTAAATCAAAGTTCCTCTATTTGATAATTGGAGTAGGAATGGATATGAAAATCTAACTACATACATAATTTATAAAGATTTTTTTTCTTCCGAATAGAGAAAATAAAATATACTGTGCTTTAAATAGTTTCTCTAGTGCGGTTTAAATGTTTCACATTAAAAATGATGTAAAACAGTATGTTTTATTATAACATTTGTGACATTGTCTACTAAAGAAATTACGTCAAATTTAACCTGCATATCAAATCAAATACCTTGGCATGCCTTCGTTTCAGGGGTATATCAGGGTGTTCAATATGGGTGGGTTGTAAAAATAATAATTAATTAATTAATTAAATGTGTATAATAATAGTATATTGTACTTTATGGAAAGACATTTGGTCTGAAAACCCTAAAATCTGTTGTTTCTAAATACAACAATGTTTTCTCCCCTTCTACCTGTATAATACAATTGTATATTACTTTAATAATCAAATTGTCAGACGATTATTAATTGAACAGAGATTTACATTTTTCAGTTTTATGTAATATTACTATAGAAAGTTTTGTATAAAAGTGTATTTCTGAGTTTAAAAGTCTTTTATTGTCCTCACGGGCCATTTCTCTCGATTATTTATGTAAGAAAAATTGTGTATGCAAGGTGAAGCAATTTGCTTAAATTAAATTTGTATTGTTTATAATGAGAAGTACTATAAAGTCAATACAAGAGAGAATGGAATGGAGAAACGCAGCAGGCTTTTTGCCTTGTCGTACAAATGCATAAGCACTCGCCAAAAACCACAACAGTGAATATAAACGTAATTATTTACTGCTGCTGTTATTTGCAGTTTTGAAATGTATTGCCTGTTCGTACCGGTTGAATAGATTCCATCATTATGTAGTGCACGAGAACAGATATAGTGCGACTTAACAAACAGTTTACACAATAACACTTTAATGAAACCGTACCATTTTCATAAAAAGATGTAGTTTTTTTGCTAATCGTGCTGTTTTTCCTTCATCCGTCACCCTTCGCAGTTGTTTTCTTCTCATGCGCTCATGCAGCATTGTGGTATGTATGTATGTGTATGTGTGTGTGTGTATATATATATATATATATGTATATATATATATGATATATGTATGTATATGTATATATATATATGTATATATATATATATATATTATCTATATATATGTATATGTATGTATGTATGTATGTATGTATGTATGTGTATATATATATATATATATATATATATATAGATAGATAGATAGATAGATAGATAGATAGTGCACATACTCTATGGCAAAGGTGGCCAATTATATTTTCGAAAGGGCCACATGGGAGACCTGAGGCGTGTTGGAGCGCCGTACTAACTATACCTTACTTTCAATATTGTTCATTGTTGACGGTTGTGCGACGTTAGGCACGTTTGCCCTGTCCCTCTCGCAATGTCTCTCTGTCATTGTTCTCGCTGCGGAAACTCTGGTGCGGCTGATCGCTTAGACTTTATTCAGATACGGCAGGCGGACATTTTCGCCGCGATGTTATTTGGACGGTTCTGTATCAATCTTTGGCGGGCCGGAGTTTTCCCACCCCTGCTCTATGGTATATAGTGAAATAAAGATTTTCATAAGCATTACTGTTATCCACATATTTCCAGTTAAAAAAACAGACCTGTAAATGTAAACCATCAAAACAAATGTATGCTCCCCTTCGTGCAGGGTTTGCCATCAATGGCCAGTTGGTGAGCGGCAAGAAAGTGAAAAACAACAAACTGAACACTTACTTTGGCACCATCTCGATCTACGCCAAGGAGCTTGGTTTGAACGTAGTGGTGAGCACCACCAGAATCCACCTTATGGAAGGCAAAAACAACCACTCTTTTACCTGGGGGGCCACAGCTAATTTAGTCCTCACAAGGTACAAAAATGTCCTTTTTAAAAGAATAAAAAGCTCCCTCTCCTGCGTTAGGTAATGCGTAT
>JACRUU010000008.1:14139888-14162388 GCA_030449085.1 Kryptopterus vitreolus | reverse complement strand
TTCATTGACCAAAGGGTACCAACAATTTTGTCCACGTCTGTATATATAGATATGTATATATAGATATATATAATATAAGATATATATATATATATATAGATATATAGATAGATAGACATATAGATAGATAGACAGACATATACACATGTGTATATATATATTATATATATATATATATATATAGATATAGATATATAGATATATGTATATATATATATATAGATATATATAGATATAGATAGAGATATATGTATATATATATATATAGATATATATATATATAGATATATATATATATAGACTATATATAGATATATATAATATATAGATGAGATATATAGATAGATAGATATATTAGATCGATATAGATCAGACATCTACATACATATACATAGATATATTATATATATAGATATATAGAATATATATATATAGATCTATATATATATATATTATATCACATATATATATATATATATATATATATAATATATATATATATACACACACACATACACACACACAACACACACACACACACCCCCACACACACCACACAACACACACACGAACCAATCAGTACTGAGAATGAAATGTACATTTAGTAAAATTGTAACTCTGCTTGTTTATTAATGTTAGTAATTTCTCGCACACATACACTTATCTTTTTAAAAACTGTATATTTTATAGTATATATAATTTAGTTACTATGAACTTGTGTGTTAAACAGGGGCGTGCAGAAGGACTATCGGTGGGATAAGAAGCAAGGTTCGAATGTTAAATGCTGGTTTGTCCATAACAGCGGGAAAGGCTTCATCGATGGCCATTACACAAGCTATATTGTCCCCAACCTGGACAGCTTCCTCCCGCCTGTCTGAGTGTGTGAACATATTAGCACGAGAGGAGCGAATAGTGTGGGTCAGATATTTTAAACGAGAGAAGGGGAAGTTGTGTAAGAAAGTGTATTTTCAAACTGCCTCATACAACAGAACTGTAAAGGAGAATCATGGGGGAAACGGCGACCGGTGGTGCTTTTACATACATTTAATTCGTTACACAAAATTGTCCAGTGTACACTGTTTATGCAATTCAACGCTCCCTCCTTGAGTTTAAATCGCAATGTGAATCCATGTAGACGATTTGCTGTCCTTACAATCAAGTCTGCTTTAATTACAATCTATTAAAATACAAGAGAAATAAAACTTTGCTGTTTAAAGATTGTTCATTTGAATCAAATTCCATACATGAATCACATGACGCACCGTTTCTTACTGTACTTAAGTACCTGTACAGCATTTGGCAGAAGCCCTTATCCAGAGAGACTTACAAATGAGCAGTTGAGGGTTAAGGGTCTCGCTCAAGGGCCCCACTAGTGACAACTTGGTGTTGGGATTTGAACCCTTCCAGTCCAGAGCTCAATGCCTTAACCTGTACGCTCCCGCCTCCCTACAGGTTCTGTACAGAGCTCCTGGAATGTGTGAACGTCCCTGATAAATGCTCTGACACGGTAGAGGATGCAGGGAAAAACAAAATAAAAAACAAACAAACAAAAACTCATCAAGCCTGCTTGGAGAAGTCTTCGTATGGAATCCCGTCGATTCTCCTCCCCTTCATAGAGCCCTGTGACAGAGTGCAGGAGATAACTTGTGTTAATATCAGATTCAACGTTTGCTGTATAAAATATACGTTTCACTAAAAGGTTTATAGTTGGTCAAAAGTTTGGAAACGCCTAGTTTTATGGGGTTTTTTCTTGAGAACACAGGAATGTTTCTTTTGTTTATATGCAACAAACTAGAGCATTTTAGTTGATAGATTTATTTTCACAAACAAATATATAAAATACATTATTTTCACTGAAAAAAATGCTCCCTTAGCATGAACAACACACTCGCTACACGTACTTGGGATCGTTTGGTTCTTCATATTTTGATGTACCCCTTTTTTTTTTCCGTATTTTCACGACCAAAAGGCGCACCGTACTAAAAGACGCAGTCTCAGCTACGTGTGTATTACTGTATTTGAGACACACATAAGGCGCACCTGGGGCACGGTGGATTAGTGGTTAGCACGTTCGTCTCACACCGCCAGGGTCCGGGTTCGATTCCCGTCTCGGCCATGTGTGTGTGGAGTTTGCATGTTCTCCCCGTGCCTCAGGGGGTTTTTCTCCGGGTTCTCCGGTTTCTTCCCGGTCCAAAAACATGCACGGTAAGGTTGATTGGCTCCTTGTAAAATTGTCCCTAGTGTATGAATGTGTGTGTGAATGTGTGTGTGTGTCCTGCGATGGGTTGGCATTCCATCCAGGGTGTATCCTGCCTTAATGCCCATAGACGCCTGAGATAGGCACAGACTCCCTGTGATTGGATAAAGTGGTAGAAGATGAATGAATGAATGAATAGGGCGCGGGTTTTATATACATATCCTCTACTACGTACGTCCGCCTTACAACACCACACACACACACAAGCATACAAGTGTGCGCATTTAAAAATAGATCTGGAGCAAAACTGAGTTTGGTTGTGCTTTATTCTTGGATATGTGCTTGGATTGGTTTGTCGTCGATGTGCTTGCTGCAGTAGAAGCGGAAGTTTGCCAGCTTTTCATTATAATCCGCCGGACGTTGCTGCGCTACTGTAGTCCTGGTCCGGATGGAAAAATGGCACCGTTTCATAAAGCGAAAGCACAAAGACGGACCTCCTTGGAAATGTTCGATTTTCATTTCCTCCGTGAGCGTTACTGCTTTAGCCGTGGAAACGCTCCTCCCACTCGTTCTTTGCTCAATGATCCACTGCTCGGGTCTTTCCTCCAACTCTGGCCACCTCGCTTTATTTCCGCGGAAACTCAGCCGCATCTTCTTCACCTGTCGCAGCTCGTTTTCCAGTTTCCTCCACTTACAAACCATCGACTCGTTCATTTAAAATTTTCTCGCGGCGGCTCGATTCCCGTGTTCCTCCACGTAGCCGATCGCCTTCAGTTTAAACTGAGCTTCATAAGCGCGTCTCTTTGCCATTTTCAGGGTTGTTAAAACAGCAATGTTCTGCATAAAGTACATACCTGTTCTTTTATACACAATCCAGGCCCACACTTCCCCCTTTAACGTTCTCGTGTTCTCTACTACGTCCGCCTCATGGTTCTCGAATACGTCCGCCTTACAATAACGACACGCATAGGGCGCACTGCACTATAGGGCCCGTCTCACATTTTGAAGAAAATCTAAGACGTTTATATGCGCCTTATAGTCGTGAAAATACAGTAAATGTAACGTTAGATGAGTGTGTGAACGCGTTGCTGAACGCTGTTTCACAGAAGGCACTTTGAGATCAGGTGGATAAACACCTGAGAGTGGTTAAAACACTGGACTCCTAGACTTAAGGTTAACGCTAAGTCACTGTGGATAAGAGCGTCTGCCTGCTGCTGTTAATGTAAAAATAAGGAAGCAACAGTGCAGTGTTTTTACCATGAAATAATATTTTTTACTTCATTTTTTTTTTTTTTAAATGAAGTAACCCGCAGCACTTGTATAGACTGTATCATGACCCGCATCTTAGCTTTAATAATCAATGCAGAATATTTTACAGAGATAAAGCGGTTATAAAATAAATGCATGTTTGTTCTCGTCCCTAACGGGTGAGTCGGCGGTTACGACGGCAAAGAAAAACTCCAGATCATGTGGAGAAAAGCCTCGAGATGGAACCGGACTCAAAAAAGTGCCTCAACTTCACAGAAACGAACGTCCATTCATTACAGGTTCATCATTGTTGAAGTGAACCGTGACCTCAGTGACCTTGAACCAATATTTTGGCTGATCGACTTGATTTACTTGATTAAACGTGTGCGCGCTGATAAACGGAGCGAGGTCGTACATTACCGAGTCTATTGTGAGTTGAGCTGAGAATTTCTTTTCATCTATGGATTCCAAGATGGCTTCCATGTTCCGGTACGGGCCATTCACTATAACCACTCGTTTACCTGAAAGAAAGAACGGATAATTATTCCAGCCCAGTATATAGATACAACAAGTAATGGATAAAATCATGGAGTTGAGCTACATTTATACATAAATACCCCAAATTAGGGTTTCATATAGTTATACTAAGCAAAACATAATATTAAAAAAAAAAATAGTAATCCGATTAATCTGAAAAATAATCGCACGATTATTCAACTTTCAAATTAATCCTCAGTCGCAGGCCTGGCTTGGTTTATACATAAATAGCTACATTTGTACATAAATACCCCAAATTAGGGTTTCATATAGTTATACTAAGCAAAACATAATTTAAAAAAATAATTAGTAATACGAATAATTTGAAAAATAATCGCACGATTATTCGACTTTTAACTTAATCCTCAGTCGCAGGCCTGGCTTGGTTTATACATAAATAGCTACATTTGTACATAAATACCCCAAATTAGGGTTTCATAGTTATAGTAAGCAAAACATAATATTTAAAAAAATGTATAGTAATCCGATTAATCTGAAAAATAATCGCATAATTATTCGACTTTCAAATTAACCCTCAGTTGTAGCCCTAGCTTGGTTTATACATAAATAGCTATATTTGTACATAAATACCCCAAATTAGGGTTTCATATAGTTATAGTAAGCAAAACATAACATAAAAAATAGTAATCCGATTAATCTGAAAAATAATCGCACGATTAATCGACTATCAAATTAACCCTCAGTTGCAGCCCTAGCTTGGTACCCCCCCCCCCCCCCCCCCAAAAAAAAGTGCATAAGTCTCCTTTAAGAGGAAGTGTTTGGTTTTCCAACCATTTTTTAGACAATAATGCAAAACCTTCCTGAACAGCATTAAATGTAGATTTGTGTGTAGTTTGTAGTTTGTGTGTCAGAGCACCAGATCACGAGTTGCATGTCTGAACTACATGTGCATCAGGTTTCCATAGATATTAAACCATTTTGTGCATTACCAGTGTATTCATATTAAACATATAGTGGTCTGTTCCATCAACTTTACAGGTAAGTATTTACTAATTGCCCTCTGTCTTGCTGTGATACACCAGTAGCATGAAAAAGCCGATAATGACCAAAAATTTAAATAAAAAAAAATATTGATCGTGTCACCAATTTCATTAAAAACTAAAGTATTGACCTGCACTGAAAATATAAGCAACACAAAATACAGATATTTGTGTCAAACAAATCTGCTGCATAAAATACTGGTATCAGAATAATCTAGTAAAATTACCAAGTATTTGTACTCCCACAATATACAGGTGGGGTTACATTTAATATTAATTAATAATATATTATTAATTAATATAAATAATTTATATTAATTATAATAGAGCTCATAGTTGGACTTTATCACCACTTGTGCCTCTGTGTCTTTAGCAGCAAACATACCAGAATGTCATCATGCTGAACTTGTGAAAGCCAATAGATACGTTCTGCACAAGTGTGAAAATCGGTTTCATTTTGTTTAATGCTTTTATTTCGCTCTCATAACTGAGACATGGCATCGCAGAAAGGCAAAACCTCTCAAAGCAATCTGCACATGCTGGATATTCTAACTTTCCTCTCTAAATTGTTGGAATGAGAACAGAACGGGTTTGCTGTAAAACCCGGGTGATGTCATACCCGGTGCTGGGATCACTGTCTCCAGGTGGCTTTGGTCCAGTTTGAGTTTGTCCCCTGAGTCGATCAGCTTTACAATAGCTGTGTATTTGTCCTGTAACTCCTGTAAAACACACACACACACACGTTACAAACCGTCTAATAAGGAGGGGGAAGAAAAAAAACACACTCCAAGGTGAAATGCTCACGGAGCTCACTGACCCGTATGACTGCCTTCTTCTTGTAGTACTTGTCTCCCAGCCTCTTGGTAATGACCTTGACCACTATGTCAGGTCGAATCCAATTGTCAGACCTCTCTGATTTTTTCTTCTTCTCCTCCATCTATAACGATCAGAAGAACAAATTCGAGATTAGGGGTAGTCAGAAAGTGGGTAAAACCGCTCTGATTTTCTCTCGCGCACACACACACACACACCCCTTACTAATAAAAGCGACCAAAATTGGTCAAGTGATTAAAAAAAAAAAGGCACTGTTTTTTCTATCTTTTTAAAGTTGAAATATAAATAGACATTCATAAAAAGATTGCTCATAGCATACAGATGTGTGTGTGTGTGTGTGTGTGTGTGTGTGTGTGTGTGTGTGTGTGTATGTATATATATATATATATATACATATACATATACATACACACACACATATGTATACACATAGACTAGGAATAGAACAGCCACCTCCATGATCTCATCGAGTGCCGATTTCTTTCTCTTCTCCTTGGATTCAGCGCTGTGAGCCGTGTCTTTTCTTTTTGTGGACGCTGTCGTTTTGAGGGCGTTTGCACCGAGAGATGTGCTGTGGAACAAGAAGAAATCGTTAAAGCTCTAGGATCTTGACAAGCTCGCGGCGAAATGTCTGAAAACACTCTTCAATAGAGTAATGTGGTTTTTGATGGAATCACCTCGGTTTAGCCGGGCCTGAAGAGACGGAACTGGTGGCCAAGTTGAACGCAACTTTCTCTTCCTCATTCTCTCGCTTCAGTTCAGTAAACAAGGGCTCCTCCTGCAGGTGTGGAAATATGTAAGTTACAAAAAAACATGATATAGCATCTTTGTCTCTCTTACGCGTGCACACACACACACCTCTGGATCTTTGCCCGCTCGGCCTCTGCGCACTTGCTCTTCAATAAACTTGGCGCTTCGCTCTTCATCGTCCAGATCCGCCTTCTTCTTCCTCTCCAGCTCTTCTTGTCTGCGGATGGTTTCCGGATCGCGATCGATGTACTGCATGTACCAGCCTTTGGGAGTCTCGTCCACTTTACAAAAACCTACACAGAAGATACGCATGAATGAATCAAGCCAAGGTTGGAAATCAGTTGATTCCGATTCTGGAATTGGAGACGTTATTCTTAAATTTCAATTCGTCTAATCCATTCCTGGGCACATTTATTTTTTTCGCCTGCCAAACTGCCAGAACCTTCTGCGCGTCCAATCTGCGTTACAGATGGGACCTTACGTGGTATTCTAAACATCAGTTTACAAAGTGAACCTGTGTTGGGATCCGCCGTCTCGAGGCACGTTATTCTTATTCAAGTGCTTTTGTTTTTGCACCATATGTCTCAATATGCATCTTTTATTGACCCTGTTGCTAACAGGACCGCAGGGAAGTGCTCAAAAGTGCTAAGCAAGACATCACTGAACTGATTAAATCTGATCGCATATCACCGAATTCCGTACGCATTCACATTTGCTTGGGTTTACCTTCTCTCCCCAGCCATTTGGTGAACTCTGTGAGTGTCTCCCACTGAGTGGAGTTCATGTGAACGTGTTCCCGATTGCTGATGTACTCATTGTAGATGATGTTACAATGTACTCGCTTAGTACCTACAACCATGAAAACAAAAAGATATGTGGATTAATGTAATGGACGAATGCTTTGGAATACATTTGCTACTAAAAAATTAAATTAAATAAATATCGTACCAAACCGCCTTCGTAGCAGCTCCAGAAAGTCGCTCTTGAATTCACTGTGAAGGAGAAACGAAGAGAAATAATTATAATAATATATGCATTGAATCGAATGTTTTCTGCATGTGGCGTCATAACATTTGCATTCACTTGAACTTGGAAACCTGTTTTAGCAGGACATTGCTCTGATCACAACCCTCACCAACACCAGTGAATGCTGACTGCACCCAAGTCCTCCTCAACTCGCCTACATCACTACCTGACTTTACGAACACCCTTGTGGCCGACGACCACAAAATGCCCACAAGGACACTCCGAAATCCAGCGGAACATCTTCCCTTTAAAGCGGAGGTAGGGCTGCACAATCCTTACTAACATATGAATCACGATTTTTCGCCGTGGGAATTGACATTTCTTTTTACGGTTGATCCCTGAACTGCACAGATCACAAATCACGGCATATTTAAAAAAAATATCTATAATCATATCTTTTAGGTAATTTCATAACTACACAGAGCAGTTTTTTTTTGCTGATCCGGGAAAATGATGCGAGATTTAAAACCTGTACTGTACAAGGTGCCAATCAACCTACCATGCATGTTTTTGGACCGGGGAGGAAACAGCAGAACCCGGAGAAAAACCTCCTGAGGCACGGGGAGAACACGCAAACTCCACACACACATGGCCGTGACGGGAATCGAACCCCGACCCTGGCGGTGTGAGGCGAACATGATAACCACTAAGCCACTGGGCCCCTCTTGCTGATTGATTTATGTATTTTTGTTTTCTTTATTTTTTAAAGTCAAAATAGATTACAAGTTACTTTACAAATGTTAACCCCACTGTACAGTGTTTTCTTTGTTTGAAGTGATCCAAATCATTCCTCCACTTATTCAACTCTGTAGCCTCCTCTGTTACCACAAGTTTAGCAGGTGATGCATCAGTAATAAGATCTGTGGGAAAAGCAGCACTCCGGGTTGAGTTAAATGAACTAAACGAATCATCGGTTCACATTCATTTGCCTCGATTGATTTTTGTAATCGAATTACTGATGGAATCATTACAGCCCTACATGACATTTCAATTATAAAGCACTTAGAATTTCAATAAGACTTCAGTGAGGTTCAATGTGTTTTTGTATTGGTTGTACTAGTGGTTGTAAAACACTAGTAAAAAGAAGTAATGTGAAATTATACTGTACAATAAGCAGATTTTAAATGAAAGTAAATATTACTGCTGCACGGGGCACGGGTTCGATTCCCGTCTCGGCCATGTGTGTGTGGAGTTTTCATGTTCTCCCCGTTTAACAGGGGGGTTTTCCTGCACAGGGAACAGGACAACTGCACTGTGTTAAGGAGAGGATGAGCAGGCCCATGTATCGTGACATATTGAGCAAAAACCTCCTTCCCTCCATCAGAGCATGAAAGATGGGCTGTGGCTGGGTCTTCCAACATGACAATGACCCAATGCACACAGCCAGGGAAAACAAGGAGTGGCTCCGTAAGAAGCATATCAAGGTTCTGGAGGGGCCGAGCCAGTCTCTAGACCTAGACCCAATATAAAAGCTTTGGAGGGAGCTGAAAGTCCATGTTGCTCAGTGACAGCCCTGAAACCTGACGGATCTAGAGAACATCTGTATGGGAGGAATGGGCCAAAATCCCTCCTGCATTATGTGCAAACCTGGTGAAGAACTACAGGAACTGTTTGTAATTGTTAACAAAGGCTTCTGTACAAAATATTAATATTTTTTGACTCAAGCGATCAAATACTTATTCGACACAGTAATTCACAAATAAATTGTTTAAAAAAAAAAAACATACAATGCGATTTGATACAATGTGTGACCCCCTCCATGATTTCTTAACAGGGGAACTTGCAAAATCACAGGGTGATCAAATACTTATTGACCTCACTGTGTGTATTACCATGGGTAAAGAAGGGAGGATGAATAACACAGGTTAACAATCATGTTTAAAAACAAAACAAGAAGAAAATGTGGGGGGGGGGGATTTTTGGATTAAATGAACAGATTTATTCAATAACTTACTTTGAAAAGAAGTCCATGAACTGGTTGGGATTCTCAGAGGCCAGAAGTAACTGCCGCTGATGAGACTCCGAAAGGCAGTGGCATTTAAACCCATTCTATCAAAACAAAAGAATAAAAAAAGTGAGAAACCTATCTCTCTCTCTCTCACACACACACACACACACACACACACACACACACACACACACACACACACACACACACACACACACACACACACACACACGGAAATGTGTTTATTTATTTGTTTAAAGAACAAAACAAAACAATGACTAAACACTTTACGGGAGTCCGTGAAGGCATGTATTATAACCCCCGTTTTCGTATTTTGTTGAGTTATGTCGACAAAACAAAACATATTATATTATAGTCACCTAATAATATGAGGTGTGGCCTCTTAGGTCTTCCGTTTTATATATATATATATATATATATATATATATATATATATATATATATATATATATATATATATATATATATATATAGAGAGAGAGAGAGAGAGAGAGAGAGATAGATAGATAGATAGATAGACATAGACACACATGCATATAGATAGATAGATAGATAGACAGACATAGACAGACAGATACATACACACATGCATATAGATAGATAGATAGATAGATAGATAGATAGATAGATAGATAGATAGATAGATAGATAGATAGATAGATAGATAGATAGATAGACATAGATAGATAGATAGATAGATAGATAGATAGATAGATAGATAGACAGATAGATAGATAGCATAGATAGATAGATAGATAGATAGACAGACATAGACATACACACATGCATATAGATAGATAGACAGACATAGACAGACAGATACATACACACAGATAGATAGATAGATAGATAGATAGATAGATAGATAGATAGACATAGACAGACAGATACATACACACATATAGATAGATAGATAGATAGATAGACAGACAGAGACAGATACATACACACATGCATATAGATAGATAGATAGATAGATAGATAGACAGACACATACACACATGCATATAGATAGATAGACAGATAGACAGACAGACAGACAGACAGACAGAGACAGATACATACACACATGCATATAGATAGATAGATAGATAGATAGATAGATAGATAGATAGATAGATAGATAGATAGATAGATAGATAGATAACAATTATAACTAAACGAAAAGCGCTAAACTTGAAATGAATAATGAATGAACAAACAAACAAACAAACAAACAAACTTACTTCATCTCGGCACTGTTTCTGACACATCTGGCAGTACCAGCGTAACTTCTGTAGGCCTTTCGCTTTAATTCGATTACTGATCGCCTTTGGACTCAAGAAATCCGCTTTCCCCATCGTAGATACCCAAAAAAGACCACACAATTATAAAATAAAGACTTAAATCAATGATTTCACCACGTGCTCAGATAAACACACGCCTTTCTGTTTATCCGCGCCTGAAACCCTGCGCGTGAGTTCCACGTCATAGGCGCTTGTGTACCTTTGATATCGCGAGATGGTGGGGTCTGGTAATGCGCATGCGCAGTTCGCCGGCTCTACCCTCCACCTCTACACAACTTTGACAAAAATAAATGAGTGCAGGTTTTCTACAAATAACAAATAAATAAACAACTAATTATTCAGTGCTAATTAAATCCATTACGTCTGAAGGAAATGATGCCAGTTGTTATTTAGATTATTCCGACGAGTAATTATTTATTAGGTTCTCTAGCTTTATTAAAAAGTGCCTTTTTACACAAATGTAAAAAAAAAAATGCAACAGACCACAAATTACTGACATTTTCATATTCATTTTACATAACAACTATGTACAATTCTCATTCCTACAAACAAACAAAATCCCAAGCCAAGCAGACTGATGAGGTTTGACTGTCCAGTATGTTCCGTGTGAGGCAATGGGAATACAACTGTATTGTATAATTTTAAAAAGACTGTAAATAAATACACTGTATTATTAGTCTCCCCCCCCCCCCCTAAATTTTATATCCTAGATTTCTGTGGAATTAAGTAGTTTATGGTTGAAGCATGCTCAAGGTTTGCTTGCTCCAAAAAATCCAATGAGTGCTATACTGACCCTGAATAATGTTGTTCACAGAGGTTAAATATTATTTATATTATTGTTAAGTATTATTTCATAAACTGGGAGTGCAAAAGTAGCCATAGTTTGATAAACTGGACCCCTGATGTTTCTTTACATAATATCATGTATTAATAGTGTGATAAATAGTGTGATTAATAGTGATTGACCATCAGAATATGATTTCTATGTCTTTCTCTCACAGACACCGTGGATCCGTGCATTTCGTTGGTCCTGGCAGAAAATATTTGTTGTTTGGGTATCTGGTATCTGGTATTTTGTAAAAAGTTGTTTATATAACTTCAAGTCATACAAAGGGGTACCAGTTTGATACACTCTTTTGAATGAACACATTTGCCTTCAGTTATATATTCTAATTACTGACACTGATGATTTCTCACAATAAGTAATAAACAATGAGTTAAGTAATATTTTATATGCATCTCACTGATGAGTTTTTAGAACAGGCCTGAGAGCTACTCATGTGGTCCTTGGAGGCAACCTTGTGCCTGCGTGCACCATGTTGGTGACCCCTGATCTAAGGACTTAAATCTCGGAGAGATTGTCTTATCGTCGAATCCAGGTCCTCACTCTTCTTCTTCTTCTTCTTCTTCTTCTTCTTCTCTTCCTGCTCCAGCTTCAATGATCAGAACATATATTCTAGATTACGGTGTGGATCTCAGTGCTGAGGCTCTAAAATATCCGTTAGAGGTGTCTCTGACTGTCATTTTTTGACAACAGTAAACTTATTGTCTAGTCATGAGTGTGTATGTATGTGTTTGTGTGTGTGTGTGTGTGGATGGGGGGGGTAGTCAGCAGTCTGATTTTCTTTCACACACAACTCACAAGATACAACTTACAAATAAAAGTGACCAAAACCTGTCAATTGATTTTTAAAAAAGGCAGTCAGGTTTGTCTCTTTTTAAAAGTCGAAATGAAAGTCAAGGCGAACATTCATAAAAAGATTTCTCATAGCACATATAACACAAAGATATATAATAAAATGTGTGTGTGTGTGTGTCCAATCACACATAGTGCAGATGCACAAGGACCATAGCGAAACTAGGGAGGTGGTGGCTTTGTGGTAAGGTGTTGGTCTCTAGACCAGAAGATTGCAGGTTCAAACCCTACAACCACCAAGCTGCCACTAGTGGGCCCTTGAGCAAGGCCCTTAACCCTCAGTTGCTCAGTTGTAATTCGCTCTTGATAAGGGCGTCTGCCAAATGCCATAAATGTAAATGCAGGATAAGTATAAAACTTCGTGGGGAAGTCCTTTTTCCCCCAGAGGGATTCCAAGGTGGTCTGGAGCCCCATTGAGGTGGGAGGAATGCACGAGGGCAGTGCCTGCACTTCGCGCACCAATAACTGTTAAAAAAGGGTGAAGGGACAAGCCTATTCAAACACAGAAAGAAAAACGGAGGAGACCACTTGACACTTGGCACTACTATGCGTATGTTGGGCACGGACTTTCCTGGGCACACTCATCCTTGGGGAAGGAAAGACAGGGCTGTTTGAGTGTTACCCATAGTGCTGCTGATAGTTTACTATTTGCTGGCTAACATTTGTATTTATTTTGTATCTTAAGGATGAAAGGGGGTACATGTGTATTTTTCCACTTTATATGTATTCCTTGTATGCCTAGGTACATAAGGAAGAGAAATTGGAGGTCTTTTCGATATACATGCTTTTCGATGATGAGCACGAATAAATATCTTCTTTCTATCCATATTCATTCATTCATCTTCTACCGCTATATCCGATCTTCCCTCGGGTCACGGGGAGCCTGTGCCTATCTCAGGCGTCTATGGGCATTAAGGCAGGATACACCCTGGATGGAATGTCAACTAATCGCAGGACACACACTCACTCATTCATACACTAGGGACAATTTTCCAAGGTGCCAATTAACCTAACGTGCATGTTTTTGGACCGGGGGAAACCGGAGAACCCGGAGAAAAACCCCCTGAGGCACGGGGAGAACATGCACAAACTCTACACACACATGGCCGAGACGGGAATCGAACCCGGACCCTGGCGGTGTGCGGCGAACATGCTAACCACTAAGCCACCGTGCCCCTTCTATCCATATTGTTTACAATAAATGTGTGTTTCTGTTTACATTGCGCATGCGCCCTCGTCATAAGCGCGTGCGTTCGATTTCGCGAGACCAGTATCGCGAGAGTGTAGTTCGCCGCCCGGGTTCTTGTTATGCGCATGCGTAGTGCGCCGGCTCTGACCTTCATTGCCAGTGAACATGTTCGCCAGGGCCAGCGCGGTGGTTTTCCTCCCACAATGGTAACGCGCTTTTATGCCAATTTATTTACGTATATTTTTTTTAGAGTATTGCTATTTGTTGTTCGTTTAATAAGAGGGCGAAAAGATGCAGGTGTACTAGTTGAGAGAAATGTGGAGGAAAAGCTACAAGGGCGAGTTGTTCTGTAGGCCGCAGTAACCTCGAGTAGTGAAGCGGCTTCAGTGTATGAGCTGCACTTCATAGCGGTTTGACGTGTTGCTAGCGGACGTGCTAACTGGCTTTCGGGGATTAATACGCGTACTGTCCGGAATATGCGTTATAAAATCCCCGCCAACGCAATATATGCTGTTTTGTATTAAGAGTCATGGGAGTAAACGGTGAACTGGACCTTTATTACATGACAACAGGCTACTAAAGTATCTTAGTGTTTCTTTAACCACATCCTCATTTCTATTCCAGTGGGCAGGTCAGGACCATGGCTACCTTGAAGGACAGTAAGTACCAGTTGTATGTCCTATACTCCATACAGGCTTTATTTTTGGTGTAGGTTTGACCCTGATTAGTCTCGTGTCCATCAAACGATCATACTAATGCATTGCTTTTCAGTCACCATCCGGCTGAAGTCCATCAAGAACATCCAGAAGATCACGAAGTCGATGAAGATGGTGGCTGCTGCCAAGTACGCCAGAGCTGAGAAGTCCCTCAAGCCGGCTCGTGTCTACGGCACTGGAGCGCTCTGTGAGTGCGGTGCAACCAAAACTCTGCTTTTTTTTTTTTTTTTTTTTTTTTTTTAAACGATGGATTTACATCAATGGCACTCTTATGTAGTGTTATGAGGGTTGGGGCCTTGCTTAATGGCCCCCGGGAATGAGTTCTTGGTGGTCATTTGGCAGATGCCTGTATCCAGAGCGACTTACCGCTGAGCGTTTAAGAATCTCTCTTTGGTGTTGGTGTTATTAAGCCAAGATGTGTGTGTGTGTGTGTGTGTCCACTATTTAGCTCTGTATGAGAAAGCTGAGATCAAGGCTCCTGAGGATAAAAACAAGCACCTGCTGATTGGCGTGTCCTCTGACCGTGGGTTGTGTGGCGCTATCCACTCAAGTGTGGCCAAAACCATGAAGAACGAAATCGCCAAACTCGCCGGTGCTGGGAAAGAGGTCATGGTGGTTAATATTGGAGACAAGCTTAGAGGCCTGCTCCACCGGTACTCACTTATTTTATTTTATTCCTTACGTTTTTGCATTTGTATATCAAAATAACAAGTGTTTTATTGTGTTGTTAAGCTTTTTTGAGGATTAAGCATTTGGGGGATTTGAGCATTATGAGGACTTGCCTAATATTGCCTTGGTCCCCATTTGCTGCCAAAACAGACCCATCGAGCATTAATGGCATTTTTTTCTTCAGCAATTTGAGCAATAGTAATTTGTCTACTGGATCAGATTACGCAGCTTTGTCGCCTGTGGCCATTTTTCCAGTTCACCAGTGGTGCTGTTGTGGAGATGCTCTGACCCAGTCAGTCGTCTAGCCAAAACAATTTAGCTCATGTCAGATTTGTTAAAATCCTTACGACTGCCCACGTTCCCTGCTTTTAACACCTTAACCTTGTGGGCACACTGTTGCCTCGTGTATCCCACCCACCGTGGGCAAATTAATCTAACAGGTGCCATGATGAACAGGTATTCAGTGTTATTCACTCATTGGTCATAATGTTATACCTGATCGGTGGGTGTATTTTGCTTTATATATGCATATAAGGGGGTCCAGGAATAAATAGAGGGTACAAAATGACTGTATGGAACTGTTACTACAGGATATGTTGTATAAATATACCTATGTGTTTGAATTCTGCTTGTCAGGACCCATGGAAAACACATTCTCATTAACTGTAAGGAAGTGGGCCGCAAACCCCCGACATTCAACGACGCCTCCATCATCGCCACAGAGCTGCTGAACTCCGGCTATGAGTTTGACCAGGGCACCATCATCTACAACCGATTCAGGTGAGTATCCTGGACATAAACACACACACACACACACACACACACGGGTCAGCAGTTAAGATTCTCTCTCTTTCTCCACTTCTGGAAGTGGTACAGCTCTCAAATTTTTAGGATTACTACCAAGTTATGTGCTGATGATTTGAATATTTATGCTGCAGGTCTGTTATTTCCTATAAGACTGATGAGAAGCCCCTGTTTTCTATGGACACAGTTGCAAGCTCAGGTAGGCATGACCCAAACCAGCCTTTCACTGCTTAAAACAGTGAGAACCAATCACACCATTCAGTTTTATCACTCGCATTTACTATATAGCGATCCAAAACGGCGAAGTGGAACTTCTAATTCGTCTCGCTGTTTATTTATTGTAGAGAACATGGGCGTCTATGATGACATCGATGCCGATGTGCTGAGGAACTACCAGGAATTCTCCCTGGTTAACATCATTTACTTCGGGCTGAAAGAGTCCACGACCAGTGAGCAGAGCGCCAGGATGACCGCCATGGACAGCGCCAGCAAGAACGCCTGTGAGTCGAACCTTCATCCCTCCTCCTCTTTCGCTCAGCTTTCGATATTTCCATGACTTTATTTTTTTCCCCCAGAAACAAATAAGCGTGTATATAATGGTGGTCTTCTGTAAATGAGTAGAATGTTATTGGTGTCTTTCTCCTCCGTAGCTGAGATGATCGACAAGCTGACCCTGACCTTCAACCGCACTCGGCAGGCTGTGATCACCAAGGAGCTGATCGAAATTATCTCTGGAGCTGCTGCTCTGTAAGATCCCGGATTTCTCCCTTCTCTTAATTGATCTGCTCGCTCTGTTACCCGTCGTCGTTTCTCTGTGCGCTTCCTTTTCTTTCCGTACATGGTTTCCGCCGAATTAAAATCATTTTTCTCTCCTGAGTTTAGTTTCCGGTGTTCAGCAGTAAAATTAGTATGTTTAATTCGATTGAAATCCCAGTACGTTACTGGTCTACTATACGGTAACATTTCAGTTTTAGGATTCTTTACTGACACGTGCACATCTGCCCTGGAGGTCTTTTACAGGCTGTAACTGACAACTAAATCCTAATTACTGTATGTTCTTGAACTTTGTTCACGAATAAACTGATATATTTGGGAAGGAATTTTATTCTAGACTTGAATAACTAACAGCTTCCCCCGATTTTCCAGATCATTACCAATATCAGGTAATTGACTGGAATCCTGGCGTAGTCTTAAACCAGGTGCATATTGTGTGAGATTTTAAATATCCTATAAAAATTGGTGTAATGTAAGGCTATAATCTGTAGTGCGTGACAAGTTCACTGACCACACAGGACGCGGGTTTGAACATAACGACAGACGTGTTTTTAATGTGTGCAAAACTTAATTGTGCAGTTTTTGACTGCTGTACAGTTTGGAAAAATGAACACTGAAATCCACGGGTCACGGTGGTTTAGTGGTTAGCACGTTCACCTCACACCGCCAGGGTCCGGGTTCAATTCCCGTCTCGGCCATGTGTGTGTGGAGTTTGCATGTTCTTCCCGTGCCTCAGGGTTTTTTTTCTCCGGGTTCTCCGGTTTCCTCCCGGTCCAAAAACATGCACGGTAGGTTGGAGAATTGTCGTGTGTGTGTGTGTGTTTTCTGCGATGGGTTGGCATTCCATCCTGGGTGTATCCCAGGATGGAATACCTTATCTTAATGCCCATAGACGCCTGAGATAGGCACAGACTCCCCGTGACCCAAGGGAAGATCGGATAAGCGGTAGAAGATGAATGAACACTGAGATCCTACAATGTAACATCATGTTTGTAAAGTCTGTCGAGCAACAATCACAAAGGTATAGTAAAAATGACGGTGTGTGCCAGAATAATTTCATTTGGAAATTTCTGGACGTGTGTGACTTGTGAATTCATAAATTCATTTTTTTGAGCCAATAGAAATCTGGACTGCAGTCGCTTCTAATTTATGCATAATAGACATTGTTGTTTGTGTCGCATTTTTTTTGTTAGTTGGCGCACACCTTAATAACCTCATTCCTACACTCTGTCCAAGGCTGCAACGACATTAACATTGCTTCATTTTGATGGTTGATTAGAACAAACATGGCTTACATCTGTGGCTTCGGATTACATTAACATTAATCTAAGAGTGTTGATGAGTGACACGATCGTTTACTCTGCCTGTTGTGTTGATTGTGTTGTAATTCCTTCAATTAATCGAGTAACTAAATACTTTTTTGTCATTAAATCGCAATAATGATTGATTGAGAAAATAAGACCTGTCTCATAAAATAAACAAGATGGATTAAAAACAACAAAATATTAGAAAGATTTGATTATAATTGCATATTGAATATCATTGAATTTAATAATAATAATAATAATGGAATATCTGTGAAAATGAACCGCATGTAGTTCAAGTTGCCGTGTTGAACGTCCTTCCTCAGTGTCTGTATAGAGTAGGTTATGGGAAACTATTTGTTTAATGACTCTTACTATTCTTCTCACTCGTCTTTTATTTATTAAATCCAGACATGGTATTCTTGTCTCCATAAAATCTGCTCGGTATTTTATACGCGCTAAATCCGTGTATTTATCGCCAGTTTTAAATACATGCTGCACTACCTGCAGTACTGTACACAGCCGCTGTGAAGGGATTTGTGAACTCGTTTCATAGAAATAGAAATATAAAATCAATTTTGTTACTTTTAAACGTTTACTTTTATGTTACACACGCAA
Organism: Kryptopterus vitreolus; assembly: GCA_030449085.1. Taxonomy (NCBI): domain Eukaryota; kingdom Metazoa; phylum Chordata; class Actinopteri; order Siluriformes; family Siluridae; genus Kryptopterus; species Kryptopterus vitreolus. The sequence continues at coordinate 14,143,770 of JACRUU010000008.1, read as the reverse complement.
GTAAACAGTTCTGTCTATACTACACAAAAACAAAAATGTGGAAGATTACACTCGCATGGTTTGAGGCAAAATATTTCTCTAAAGATAGGAACATATAACACTTTTTTTTTTTTTTTTAATAAGATGTTTCAGTTTGTATTCTGTGATATACTTTCCATTTCTTTTCCTTTTAATTCATAAGGGAAACCGAGTAGCTGGAAGTTCTTTACCTGTTAAGGAGCGAGAGAACTTAAATATTACATTATCATCGTAACGCATTTTTGCGAGAACAGGACTGAAAAAATCCGTGCCGTGCAGGTCTCTCTTCCACACTTTAGTGGGCGGTGCATCCATGAGAAAACTCGGTCCTCCGTGTTTATTTAAATCGACTAAACAAAGTCATCCATTTGCCTCGATTAATTTTTGTAATCGAATTACTCGAGGAATCGTTACAGCCCTAGTTGTAATTTGATCCTTTCAATGTGCAGATATTATGTGTTTATTTCCCATGCATGGATTTCGAAAGGAAATCTATGTTTAGCCTTTAAACTGATAGTGTTTTCATGATGGGACTTTTATGACCACTTTGTTTCTTGATCTGTACTTGCATTGTATCTGGCATGAGAGAATCCACATTTCCTGCTGCCATAAATGCTTATTATTAATATCCATAATTCTGCTTCTAGAACATGCTCTTAGTCCAAATACACAGAAAAATTAAGGACCGATCATGGGAGAACTTATGTCAAGATTACGAGGAAACAAGAAGAAAAAAAATCTAATCCTTGACATGTTCTTCTTCTGTGTTTTGTACAAATTTGTGAATGTGTATAATTCCACCTGCAACATGCCTTTGACAAAAGTAAATCAGTGCAGGTTTTCTACAAATAACTAAAAATCAACAACCCATCTCGTCGGTGCTAATTAAATCCATTACTAATTTTGGTTGTCCTTTGTTATTTAGACCCACACACTTCCTATTTTCCCCCTACATTTCCCCCCCCCCCCCCCTTATTAGTGTTCATTTTGACTTTTGTCATGTTATCTATTGCATTTGTTTGTTTCATGCGTACTAATCCCATTTCAATTTGATTTCTTTTCCCCCTCCACTTTGCTTTTCCTTCTACTAATTTTCTTGCACCTTGTATAAATATCACTCTCTCAGGGATTGAGGCCTGATGGAGGTAAAAACCAGAGTAAAGCAAAAATCAATTGTAGTATAGTGGGTGTGTTTGAATAGCACATGTTCTCTAATCAAATATACTTGAAAAAATATTAATAATATCTGAATAAATATTACTAAAAAGTGCCTTTTGACACAATAAAAATATATGAAGCAAACTGCATTCATTTTCCTATTAATTTATGTAATAGCTATGTACAATTCCTACGAATAAACATCATCACAAGCCAAGCAGACTTGAGGTTTGGCTGTCCAGTAGGTTCCAATTGATGCACTGAGAATACAAGTGTACTGTATAATTTCAACAATATTGTATAGTGTTACACAAACACACTAATGTTATTAGACCCCGCCCCTCCCTTTTTACATCCTAGGTTTTTGGGGAATTTAGCAGTTTATGGTGGAAGCAGGCTCAAGGTTTGCTTAAAGAAACTATCTGAGCTTCTGGGTCATTATTGACCATATGAGTGCCATATTGACCCTGAATATTCAGAGGGGTTAAAAATCTCAGCATTATTTAATATAATGGAAGCTCAAAAGTAGCCACAGATTGATAAACTTGGACCTCTAAAGTTTCTTTAAATAACATCATGTATTAATAGTGTTTTGTCAAACTTTGATCCTGCTTTTAACCCTGAGTGCTGTGCGGTGCCTTATCTTGATGATGATTTGATTATGAAATATCTTTTTTTTTTGTGTGTCTTTCTCTGACAGATAAAGCAGATCCCCGCAGGTCATGGTGCTCCTGGCAAATCTATGTTTGTACATCTGGAATCAAATTAAAGAGTACTTGTCCCTCTGTTTGTAAAATATCAGTAAATAAACCTCTTACATTGACACCCAGCTCTTTTTAATCTGCATTTTTGATTTCTTGCAAATGAAAGTCTTCACAACATTTAAGGCAGATAGCATTATTCAGAGAGAGACTTACAACTGTAAGGGTTAACGGTGCCTTCAATGGCCCAGCACTGGCAGTGATCTCAAATCACACGTCTTAACCACCGAGCTTCTGCTTGTGCTTTAGCTACTGCTCATTAATAAAGATAATCATTATGTGTTACTGCTGGTCCTTCTCATTTCGTCATGTAAAGCCATTCTCAGTTTTAAGCATTCGTGCCCAGTCATGTGTCAACAGGCTGACAATAAAGAGAGACTGTTGAAATAAAGCCTCGATTTAATTCCAATTCCATCACTAAACTCCGACCGGTGCACTCTGTTGTTTAGAAGCCATATACAATTACCATGAACTGATTACCAGTTAACCCAGTTTGACCCCCTTAAAGCTTCCATTGTTTCTTTTAATAATTGGAGATCAAAACAACTTTACCCCACACACACACACCTCATTATCCCATTGCAATGTGAACCCATTTCCTTTTAATAAACATTTAGTGTCGAGTGTCACAGGATCACATTTCCTGGTGTTACATGACAGCAGTTTAATAAGTCCAGGGGAAGTCTGGAGTCGTGGATTAGCCTGTCCTATATCACTGCACATGGGGAAAGTTTAGTTTGGCCTAGATGAGATATTTATTATTTAAATATTGGTCACCGGATCTCTGCCGGGTGAGGCCCTTGATCCGGGTTCGTTTTATCCATCGCTTCATGTGAAAAGGTGAGAGCTGTGTTCCAGGCAGGTTTCCATTTCTTTCAATGCGTGATTACTTTAGTGGAAGCACGGATACAAAAATCGAATGTGATCTAGAGGAGCCAGAGAAAGTGAAAAAACAAACAAACAAACAAGCACCCGTTTAGACCTGAATCCAGAATATTGTCCTGGACTTTTAGTGTCTTTCTTTAACACATCTGCCTGAACTGAGCTACTTAACAGGTCTTTGAGTTCAAGGGCCCGGAAGGAAGGAAAGAAATGGTAAAAGTGTGTAACACAGACGACATTAAAGGACTACAATTGGGGATTTACATGCGAGTTACAGTAATTGCATCTCTACTGGGCGTTGGGTCTTTTTGCGCATGCGCATTTCCGACCGTCACTTGGACTACGGGGAACTAAAAAATGGCGACTACCATGGAATAAACAAAAGCTCATTATTTTACTCCTTTGAGTGATAGATGTAGCATTTCCGAACTCGAATGCAATAAACAACATCCCGCAACGGAATTAAGAACACCAGCAGGTTCGGGTGTGAAATAACGATGTGTTTACAGGGCAAACAAAAGCGACGCGCGTCCATTTAATCCATCGATTTATCTGCGATCTGCAGCCTGGATTCGGTAAAAAAAAAAGGCGTCTACGGTACAAGAAGTGTCGCCATTCTGGTCGTTTTATAAACGAGGGAACGGCGTTCCGTGCTGTTTTATGGATTTAAAGGCGTGACGTCATGACGTGAAAGCCGGTAAGAACTAAAGACACGTGGAGGAAACGAATCGAGCTTTTTGTACGCGCCATCGATTGCTCGGCGATCTTCCTAACAGCGAACTGGGACATGTTGCTGGCAGTGAGTTACTAAGAGGGAGATACTCTTCATTAATATAAACGTAAATGTGTTGCTCGTCGTACGCGATGTTTGTCGCGCAAATGTAAAAATAAACAACTTAAAACGCACACCTATTTATATACATATAGATACCAAGTAACCGGCATTAAGGATGTGTAAACGACGCCAGCGTCGTCGTTTGAACGCGGCTCTTGTGCGCATGCCCGATCGACTGCTCCGTACGCGATACTCCTTCCTGGCAACAAAGATGGCGCCTGTTGTGGA
>JACRUU010000008.1:14124888-14137388 GCA_030449085.1 Kryptopterus vitreolus | reverse complement strand
TTACCATGTTTACATTATCTCTACTTTTACTCAACTGCATGGTTTGCACTTTGGGTTGTACAGGCATCATTTTTGCTTTTTCAGACTTTGCAGTAGGGTCCTTTAGGCGTTGCAATGTTCTTCAGACATCATTTTTGGGTCCTCGGATATTGTTTTAGGTTCTTCAGGCTTTTTGTAGGATTTGTTTGGTGTGCTTTAGGGTTCTACAGTAGTCGCTGTAGGTTTTTCTGGTTCCTCCGTTATTGTTTAAAGTCCTTTAGGCTTCGCTGTGACGTTCCACAGGAGGTTATGCATCACTATAGGCTCTTCATGAATTGCAGAAATGTTCTACATGCAGCGAACATCACTACCTCCACATTTATATATATATTTTTTTTCCTCTCTGCAGACGGGCGGACAGACCCTGGACTGAGTGACCTTGAGCAGGCCTTCAGTCTGATGGGGGTGAGCGTAGCAGAGCTAGAAGACTACATCAACAACCTGGAGCCCGTGGCGTTTTTCCACTCGATCCCGCAGTTCCCCATTAGCAAGAGCTGCATGCTGCAGTTCCCCACCTCCACCTTTGACACAGACGCCCGCAACGCGCTGCGTGGAGACAAGAGGGACTACATCCCAGAATACCTCCCTCCCCTCGCCCCGCTACACCAAGGTACGCATCACAGAGGGATTACTCCACATGTACAGTGAAGTCAGTGTAGAAAGAAGTTAAACACAGTTTGGTTGAAGGGAAAAATCCACATCATCCTTGTGGGGAGAAGAACAGGTAATGTTTGGTGCAGTGGCTAAAGTTTTAGACTTATAATAGGGATATGATTATGACTCCACCCCCTGAACCTTCTTCAGCAAGGATTATCTCTGTGCTAATATTGATAATACACATAGGGATTATATTAAGGTTACATTCATTTGTTTTTATTTAGTGTTTATTTATCTGTAGTGCAGACACAGTGAACCGATAAATAATACATTACATTAAGGTAAGGTACATTTTTACCCGTGGTGGACAAAGTACATGTCTCTTAGTTAAAGTCTAGATAAAATATTCCTCCAGTAGTAAAAGTGCTCCCTTTAAACCTGCATTTGGTACAAAAAAAAAGGTACAAGAAAAGGTACAAAAGTATTTGCCTGTAAATAGAGCTATTTTCAATTCAGGACGAAAAGTTCTGCTATTTTTTTACCTGTTTTTCTTTTTTTTGCCTGTATTTTGTTTGCTGGAGCTGTTATGCATCATCCACTGCGCCAAACACACCTCCTTATTCAACAACTTTATGAAGCTGCAATAAATTGCACAAACTTTAGACTCATTTTTTCCAGCGGGCTTTGTCTTGTCGAACGTCTGAAATTTGAAAACCCAAACCAAAAAAGCTCAAACGAAACGAAACGAAAGCGGGCCCCTCCTGGAAATGAGCTCTTCGGATTCGCCAGAGAGCGCTGCCATGCTGTATTTCGTATTTCCCAAGTGTAATGCCGGGGCGTGAGGCGGAGAACTACGGAAGCCCGCTGCGTCAAAGCGAGGTGAAATGGTGAAATCGTAAAATCGATTTTCGTATTTTTTTTCGAATTAATCAATTAATGATTTTAATTCAATGAATGAATGAATTAATCCCAGCTCTACTAAATGTATACAAGGTATTATGATTTCTAATCACCATAATGTTCCTATTAGTATTATTTTTATTGCTTGACTCTTAAGCATCTCTGTTTGTGTGAAAAGACACTAAAATATATTACAATAGATCAAAACAAGTTGAAAGTACAAGCTCGACCCTGATTGGTGGTTTGCTGTGTGCTGGACCAGTTAAGGTCCCTCCCCCCCGGACCTTCTAATCAGTAACCCAGAGCCGTAACCACTGAACATCTTGGCCTTTTGTTTTTATTTATTCTTAAGTTTAATTTACAATATTTAAAGAGTGATTTAGGTTTTATTTTAAAGGCTATTAAAATGGAGCATTAGTCTCATGTACTAATTGAAGGACAATAATGTAAATAACTGAACAATCCACACACTGATGGACAACAGCTCATTAATATGAACAAAATTGTACAAATTAATAATTAGTGTACGGGGGCTACGGTGATTTAGTGGTTAGCACGTTCCCATCTCGGCCATGTGTGTGTGGAGTTTGCATGTTCTCCCCGTGCCTCAGGGGGTTTTTCTCCGGGTTCTCCGGTTTCCTCCCGGTCCAAAAACATGCACGGTAGGTTGATTGGCACCTTGGAAAATTGTCCCTAGTGTATGAATGTGTGTGTGTGTGTGTCCTGCGATGGGTCGGCATTCCATCCAGGGTGTATCCTGCCTTAATGCCCATAGACGCCTGAGATAGGCACAGACTCCCCGTGACCCGAGGGAAGATTGGATAAAGCGGTAGAAGATGAATGAATGAATAATTAGTGTTTTTCCAAGCAAAGGCATAAAACAACAACAAAAACCAAACAAAATATCAGTTGATTATTGTGGGGTATACAAATGTCTCCCTCTAGTGGTTAAACGCATCGACATTGAAGGATTGGTTTTTAATTAGAAACAGCATGAAACATTTCTTTTAGCTTGTTTATGAATTATTTTTGTTTTCCAATACTAAACACAAATGCCAGATCTGATATAATGTAATTATTTGATCATTCTCGTGATTACATTATGATTAAAATACAGTACAAATAGCCAGTGCTGCAAACCTCAAGTTAAATGCTAATGCAATTTGTCTTTATTGTTGTTATTAGTTACAGTATCTAATGTCGTTTTCCCGTTTATCTGGTCCGGCATTTCGTTTCGGCCATTTTCTAATTTGTTTCTTTGCAGTGTATGTCCGTTATGTTGCTCCATGTGAATTGTATTAGAATAAAATGCAGCCCATTTCTTTTCCATCACATCCCATTATGTCCTTTTGTTACTATAGACAGAGAGTTAGTCATTCTACACAATGAATCATGTTTTAGATCACAGTCCGTCCTGGATCATCCCAATTGTGTGTGTGTGTGTGTGTGTGTGTGTGTGTGTGTGTGTTGTGTGTGTGTGTTAGAGTGAAGGATCATATGTGTGTGACTCTTTGTTGGACAAGAAGAATCTAGCAGGAGAGGCGTGTGTGTGTGTGTGTGTGTGTGTGTGTGTGTGTATTTCCTCAGGCCAAATACACTGAAGCTGTCTGCCTCGCCTGCTCTCTTCTGTTCAAACCTTCGTCCCTTTCCCTCTGTCCCACCTGCCGACATCCTCTTACACTTCCTGTCTGGCTCCTGTCCCAGCGTCTGGCGCACACACACACACACACACACACACACACACACACACACACACACAGACACAGGCAGTGTCAGCGGGTGGTAGAGAGGCAGACATGATCAGGGTTGTTTCAGGTCAGCCAGGAAGTGGACTGTGTGTGTGTGTGTGTGTGTGTGTGTGTGTGTGTGTGTGTGTGTGTGTGTGTGTGTGTGAGAGAGAGTGAGTGGGGGTCTGGCCCGGATGGCAAAAAGCCTAGGTAGCAGAAAGGCGTGTGTGTGAATCCCGCCAGGGCAGGAGGCCTAACTGGGCTTGGAGCCAATGCTCAGCTGGGTGCCACACACACACACACACACACACACATACAGTCTCTCTGAAAGAAAAACAGGAGTATTCTGTATAGTATACGAGCATCTTGTGTGTGAAACTATAGAATACACAACTTACTGAGCAGAAATTATCCATGCATCGAATTGCCATATTTTATTTAGCAATTCTGTACTGCTTCTCTCAAAGACAATATCAATAATTTATCTGTTATTATTGTACATTGTTTTTTACCAATCAATGTCTGTAAAAACGATTATGATATTGCCTTTTGCCAGAAGTGCAGTAATACCAGCGCTGACCGGCTTGCACAGATGTGTTTTGTTTGTGAGGTTTGTTGTTCAGGTGGGGGTTTATTTAACCCTCTTACATGAGCACCTAGATGTCCTCGTCCTGATGCGCTCTTTGTATGCACATGTTTTTTATTAGATTAAATGCTTGATGACGGGTATACGCTATTATAGATTGATCGAATGGCATTTTTAGTCCTCAATTAAATTGCTTTAAAGTGTCACTCTGTATTGCAACCCCTGCATCGTATTTGAAAGCATTTATACACACACACACACACACACACACGCAGTACCGCCGCTATGAGAGAACCAGAAATCGCTGATTAAATCTTAGTACTTCTAGTTTAATGGTGAAGTGTGTGATTACAGTATGCAGGTCATTTTTGCACACAATTTTGCCTGTAATGCACTATTAGAGCACTAGATGTCCTTATCTGCCCATGCTTTAGAGCTGACGTCAACAGAGATGTGATGGTTTCTTTCAAAAATGCCGAATAATTACTGTTTTATTACAGAGTGATCATCATCTAGGTCTATTTTAATAATTGAGTATTCTAACAATTATTCCATCCACTAATTGAGCAATTGCATAAGAAATCCGTTTTTATTAAAGAGCAATACTAAATAACAAGTACTTTTGGTTTTCTTTTTAGAAAAATCATTTTTATTACTGAAAGTGCATGTGTGTGTGTGTGTGTGAGAGAGAGAACTAAATACATTGAGCGTATTTAATTGGCATGTTATTTCGAAATGCAAATCCAGTGCGTTCAAAAAGTTACTCTGCAGTGGCATGTGTGTGTTTATTTATTTAATCTTGTACAATATAGTGATGCGGTATTCCCGTTTCCAGTTTTGCACAAATGATATCCGTGTATGTTTTATCACAAGTTTCAAAAACGCCCTCCACTACCTCTACCTGCTCTACACGCCACTGTGGAGGGACTTTTTGAACACATTCTGTATGTATGTATTTATGTATATCTATCTATCTATCTCTATCTATCTCTCTCTCTCTCTCTCTCTCTCTCTCTCTCTATCTCTCTCTCGATCTCTCTCTATATATATATATATATATATATATATATATATATATATATATATATATATATATATATCTATATATATATATATATATCTATATATATATATATATATATATATATATAACTACACAGAGAAGTCATTTTTTTCCCTGCCTCCTTTGTTCCACAGCACAAGTTTAGTGGGTAATGCATCAGTAATAATGGTCTGTGGGAAACAAAGTGTCCCGTATTTAATTGAATGAACTAAACGAATCATGGAGGCACATTAATTTGCATTGATGATTTTTTTGTAACCGAGTTTCTCATTGCAGCCCTTCGTCAACTGCTTATAGTGTGCATTATTTTCTCCACAATGTGCAGCGTGCATTAAACATATGTTAACGATATTCTAAAGGATAAGGTGCTTACAAAGCGGGGTGCATTTAACTGTTAAATCGCCTGACTTAAGAAAGGTTTCTTGAGTGCAACCCCCATCTGGAGCGGCGTCTTGGAACTTTTTTTTATTTTTGGCACACAGTATGAACCTCAATACAAATCAGGTTAGACTAACTAACCATGCACACTGTTTTTGTGTTGTTTATTGTGCACTTTTCCTTAAAACGGCAAAGAATCCTGACTGCCTCTTTGAGGTCGGAGCGGATTGTTACAGCAGCAAAGACAAGCTCAGGATCTTCATCCACATGGGCCACTCGGATGACTTCGGGGCTACTTTTCCTTACCTCTCGCGATTAGGGCCCTCTGCATTCGCCGCCAGTTGTAGTAATTCGCAGCGATCCCCGTGGCAGCGACGCGTGTACAGAATTACATGCGCGCTCGGCTTGATTTCGGCCAGATTGGCAGAACGCCACCCTCGCACTGACGTCGCACGCAGATACCGTTTCGAACACGGAATAGTGAGCACTGTGCAGGCCTCATTTATCACCCCGTGCAGTCAAGTTGCTTGTAAGTAATGCTGCAAAACAGGGGGTGGGGGGGGGGGGGGGGGGGGGGGGTTGGGATCCATGCAAATTAAATGATTTGAAATCGATCATGTCGCGGTTTACATGAATGATTCTTCCAGGGTGTAAATTTACACCCAGCAGTACACGAAGCTTTATTCGGAATAAATATGATTTGTACAAAAGGCAAAGTTTCTTCTGGGATCACGATGCACAATTCAGATCGTATCCAGAAAGGTAAATGTTCACTCTTCACCTTTGTATATCTTTTATATACAGGAACCAGAAAACGATTCCTGTGATTCTTTTTATTTATTCCAAATACAAACCCTACTTATGAAGTATTGCCATAGGGTATTACCTTGAAAGAAATGCTGGATCATAGACTGCTGCTGGATCCTTAAATGTGATTGGTTAAGGGTTTCAGTCATAAGTATATATATTCCCCGCGACCCGAGGGGAGATCGGATAAAGCTGGGGATAGATATTGGGATATCGATAAAGCGGTAGAAGATGAATGAACGAATGATACTTATCGATTTCCGAATGCTGAACCGACCGTAGATCCTTAATCATGTTGGCCATGACCCCTTGCTGGCACCACATTAGTTTATTACAATAATTACACTTATCTTTGTGTAGCCACACCTTTGAGCAGTCCATCTTGTAAAATGATGCTTGGCTTACCACATAAGGTCCTGGCAGATTATACGGTCAGAAGGTCCCGGCAGATTACCAGTCGGGAAAAAGAAATGCTTGCGGAAGTATTCAATTGCTTTAATTTTGCTAGATAATTGTTATTATTATTAAAGTTATTATTACAAACTTTATATTAACAAACAAGAAAGTACATGCCAATATTTAACATCCTCTTCTGAGAGCGAGGACTGGCGCTGGTGTCGAACTCTCCCAACTCCCTCAGTGTTGTGACGAAGCGAGCGAGCAGAGCAGAGCAGCGCAGCGGCCGGGTTTCAGTCTGCGGGCGCTTGTTTGTCTATTGTGCTGAAGCTTATTGTCGTTCGCTCCAGAGGGAAGGCGGGGATAGGAGAGCGAGCACGAGCGATTGCATCTGTACACTGAAATTACCAGCGATCACGCCGAGCGATAAAGGGCCGCTCTATGCAGAGAGAGCCCGAGCGAGACGCACAAGATGAATAGACACAGGAGAGAAGGGTCCTCTCGGCTCGACGCGAGATTGGGACGCTTTTTTGACTTATTAGCACCATCGAGGCTAAAACAAACTTTTTAACCAGTACTGAGAGACCCATGAGCCCACCAAGGGAGAGGCAGACTGAGAGGGAAGTAATGACATCAAGCATTTCTTGCTCCTAAATGATGGCGAATGAGGTCTGAAGTGAATCTATCATGTTTATGGTTGATTTAATTTGCGACCCTGTGGACGTAAAAAGATTATTTGTGTTATTGGACACAAGTATCAGTACGATTAGAGTACAACTGTATATAGAAGAGCATTTATTTGTGACCTCTATATTACAGCTCATTGTTTCCCTGTTAGGGGCACGGTGGTTTAGTGGTTAGCACGTTCGCCGCACACCTCCAGGATCCGGGTTCGATTCCCGTCTCGGCCATGTGTGTGTGGAGTTTGCATGTTCTCCCCCGTGCCTCAGGGGGTTTTTCTCCGGGTTCTTGGATTCAAGGATTGGCACCTTGGAAATTGTCCCTAGTGTATGAATGTGTGTGTGTCCTGTGATGGGTTGGCATTCCATCCAGGGTGTATCCTGCCTTAATGCCCATAGACGCCTGAGATAGACACAGACTCCCCATGACCCGAGGGAAGATCGGATAAAGTGGTAGAAGATGAATGTTTCCTTGTTTTTTGGAAGCTGGGGTCAGCTATGATACAGCGCCCCCTGGAGCACAGAGGGTTAAGGGCCTTGTTCACGGACCCAAGAGTTGGCAGGTTGGCAAAACCGGGGCTCAAACCCCGATTGTGATGGCCCCTCCCTCAAACATTTGAATGCATATTTACTTGACATATGCAAAGACAGGTTTATGATGATATGGTACATGACTTGGAGTGGGAAGATGATGATCTACCGAGCTTTTAGATTTAGACAAAATTTGAAAGTGCAATTCGGAAGCTTTTTCCTAAATTGACATTTGTTGCTAACGAATCTGATAAATGAATGCTTCTCCGTGTTTAACCCGTTGTATTTATTAACGTTGAAAAAGTTTCGGCGGGTGCCAAAGTGATTTTTTTTTTATTTGTCCCGCCAAATCCTTATTTGATCAGTAATTGTGTTTTGTGAATGAAGCAGGATACCGCACTTGTTAAGTGACGGAGAGAACGAGCAGAGAGCCCCTCCCCCACACGGCATTCTCCATAAGCATGTTTCCGTTACCCTTCAAAATGAGCAAATGTAAATAACGAATTGAAAATACGCCCAATGGAAACGCAAGAAGCGCAAAAAAGTTTTCTACCCACATGAGGGTTTTTTTTGTTTTTAAGACGATGCAAAAAAGGAATAATTCACACAATGGAAAATACATTTTTTTTCCCCGCACTTCCAGGTCACATGATATACCATGCCTTGCCTTGGGCATGATTCTGCATATAGCACTGCACAGCTCAAAAAAAGTGGACACGTTCATCCGGAAATTTCCAAGTATAGGGGGATTGCCTTGCCATCTTGTTTTAACGCGCCTACGTCCCAGATTAAAAATAAAAACAGCTAATGCGTTGGCTGCGATATAAGTATGCCTGTATATATCTGACACCGTTTTTTAAATGACATCGGGAGACGACGAGTTTTAGACGCGTGATATATCGACATTTAGGAAACATCACAAAAGTTTTGCGCAAATTTGCAAACGGAAACGCGTCTAATCTTCACTTCTGTCTTTGCGCTCTGCCACTCATCAAAATCAAGACTCATCTTGTCTTCTCATACAAGCATCCCTTTTTTTGTGTGTCGACAAATCTATTGCGACGTCCTAAAGCCAGGATTCCCACACAACGCGTCCGCTAAAGTCCGATTCGCCACCCAATAGCTGCTTTTGAGGAATTCATCCCAGGAAATCAAATGAATATATTCTTTAAAAAAAAATGCAAAGATTTGATTAAAAAAAAACCCAAAAAAAAATTAAATAAGCCGAACCTAACAAGCCGCATGTAATGGTATGTACATGTATGTACAAAAGCGTTTGTTGATGCGTTGTAAAAAGTCACCAATAAGTCTATGTACGTTCTATGTACGACTGATTTCCGCCCATTAAAAAAACACTTTGTGCTGTGTAAGGCTCGCAACATTGCAGAGGCGTGTCCTGAGAGTCATAAATATAAATGAACACGGTCGATGTAGAGCTGCATGTTTCTGGAAACGGAAGATCTTTTTTTTTTATTATTATTTTTTTTTATTGACACTACACAACAGCCTGTTTTGTTAAAGTCTGAAGTTTTTTTTTTTTTTATGTCACCTTTTTGTTGTCTCCTTTAAAAAAAAAAAACAAATCGATATACCGCACTGCATCATGATCGTGTTGAATTGCATCGCATTTATTCACGGTTAAAAATAAGCGAGTTCGTCGGGACCTGTCACATCCAGAGAGACATCCTAATTAACCGATGGCGCAATCACGCTGATTTCTACCTCTCTGTGTGTGTGTGTGTGTGTGTGTGTGTGTGTGTGTGTGTGTGTGTGTGAGCGCGAGAGCGAGTGTACGCGCACCCGTCCCTCTGTTAAGTTCCGAACCGAGCGCAGTCTGTGCATTTGAGCCGCCTCGTTATCGGGCCTCTTTTGAAAGCCTCACAAGGGCGTAAAATGATTAGAGGAACAGCTGACAATGCGTGAAGAGATTTGCACCGTTTTCCGCGGCGCCGGCGACAATGTCAGGTACAGGCGTGACACTCTGAAAAGAGAAAAGGATGAATATTAAAGGCGCCCTTCTGTTCTCCTTTTCTCCGGCGCGACGGAAGGGACGTCTTCGCGTCTTCTTCAGGCGAGGAATAGACCCGAGGCCCGTTTCCGATTGGCGAGTGCGCCCTCCCTTAGCCAGAAGAATCAGGCCTGATGAAAAGAGTTTCATCTTTTAAGTATAATTCTCATTACACACACACACACACACACACACCACACACACACACACACACCCACACACACTGACGCTCAGAGTCCTGGGCTCCTTCTGTGTTTTCCCAGGCCAGTTACTGCACAGTCTGACACTGTAGCTGATGTAGTAACTCCTGTATTATCTCTCTACCCCTCTCTTATCTCTGTGTATTTCCCTTCCTCTTCCCACAGAGAACGAGTATGTGTGTGTGTGTGTGTGTGTGTGTGTGTGTGTGTGTGTGTGAGAGGTAGAGGCTATCTGCGCTTTGTACTTTTCTGACTATTTATGTCGGACAAGGTCAGAATCGTTTAAACTTGCTCAGCTCGCTTAGACCTGCAGATAAGATGCGGGCAGAAAGGATAGAGATCGATGGACGAGTGCGCATCCCTCTTTCTCTCTCTCCCTCTCTCTCTCTCTCTCTCTCTCTATCTCTCTCTCTCTCGTCGCGTCTGTCGTCTTTCAGTTTGTCACCCGTGTCCATTTGTCTCCTTAAGAGTCGACGACGCTGCGGTGAAATACAGTAGCGCCGCCTAAACGCCCCACTTTGCTCACCCAGATCAAATCAGAAAGCAAATTAAAATGCTATCAAATAAATCCGCGCCCGCTTCCCAGGAGATACCGCACCCGGGCAGATATCGACACCCAGACCGAGCTAGAATGAGAGAGAGAGTGAGAGAAACCTTGAGACGGCAACAACCGTTACAGTGTTGGAATATTCATGCTGTCCATACAGTCACCTGGCCCGGTATCACCGGGATCTGTGCGCTTGTTCATGTCACCCCAGCGCAATACCTCAAGGTGTAACGAGGTTCAGAGGTCAATGGAGACATGTGGGAGGTGGGAGCTCAGTGGTAAAAGCGTTGGCATCCGGACTGGAAGGTTCAAAACCCACTACCATCACCAAGCTCTCCATACTGGGCCCTCGAGCAAGGTCCTTATCCCTCAATCTCTCTGGTTAACGCACCCCAGGCCTCCTCACCTCGCCTCCACACTTGCCCTTCCCGAAGACGAAGATCCAAGGTCGTCGTTGCGTTTGCCCCGTCCCTCCCTCTCTCTCTCTCTCTCTTTCCGCATACGCTGCGTTGTGTTTCTCCGTCATTGTTCTTTAGGCATTTTTCGACCACCATGTGATTTGGACGGTTCTGTATCAGTCTTCGGCGGGCCGGATTGAAAGAACCAATGGGCCGGATTTGTTAGTTTGCCCACCTCGGCTCTAGACGTTAGCTCTATCGAACATCCTCCTCCTCCACTTTGATAAACTGAGGAAAATAAACCCAGATTATGACCCCGTTCCCATACGGCCACATTCGGCGTTTTTTTGTACGCCGGACGATTTAAACGTGGTTCTGATTTTTGTTGGATCCCACATTTCGGGCCTCTCTATTTCTCTTTCTTATTCCCCCCCCCCCCCCCCCCCCCCCCCCCCCCCGTCCCCCCCCCCCCCCCGTCGGTCTGAGGTTTGTGTGTCGAGGAGGAAGAATCTGTTCTTATGTTACTCTGTCCAGGCTGTATGATAGATGGCTTGGTACAACCCTAATGCCCCCTGTCACAACCGTTTACTTTCCCGCTGTCTGTAGCCTGTATGAGGATGCGTGGTGTGTGTGAAATCGGAACGGAGAAGGGGTTGGATCTTTGCTTGTTTATGATTGACAGGGCCGGGATGACTCCCCGCTGTACCGAGCCAGGTACCGCATAGGGAACGTGTGTGTGCGGAGGCAGAGAAAACCCCAGTGTGTGGCTCAGTAGAGGGGTCACTTGACCCCGGATCAATCCTGTAGAGAGGGCCATCCCGCTCACACTAACCGCACTAACTCGAAACGTCTGGCGCTGTGTGTGTGTGTGCTGTCACACTAACCTGTAACTCGAAACGTGGCAGCTGTGTGTGTGTGTGTGTGTGTGTGTGTGTTTGCATGTGTGTGTGTGTGGCAACACAGCTACTTTTAACGACCGGGTTTCTCCCATTTCTTTGCCCTGCTCTTCCTGTTGCTTCTTTATACAGCCCATGTGTAAAGCTGCACACACCCCTATTGTCCATTTTAAATAAGATTACTTGCTCTTTTCTGTAAGGACCCAGCCAGCCAATCAGGAATGAGACGGGTCCGATCGTACACTGTCGTGCGGGTGAGTGAGCGAGTGTGAAATGGCTGATCTTGTAGAATGATTTTGCACGCGACGGTTCAGAGGTGATGTTGAAATCGGCAGTGCTGCAGGTGGAAACCCCGTTTCGATAAGAGGAAGAGAATAGTTAGAGGCTTCATGCTGACAAACTCCAACACTTTACAACTGCGGTGATCAGAAATGCATCTCGGAACATCTCTATCTGCAAGTGCAGATGACCACATCTGGCTTCCACTGCTGTCAGAATTCCAAACGTAATTGGAGGGTTCAATATGCACAGGTTGACTGGTTTGGTAAAACGATTTGCCTCCTTTAGTAATTTGAGTAACTGGAGTGTGTGAGACTGGACTGGAGTGGAATGGGATCGAGTGGGCAAGAGTGCAAAGGAGTGGACCGGCTGGCTATGAGCATTTGGCAAGACTGGCCTAATGTGTGATGGAATGGAGTGGACTGTGGAGTGGACTGAATAAGTCCTAGAAATTCCTAGAAAAATACC
>JACRUU010000008.1:14109888-14119888 GCA_030449085.1 Kryptopterus vitreolus | reverse complement strand
CTTTTTTTGTTTTTTAATCCCCATATTTACTTTTCCAAATATCTTTTCTTCCTGCGCTCTCAAAACCTCCTGGTTACAAAGAGACCACGGAAAAGAGATGTGAACAGAACAGACCACCATAATAGTTCCCAAAACACACGCATATCTGTGAAGCATTAAGCAGTACCAGGGAATTAGTTCATGTTTATTGTGCTAGCAGAGAGGGTGACCGGGGAAGCACTTAATACAAGCCCAGGACACACAGGGGCGGGAGAAATGGTCCTCAGAGCGAGGGACAGGGAGAGGGCAGAGCGAGAGGACAACGCTTCCAGTCAGTAGACCGTCTTTAATTATGATTCTTTCTTATAAGATGTTGGTTACGCTTTATTGGTTATTATTCAGTGTTGATACAAACTGGTAAAAAATTACAATACTTTTACATTTTTACCCAGTTCCTGGAAGACTGAAGCGCTCATGGGCTTCAATGTGAGGTTTGAAGCAACCAGAAATCTTTCTCATCTGCCAGAACATGACTAGTTTTACAGCCGACGAATAGCGAAGTCTCCGTGAAGCATCACAAGTGTTTCCTTCAGTACATAATGCACATGAACAGTCTACTACAATGAACGCTTTTGGGAAGGGGGTAGCCCAGTGGTTAAGGCACCGTGTTGCCGATCGGAAGGTCGGACGTTCACGGCCTGCTATCATTAAGCTTTTCCACTCTTGGGTCCTTGTGTAAGACCCTTAACCCTGGGTGCTGTAGGGCTGTGAAGGTTGCCGTTTTTGACTACCGCGGTGGGACATCCGCTGGTGTTGGTGATCTCTACAAGGGGAGAGATATAGGGGAGGGGGTAGCTCAGTGGTCTAAGGTGCTGGGCTACTGATCGGAAGATCCGGGTTCGAGCCCCCCGGTATGGCCAGGCTGCCGCTCTTGGGTCCTTGAGCAAGACCCTTAACCCTCTGTGCTCCAGGGGCGCCGTTTCATGGCTGACCCTACGCTCTGACCCCAGCTACCAACATCAAGCTGGGATATGCGAAGAAAAGAATTTCACTGTGCTGTAATGTTTATATGACAAAGGCTATTATTATTATTTTTATTATTATTATTACAACGTATTATTAAATCGATCGTGACCGAAGCGTTCAGTGGTGCCTTAAAATAATCTGATTATAAGAATTGCTGTTATTGTATCACTGAACGGGCTTTTCCTAAAGCGCGCAAGTGTATAACCGGAACCGGTAAAGAGATGATTTCACAACAAAGGGCAAGCGTTATGTGCATGACACAAAGTCAGAGTTGAGTGTACGTCTCAACTAAGAGAGAAAAGATCGCTTTTTACGTAAAACAAACAAACAAACAAAGAAATACTGCTAAAACATCCGTACAAACGTGTTTATTTTTGAACTTCCATTAATGAAACGACACAGCCTATTTTTTTGCCACCAAGCCTACAAATGGCTTCACATAAACTGCTTGGTTCGCCTTTCTCGTTTGGCCCAAATCCAAAATTCCAACGAGATCCGCGGGTGAACCGCGCCGAAACTCGCCAGTCCGACCGAAAAGCCAGGCACGCCAATCTAACGGAAATTTGTGCGTTAACGTTAGTGTTAACGTTAGTGCCGATGGGACTAGACCACCGTTGTGGCTGACGCGGTTGTCACGGTGACCGTCACAGCCCTAGTGTGCTGCATCATGGCTTGACCGTATTTTCTTCAAAACAAGCTGGGATATGTCCCTTGATTTCGGCCCCTATACCAGCACATATAGGGACAAATATCTGATGCTAAAAACTACTGTTTATTTCTGTAAAGGCGGTGCTTAATGGCCAACACCCTATACAAATATAATGCTCGTTGAGGATGGGCATTGCTGTCGTCATCCATTATCGGTTTAGCTATTCCCAGTATGCTCTCGACCAGTACAACATGCCGGCTCCCTCTCCTCATCCTCATGCAAGAGCTCAGTGATTATTCTGTGGTTGCTCTCGGGCAGTTATAATGTCTGGAAGATGGAGCGAACACCTTTCTCTTGCACTAGGATGGATACAATTGAACACTGTGATGTTTTTTCTTTTGTATTCGTGTACCGTAACTTTGAGTTTATTGTGCTTCCCTTATTGATACCCATGAGTTATATAAGAATGCTGATTAGTATGGCCTCGTACACTGGTCCCCGATCCGCATGGAAAGAGTGTTTTATTTGTGTGACTGTGACTCACTCCGGAACGCATGTCGAGATACTCGCCTCGGTCACGTGTCCTACCTGCGTCCGTTACCTTCTTAAAGAGGCTGCTCCGGCCGCTAGTAGCCAGCGAGGAGACGGAAGAAGAGCCTATGACTTGAGCGGAAAACAGACAATACAATACCAACAGACAAAAAAAGGTCATGGGCATACATTTGTATAGGACGATGAAATTGTGCCTCCACTTGAACCATCTATACAGTTCTTTTCCCATGAAGGAAGGCGCGGGTTTTAATGGCATCGAGTGGAAGATCTACCGAGAGCTCTGACCTCAACCCTATTGATGAATGCGAATGTCAGATCACAAATCCGAACAGATTTCTTTTCTACGGAAACTTCCCAGAAGAGGGAACTAAATGTGGACTAAGGGTCTCCGACTAAGGCTAATCCCGTGCTTCCGTGTCCAGAATTGTGTCCATATAGTGTGTTTACTCTCCACTGACACTTTTCCCCCAACAAGTCACCTGGCACAGCAGCGTCGTCTCCAGTTCAACTGGCCGTAACCGGTCTTAATGACGGCGTAACGCTGATAATGGGAACGGCGCGAAGGCGAGGGAGGAGAGAGCCAGTCGAGCATCCGCATGTTACCAGATTACTCCTATCGGCTCAGTGCTGAGAGTCTCTCTCTCTCTCTCTCTCACACACACACACACACACACACACACACACACACTCACCGTTATCTACATAAGTAATGAAATGGTGCATTTATAGAGTTTCAGCCTGGACTGATATTGAAGCGTTCCACATCAGATACACGACTGAAATATACCACAATGTGTGTGTCTGTGTGGGTGAAATAAAAACCTCAGACAGGGGGTAGGGGTGGGGGGTGTGTGTGTGTGTGTGTGCATGTACACACACACACACACACAACACAACAAAGCAAAGCCAGTTATGGGGTGTGTTTAAATGTGGCACCTTTTTGTCCTCCTACTGTTTATTTCTTTTTTTTCTTCTACCTATTTTGTTGCTTGGATTTCTAACGAGCAGGCACCGAGGGAAGGGATCGGCCGAGGGTGTGTTGTCCTTGTCCATCAAAAAGTGTTTATTTATTTATTTATTTGGTGACAAACTGTCAAGCATTGTCACCTAGAAGTGGCATTTCACTTTCTGACATACTGATCCACACCGCTGAAACGTGAGCCACTCAGGACATTGATAAAACTCTGAGAAGAGAATCTGGGAACCCTACTATAGTGCCCCCCCCCCCCCCCCCCCCTTACCTTTTTTCCCCCTTAACCCGTCTTCTGATTGCTTCTGATTCGCATGTTTAGAAATGTTACTTTAAAATCCATTTTTTCATACGTTTATGTTTAAAACAAATAATCATAAATCCAAATAATTTTGTTCTAAATATGGAAATGTGCATCCTTATCTATATTTCTCTATTTTTGTCATCAGATACCAAAGCTGTAGCTATGAGATGAAACACAGTAGCATAACATAAACAGACCAATCAGAATAGAGCATTGATGGTATAATTAGTTTACCATTAGTTGGTTTTGTCATAGATGTATTTGCATAAACAGACCCCTGACCAATCGCAATCGAGCATTTGTGCTATATATGTAATTAGGATAGCATTAGTTGCTGTTGTCATAGATGTATTTGCATAAACAGACCCCTGACCAATCAGAATCGAGCATTAGTGGTATATGTGTAATTAGGATAACAAAGTCGTTGCTGTTGTCATAGATGTATTTGCATAAACAGACCCCTGACCAATCAGATTCGAGCTTTAGTGGTATATGTGTAATTAGGATAACATTAGTCGCAGGTTGTCGTATCCCGCGTAGGCCTACGTACGAGTTTTAATGCGCGATTGATATGAAGGCAGAAGATCTGGCGAATCCTCAATGGTCCGTTTCTGCACATTTCTGATGACTCGCAGCCTCCCCAGGCGAAGAGACGCAGGCCGGCGCGGGAAGACCGAGGGACTGTCAGGGAGACGGGGAGGGAGAGAGAGCGAGAGAGAGATGGAGAGAGCGATGGCTCGCCCGCTGAATACAAACAGGGTTTTTCCATCCCGAGGTTTTGCCCTCATGGCACCGGGAGAGGCAAGGAAACAGCTTAGATTAATGCACTGATAGAGACGGAGAGGGGGCTGTGTCAGGGGAATGAGGGAGAAGGAGAGAGGGAGCCAGGCAGACAGAAAGACGAGTGGAGGATTAATTAAAGTGATTTTTTTTTTTTTTCGTAGAACTAAGTTGTTTTTTTTTTTTTTTTTTGGTAAGTTATTTATTTATTTTTAAATAAAATTTAACCTCATTAGCCTTATTAAGTTTAGGATGTGCTTAAGAAGCACACGTTAGAGTGTTAGATGTATAGGGGTGCTTTTTCATAACCTGGCAACCGAAGCGTGCACTACAGCAAGCAGGTTATTAAAACGTAGGACGTACGGGATTAGTGCAGACCGATATTCCGATGATATCTCTGCAAACCCAAAAACGCCCCCCAATTCTCCTCATCATCCTTCGCTCCTGTGATACCAAGCCGAGGAAATACCCAACTCCTCTTATTGTTTTTTTTTTTTGTCCTCTCTTTACTGCTTGTTTACTTTCATTTCTGAATCTCCTCACCTCTTTTCCTGCGTCCCCACACACACACACACGCACACACACACACACACACACACACACACACACACGCACACGCACGCACGGGTATCAGGTATATCAGAGGTTATATCAGCCTGTAATTCTGCTGTTGATATAGCGTTCAGGCTTGTGCGTGTGTGTGTGTGTGTTCTGCTTCTGTTATCATGAATCACAGACTCTCAAGTAAGTGTGTGTGTGTGTGTGTGTGTGTGTGTGTGTGTGTGTGGTGTGTGTTTTTATCAGTGATCAGAGCGAGGTTGTCTAGGTCATATGTTGCTTTATATTTCATCATCTTCAACTCCTTATCTGCTATTCCTACACATAACCAGGCTCCTAATTCTGTTTCGGAGCGTGCACACGATATTACTGTTACGGAGTGTGAAATGCATCGCCCCCTCCTATGTTCTGTAATGCACGAGTTTAAATGCAAGATACAAGCAAGGATGTTCGAACTTACACGCGCACACTCGCGCGGTGCGATTACAACCTAAAGGAATGCGTCGGTGCCGCCGCGCCTCGAATGGAATTCATGACTTTAATGCAAAATACATGCGCGCACTACCGCCAATTTATTAGGAACGCCTTCCCTGTGGCCATTTTTTTTTATTCGGAGCACCGGGGGGAGTAGGAGTGATTTCTGATGTGTAGCAGGTATAATTTGGGGTATAAAACCAGGGGCATGTTCAGCACTGACAGCAATAAACACTGAAGTGTTCATCTGTATATCTTCTGAAGAAGAGAAAAAATGCTATATCTATATATGAAAAGTCTCTAACGTCAGTGTATGACATTTATTAATTACATAGATGCTGACCAAAAGCTCATAGGAATCGTAACGACGCCGCTATTTCTCTTTTCTTTTCCCGGGTTAACAGCTGGCGGAGTTGCCAAAGAACTTGAAAATCCCCCCGTGAATCCTTCGAACCGCATGTAGGTCGCTGTAATTGTGAAAGCGTATTAGATTTGCCTCCTCGCGCCTTTTTTGATGATTTGAAAAAACGATCCGTAATGAGTATATAAAACCAGTAACGGATGACCGTCTAAATGGTACCTTTTGTACTTGGATTTTACCTCAGGATATTGCACGTAGGCGTTGTAGAAGCTCCTCGAGATATTTTCCCAGGACGGCTCGTTGTTCCGCGTTGTATTTATTCATGAAATCTGTCTCGCCGCACTTTGGTCTCCTCGGTCCAAAGGACGAGCGGCGCCAGGATTGCGCGACGTACTTTCAAAAAACGCACCACGATAGGAAACAAAAGCAAATGGACGCGAATAAGGAGGTACAGTGTGTGGTTTAAGACGCGTCCACTGCACGGCGGCGGCTCCCGCTCCACCTGTAGTGAGAATCTGGCGTGCAGTTTGTAGCGCAGGCATTTGCGTGATGGCGTGGAGATGTGCCCGCTGGTGTTATTGTGACCCACATAGTTAACCAGGTCTGAGGTTTGAGCCGGATCCAAAGCGCACCGGCTGGTTGTAATAGCGTACGCAGCCTATATAATACACGTAGGGTGCGGTTTGAGAGGCCAGTGAACTTGCGTACACTCAGATCAATGTCATTGTTCTATAGGTGGTTAGTGTATATCCCCACTAATACTAAAAGCACTGATTTTTCTTTTTATTGTATTTATTTTATGTGTGTTTTTTTATTATTTAGTTTTATGTGGTGCACAAATAAATACATGTATTGAACAACAGAAGCTTTGCACCTGTAATCTTCCCCAACATATAAAAGATATATAATTTTCCTGTGTGGTCTTAAATATCTAGATTTGATTTTGCGGGAAATAATAATCTTGCATTCTCTTTGTCTATATGATTTAAAAAAAAAAAACCCTCAGCAGAGTTAATGTTGTTTACGTTTGTAATCAATAACAACAAGTGTTAATTGACTCATAGATGGAGACTTTTTTTTGTTTCTCTGTTTTTTTGTATTTTTGTCTGCTAAATGAAATAATGAATATGGATTTTCTTGTTATAAACGAATGTTGCTATATTGACATATTACAGTGTCCATGCAAAAGTATGTCTATTGGTCACTGAAATCCCCCTGTAGAACTTTGTTTGTAGATTGCGTAATGGTCGAAATTTAATTCACTGTATTACGACTAGGGGCATGGTGGCTTAGTGGTGAGCATGTTCGCATCACACCGCCAGGGTCCGGGTTCGATTCCCGTCTCGGCCATGTGTGTGTGTGGAGTTTGCATGTTCTCCCCGTACCTCAGGAAGTTTTTCTCCGGGTTCTCCAGTTTCCTCCCGGTCCAAAAACATGCACGGTAGGTTGATTGGCACCTTGGAAAATTGTCCCTAGTGTATGAATGTGTGTGTGTGTGTGTGTGTGTGTGCCCTGCGATGGGTTGGCATTCCATCCAGGGTGTATCCTGCCTTAATGCCCATAGACGCCTGAGATAGGCACAGACTCCCCGTGACCCGAGGGAAGATCGGATAAAGCGGTAGAAGATGAATGAATGAATGTATTACGACTACAAATGAAACCAACCTGCAACAGCCAATCAGCTTTCGGTTACTGGCAGCGAATCTCCCTCGGATTGTAATACATTTTTCGGCTATGAGGAAGTGCAAATTTAGTGATACTTAACTTGGGGGGGGGGGGGGGGGGGGGGGGGGGGGGGGGGGGGGGGGGGGGGGAGGGGGGTGGGGGGGGGTGGGGGGGGAGGGGGTTGGGGGGGGGGGGTACAAACCAATTAAAGTATTTGTTTGTTTTTGGTGTGATATAATTTGTAAATCTTTTATTTAATGAAACAGTCTTACATTTTACTTTGTGAATCCGGCAGAAAACCTGTTGATCCATAAGTTGATGGATATATTGGCGTGTGTGTGTGTGTGTGTATATATATATATATATATATATATATATATATATATATATATATATACACATACCTATATATATAGGGTATATATATATATTAATATATGTATATATGTGTGTGTGTGTGTGTGTATGTATATGTGTGTGTGTGTATATATATACAGTATATATATATATATATATATATATATATATATATATATATATATATATATATATACATATATACGTATATGGATAAGTTGATGTGTATATATAAGTTGATCCATATATTGACAGCCCAAACAACCAAACAAGCATCCGTTCCTTTCGAGGTTTATTCCTAATACCGTTTCAGTTTTTTCCTCCTCCCACCAGAGTCGCATTTGACTTATGGATCAACTTAAAGGTGCTAAAATGACATTTTTCCATTTTCATAACCTCTTTATCTCTGTAAAAACAATCTTTTGGACGACGTCCTTCCTAAAAGCGCTCTATGAGTAAAACTGAATTGTAATGAATCAGACTTGAATAAAATGCTCAGTAAGTAATAGAAATAAGGAGAATGGTAGCAAATGTGAATATTTACCTAATAATTTGTTTGTGTAGATTGACTGATCAATATCCCGAGCCAACAGACATTCCCATTAAATTGTCCACTATGTGTATTAAGTGTAACTCTAATATTTCTGTATTTGAGTTACATTAAACTGTTTCTAGGCCACTATCCGTTTTTGATTCTGGTCACTTTTAACCATGCTGTGCATTCTTTACCCCCCCTCCCCCCCCCCGCCACACACACACACACACACCCACACACCCACATACTCACCCCCTCATTTGTACACTGTCCTTTTCCTGTTTTCCCATCACTCCCTCCGGAGCGTCCCTCGGCAGCTCTGAGGCACGCAGCCGATTGGCCGGTTTGGGCGGCGGCGTAATTGTCGGGACTGGTCCGTTTAGGCCGTGTAATGGCTTCCTTTTTTGGGGAGGAAATAGGAAGTAAAATGTAAATTAAGCAATTATGTGTCTTAGCGAGGGCAAACAACGGTGACATTATAGACTGTAAGCCGAGGTATTTATAGACCTTAATAACCTTAAGTGGGCCTGTTTGGAAGCTCGACAAGGGAATTAATGCAGTCTAAACAGGCTGGGTTCTGTTTGATTCGGCACTCGCTGCCTCCGTGTGTGTGTGTGTGTGTGTGCGTGTGTGTGGTGTGTGTGGTGTGTGTGTGTGTGTGTGTGTGTGTGTGAGAGAGAGAGAGAGAGAGAGAGAGAGAGAGAGAGAGGGCGAAACCGAAGGTCTCAGCTTGCTACAACATGGTGTACATTGGAGAGATTTAGAGTAAGGGTTGAATCCCATTATCCAACTGATTGGCAGATGTATAGAAAAGGAAGCCATTAACCAACGAGGCTTGACCATGTTCACGAATGTAACGCACTGTAGATCACAGGCAAGTCGTTCAGGTTGGAATTTCTGCTTGATTTTATTGTAATCCGGTTTAAATGACTGGTGCTCCTGTTATTTGAATGTAAAAGTAAACTGGGCATTTTGCTGTACACATTAAAGGACGGTGAAATTCCCTTTCTCTTTTTCCCTCCCTATTCATAGCTCAGATATAGGAGCCTTGCTCAACAGTATCATCTTGGTAAAACCGGGGCTCGAACCCGCTGAGCTTTAACCACTCGTCTAACCCTTGCACAATTTTGTGATTGTGGGCCGAAAAGGGGCGGAGACAAACGGTTTTCCATTTCCAACTAGGATTGGGTATCATTTTTAATTCGATCGTATTCAAATTCCAAACAGTGATCTGACTGCGGATCCATAGTCGTGTTTGTTGTGACGCCGTGCTCGCGACATATTAGTCTACTACAATTATTATACTCGGTGTCGTTATCGGTTTTTACAAATCGTAGCCACACTTTCGAGCGCTTCCCGCAGTCTTGAAAGATGATGTTTAGATTGCCACATAAGGTCCTGGAAGATACATTGAAGGTCCTTGCAGAATGCCAGGTGGGAAAAAAATGCACCGAGGAATCGAAAGTATCCGGTTCTAGAATCTGAACACCATTTATAACAAGAAAAGGGAAAAGTTGCAGCAAGGAAATGCTTCCAGACATGCATCTCTAACGATTAAGCTAACTTTTCCATCTAGTATAACCGAACCAGCTATCGTTTCGCTTGTTTCCTTACGAGCCAGGGGACACCGGAGAGATAATAAATCCAGCACATCGCTTGACGTGGATATCGTGTAATATATGTAATGTAATGTTTTGTTATATTGCATTTAATATCTTTTATGTTGTATTTTAAGTATATTGCGTCTGGCACCGGTGCTACTTGGCTTTTGCAGCACCATCCTGAGATTA
>JACRUU010000008.1:14099888-14102388 GCA_030449085.1 Kryptopterus vitreolus | reverse complement strand
CCAATCTGGAAACAATCGCCGGCAAATTCCGGCGTGTTTTCGTTTCGTTCTCTTGATTGGCCGGGTTAATGGTTTTCTTTATTGTTTCTGCGACTGCCGAGACGTATGCAGTTGGTCCGCGCTAGTGTGCAGCCCTCGTTTCAACTCGGCTCATGGGTGTGTGTGTGTGCGCGTGCGTTCCTGCTCGGCCTGCTCCGGGGGCATTCCTCTACCGGTTCACTGGCAAACCTCAAGTAGGGGCCCTCTTTTCGACCCCTCTAATTGCTGAAAGACATAATTGTAGGGCACTTTGAAGCAAAAAAAAAAAAGTCAATTTGCCACGAGTCCGCTCTTAAGTGTTTGACTCGAGCGGCTCTTTTCCTGAGATCTCACCGCGATGTATCGATAACGCCAAGTCAATTTGGGCCTGTTTACTTAACAGGGCCAAAAAACATCGTACCCTTTTGCGTCCGTTTACCCCGAGCGGCTGTACGTGTTTTTGTATCACACGTAATAGATTATTGGCATCACGCAGCTTATTATTAAGGACAGCTTATTTTGGCTAGCGAGGTTGGTGTGTGTGTAGGAAAGCAGGTGTGTGTGTACGCAGCGTGTGGGAACCATGTGTATATTAAGCGGCGTGATGTCGTGTTTTTTTTTTTTTTGCATAAGTGATGACAGTACGCAACGCTTACTGGCACGGCGCCTCCACGCTCTGCTTCTCAATGCGAATGAAATTAGTCATGAGGCACAACGTATGCACTAGCGCTGAACCCGTGGGTGCGCTCGTCTGTGTGTCTGTGTGTGTGTGTGTGTGTGTACGTGTCCTGCGCCACCCGTCCATGTTTATTGTTTACTGTTCTCCGGTGGCGCCAGGGCTCGGAAAAACAGAAGCCTTAAAAACACTTTGTTTTGGGGGGAGGCCGAGTTCTGCGGTATTCTAATCGCAAAAGGCGATCAGGGCCCCTGATCTACAGATAGAGAGAGAAAGAAGGAAAAAAGAGAGGGAGAGAGAGAGAGCGAAAGAAGGGTTGCGTTACTTTAGTCTTGTTCTTATGTATGGCCCTGAGAACATGTGGGTGCTCCAGCCAGTCTGTCTCCTCAGAATGAAAGAAAGGAGAAAAGTCAAAAGAAGAAAGATAGAGAGGTTTCGGTGCGAAAATGTGCAAGGTTAATGCTGCCGGGTTTTTTTTCCCCCCCTCTCGTTTTCGGCCCCAACGGCACGCAAAGACAGCACTCCGAATTTCTGTGCAACGGTCCCGATATGGCACTTCGACGCTTTATCGGACGTGATAAGCAAGCGGCGATCGTACAGCGCGATTTATACGCCACAGTAATGCACATACTTGCCTAGTTAGATCAAATTTTACGCTCGAAATCAACAACGTAACCCGAAATGCACAATTGTAAAACACACACTGTAAATAACATGCATATTCCTACAGCTATATACAATACATTATTATTTATTTCATTCTTCTTATATTGTTATATCCCATCTATGCCTATTTTCTTCTACACTGGAAGCTCTTGTTTCGCCGGGTCAAATTACTTGTGTGTGTGTAAACATGTTTGGTAATAAAACTATTTCTGATTCGGATTAAAACCAGGATTTTTACAATTAAATTACGTACAATAAAATCACATTTAAATTCTAAAGCTCACATTCTCCCGGTACCGGAATGCACTGTTATCTTTAACTTCAGCGTGAAGTTCAAATTCATCTCGTTCGTAAGAACCCATGACAAATGAAATGGTTCGAATACAAAAAAATAAAGCGTTTGGTTTTAAATGGTTGATTCAGTTCACATGCATAAGATTGAATTATTTATTTATTTATTTATTTATTACCCCTTAAAAGCATAATTGTGTCGAACTTTTATGTAAAGTAGCAACAATCTGCTCTCCTTTTTCGGGTTCAGGTGTATTTTGGACCTGTATGCAAAAGTATTTTGCATTGGGAATTTGCCTAGCTGCTTTCCCCTGTATCATTTTAATATACTGAGGAAAACTGTGGTGTCATTTGCAGTGTGCGCGCAAAAAGAACGACGCAATGAAAGCGCGAGTTCGTTTAAATAAAATAAAAGCGTAAGAATGAATTATTCATTCGACATTACAGTTATGACGTACTAACAGGGCCGTCAGGGGTCGGTGCCTTTCAGCAGATGGGCTGTGAACAGTATGGTCACGGGCTAGTGAGATACTCAGGTCAGCTAGAGCATTTCTCTGAAGCAGGGGTGTGAAAGTCAGTGTCACCGCGGGCCACATCAGCATTACGGCGGGCGTCGAAGGGGCCGGGTGTAACTATAAGACCAGCAGTATATAGTGTTTGATGAGCGACGTCGCCTCATAACACAAAAACACACACAGCGCCTTTTTCTCCTTGAAGCACAAACATGTACCGTAAATTCTGGACTATAAAGCGCACCTGCATATAAGCCGCATCCGCTCTATTTAAAAAAAAAACAACAAAAAAAAAATAAATAAGCCGCACCTGCATACAAGCCGCATCCGCTTTTGA
>JACRUU010000008.1:14079888-14094888 GCA_030449085.1 Kryptopterus vitreolus | reverse complement strand
AAAAAGGAAACGATAAAGTATGAGAACGTTCTGAGCCGCCAGCCGTGTGCATACCGGACCCTCAGGTCCATATATGGGCATCCACGAAATTCCGCATGCTGGGGCATTAAAGCATTTCCCTTCACTGGAACTTAACCACCCGAACACGTACAGCACGGCAGTGTCCGTGTGCACACATGACTCGCCCAAGTCTACCATCTTCAGCTAACCGGAACTGGGAATAAAATCTGTAAATGGATGTTTAGAAAGCGCTTAATGTCTGGACCGCGTGCATACTATTGACCGTACCTCGTACCCCGAGTTCAGGGTATATTGATCTTTTTTTTTTTTTTTTGTCGTCCATTCTAATATCGATCGGCCTCAGCATTAAAGTCTGCCATGTCGCCGGAAATGGATATATTTAATTTACCTTGGTGATATGATAACACTTAAATTTACACTAATTGATTTTGTAATCTCTTTCAGGTAATTGCAGCACTTCTCATTTTTTATGCGTGTTTTGTGGGTTTTTTTTTAATTTAGATTATCAAGTAAAGATATCTATTGCTTTTATTAGAAAAGAGCCCGAGTGGGGAAAGCGCAAGACTAAATGCTCAAATGTATATTTTATTACGTTATATTAAAAGAAGTTCTCTCTTTATGGTCGCCAGGAGGACACAAAAACGATCTGTACCGCTGTACGGCCTTTATATTGGAAAAAGTCATACAAACACCTTCTCTTCTTATTGCACTGTCCACTAGGGGTGCAGGATCGCAGCTAACCTGTGATCGGTCATGACTCGCACATCACCCGCCGAGTAGTCATTTTTATTTTATTATTTATTTATTTATATTATTATTATTATTATTATTTAATATTTTTTGCTGGATTGATATTGATATTATTATTCATTCATTCATTCATCTTCTACCGCTTTATCCGATCTTCCCTCGGGTCACGGGGAGTCCTGTGCCTATCTCAGGCGTCTATGGGCATTAAGGCAGGATACACCCTGGATGGAATGCCAACCCATCGCAGGGCACACACACACACATTCACACAAACATTCATACACTAGGGACAATTTTCCAAGGTGCCAATCAACCTACCGTGCATGTTTTTGGACCGGGGGGAGGGAAAACCGGAGAACCCGGAGAAAAACCCCCTGAGGCACGGGGAGAACATACAAACTCCACACACACATGACCGAGACGGGAATCGAACCCGGATCCTGGCGGTGTGAGGCGAACGTGCTAACCACTACGCCACCATGCCCCACGATATTATGATTATTATTATTATTATTATTATTATTTATTTATTTTATTATTTTTTATTTTCAGCATTTGTAAAATCCAGTAACTCCTAGTAACTGTGTCTCTAATTTTCTTATTGGTAAATTATTTTCATGTAGTTTATATGGGCAAATAAATGCAGACACCCGTGCGTTGTTTTATTTTGTTTGTTTATTTTTTGTTTTTTAACCCCCTGATTACATTTTTTTTAATCACCTCCAACTCGATATAGATATAACGGTTTGACATCTACAGATAAAATGTAATAAAATAAAGTTCTTCTAGTTTTATGAAAATGTATCTGGGTCTAAGGAAAATTGTAATGAGGAAGGAACAGCATTTATTTGTCACCTAATAATGACATCTTTTTTTTTTTCCCACACATATCCCTGTTTGTTTTTGGAAGCTGGGGTCAGAGCACAGGGTCAGCCATGATACACCACCCGTGGAGCACAAAGGACCCAAGGGCGGCAGCTTGGCAATACCGGGGCTCGAACCCCCCGACTTTTCCCAATCGGTAGCCCAGCGTCTTAAACCACTGAGCCTAGTTTTTGCACATCCCTAGAAGCTGGGGTGAGAGTGCAGGGTCAAGCCATTGCACGGCACCCCTGGAGCAAACGGTGTAAAGAGCCGTGCTCAAGGGCTCAACTTGGTGGTGCTGGGGCTCGAACCCAACCACTGGACCACATCGTTTAAGACCTTCAATTCCACAGAAATTATTTTCGAATGTACTTTTTTGGAAGAACGCTGTGTGTTGATCGGGTGTCCGAATACTTTTGGTTTCGTTGCCCGCGCCTTCTCCAGACCGACTTGCATTCATCTCGAAACGAGAGGGCCTCGGTGTGATTGGTGTGGATTCAAGCCACTATATATTCTGTCCATTTTTCTCTCTCTTTTTTTTTGTGTGTGTATATTTACAGGTCCTTTTTCTTTCTTTTTTTAACGATAGAATTGGCATTAGAGGAACAGTGGGTTGCGCTGATTGACATGATTTTATTAAGCAAGCTCCTACAGGTTGTGCCAAAGAGCGCTCTCAGATGTTAGTAATTGTGGCGTGGCCATACCGAGCCGGGACATTAAAAGCCCCTTATCTTTTCTCGTTTAGGCCCCCGATTCTCCTGCTCATTGATTGGAGCCCAATAAATGACCCAGTGTTAATTACAGCGAGCCTTAATCCACGCTCCATATGGCTTTTAGCGGAGAGCGGAGTTGCAGGGAGTGATGGCGAGGCGAGAGATATGAATTTGCGGCCCTATTTCTAACCTCAGCGCAGACCGGTCGTGAAAGTGTGCTCGCAGAAGCCGTGTAAGTCGGTCACTGTTGCTGAAAATGAAATGGCCCTTTTTTTCCCCAGTTTGTTTGTGTTCTTTTCCTCTCCCCCCCACCCCCCCACCCCCGCCTTCAGTCGGTCTCTTATCTCGCCATTTTAATTACTTCCCAACGTGTGTCTGAGCTTGTTTTCATTTCTTCGTGCCATTTTTGGCTTTGCGGCATTCTCCGGCGTTATCAGGGTCCTGTCTTTACTCTTTCTCCCGTTTGTAAATGACACAATCAATTATGACTCTCGCGCGCGCGCCTCTGTTTTTGTGCCTTCGCGGATCTTTCTTCTCCAGTGCCCGAATTTAAAAGAAAGGTGGGCTTATTTTTTTTTGATACTGGGATGAAAAGGGAGTTTGTGATTACACCGGTCCACACAAACACACGCTGACGCAGGGATGAGCGAGTCGACCAGAATATCATATCATATCATATATATGTGTGTGTGTGTGTGTGTGTTATATGTATTATAGTATATATATATATAATATATATATATATATATATATATATATAGATATATATATATATATGTATATATGTATATATATATATATATATATATATATATATATATATATAATCTATATATATGTGTGTGTGTGTGTGTGTGGTATATATATATATAATATATATATATATATATAATATATATATATATATATATAATGTTTTATAGTTTATTTAATGATATGATATCATGGTTTTATTTATTATCCCGCTTTTGTTTTCTTTTTACTAATGAAAGTTAAAATCACATATGTCATATATTTCTAGATCTAGAGGTAAAGCAAACATATAAATGCTTTTTTTTGTTTGTTTGTTTTTTTTCTTAACACAACTACTACAAAACATGTTTTGGTTCTCATGCTGTAGTAATACAAATTTTCCATAATAGTTTTTGAGATAGACTAATGTCTGTGCATCACTTTTGGAAGGAGTCTCCATTTCAGAGCTTCTGCAGCCAATTATAAAAGACAATTTTATGTAAAAGTCATATTGATCCAGCTGCATTAAAATAGCTACATGTGTATAAATGTATGTATGAAACATCTGGGGAATTTTGGAACTGTTCCAAGGAATTTACATTATGGGAATGAAATAGCAATGTATTTACTGTATAATATACAAACTTAAATATTGACGCTTTGTTTCATAAGCGGACTTCTATAATCATTTGTTCGCAGGGGTGTAAAAGTGATCCGTGTTGTGTTCTGGAGGATGCGCAGTCCGTGTAGAGGGTGTGGCCTCAATATCCCTGCAGTAAATGCGCATTGTGATTGTAGAATGAAGTTTTAGCCAAGATTATCCTGCAACATTTGTGTTGAATGCAATGTTGTGAACGAACTATTTATTCCAGTTCATTCCTGTTAGTGGTGAAAATTGCTGGAATTTGTCATCTCTGTATGGGTGTTATAGCTTACATAAACCTTTATGGCACAATACAATTTAATATATTTCCGGTCTTTACCGTAAGCAGACGTCCAAGTGATTATCAGAGTTGAATGGTATTGGGATTTAGTGATCTTCACTTTGGAAAAGGTTGATTCACTGGCTCTATTGGGCCTACATGGTGACCAATGAGGGTCCAAATGGCATAGAGGATAGATTATTGACTAACACACAATTTATCCATACTACCTTTGCAACCAGTTGGGCTTTTTCTAGCCTTTTAGGCACCCTATAGCTCCACCCTTCCCGCCTAGCTTGCCTACGCCTAGAAACGGTTCTGCGTTCGATGTATCTCTCACCCCTGGATGGGAAAATCTGGTAGAAATCCCTCTGAAAGCCATTATTATTATTATTATTATTATTATTATTATTATTATTATTAGCATGGAAATATAGGCCAAAAAAAAAAAAAAAGGCGTCTCTGTTCATGGGTGAGCAGGTCAGGTCAGGTGTCCATAAACTTTTGCCCACACGTCCCGCTGCTATAATGTGCCATAATGCACATCACTGTATTTATATTACGTTCTCATGTTTCCTGTCTGGAAGCTTTCAGATTCCTTTATTAATCTTTCCGAGCTCTCCATCGACTTGTTTCATTACTGTAGTTTAGAAATACAATGGCTACATCTTTCCTTAACCTCAATAACCACAGACGACAGGCCGAAAACCCCCACAGTGTCAGCTAAGTCACTTAGTCCTATAATTACGGACTTCACATGCCCATATAAACACACCACTTGTAACCACACACACACACACACACACCAGTTTCTTGGATTTCCGTACACACGAGGATATTGAAAGCATGGTTTTTTTTTTTTTGGTGCATATTCACGTTCTATTCTGTGTCATTTTCTTTCATTTCTTTTATCTGTTCACCTTTTTTTACCCCCCCCCCCCCCCCCCCCCCCCCCCCCAACCCGCTTCAATCTCCCTTCTCCTACTCTTTCCATCCATGCTGTCTTCCTCTTTCTTGTTACTGCCATTGCTTTATGCGTCCCTTCCATTATTTTTAGCCACTCGGAGAAGCCGGAAAAATGAGGATAGAGCCATAAAATGCAAATATCAGGCGTACGTCCTCTTCCTCCCTCAATTAAAAAAAAAGGGGGGGGGAGAAAAAAAAAAAACAAATTAAATGTCAATGTCGTGAAATATTGTCCGTTTCATTTACACTGAGGAGGCGATGACAAATCCATATTCTCCCTTTAAATAAAAATTCTTATTACAACGGCGTCGGCGGGTAATCACGGGCAGCACAAAGCCGGCGGTGATTAACGATCGCAATTTATTGCGCGCCGAGGCTGCTCGTGGAGAGCGCGGCAGAAGCAAAGACATCATCTTTATCATAATTCATATCATAAATAACCATACTCGGCCAATCACGGCACGGCCGACGCGTCGTTCCCAAATAACCTTTGATAACTATTACCATAGCGGAAGAAAAGCCCAAAGTCACAATGTTATCTCGTCCCCATTCACCTCCTATAGAATACAACTGTATTACCATATAGATTACACTATTTATAATGGAGGATGTCAGAGGAGAGCGGCTGTCCTCCGCCGCGCTTCTGACACCCATGCTTAACCAGCTGCACGGCTGTGTGTATGTGTATGAGTGTGTGTGTGTGTTGTGTGTTTGTGTACTCCTAAGCTGGAGCACTGGGAAATATTAGAAAAGTTTGATTCGGCTTGAGATTACCCGTGCCGTGGACGCGTGCGCTCGCGCTCCTCGTTCTGCCGAGAACGGGTTGATATCCGCTACGATAACTGGACCACTTTCTACACGGCGATACTTGGGTTTGCATAAAAATGCCTTTTCTCATCAGCGTTAAACACTAAAGAAAGTCAACATCGATTAGCCAAATCTGTGCACGGCCGTCCAGGTGGATCGCCTGCACCGCCACTGCTGGTTCAGTGGACCATTGCAGTTCCTAAAGCAACTCTTCTGTCCAATCAGGTTGTTAGTTCTGTTTTCCTTTGCATTGATTACATTGAGAAGAGTAGAGCTGTATGTGGCAGTATTCACAAGAAGTGCATAAAGGGAATCGAACCCGGACCCTGGCGGTGTGAGGCGAACGTGCTAACCACTAAGCCACCACTGTACCCCAGAAACAGTTCAATGAGGAGAAATTAATCTACATATCAAATATTCGTTACATAATAAATGTATAAACGCGCGTCTGCGAGCAATTCTAAATAAACGAGATCTCGGACGTAGTAAATCGGTGTTCTGCAAAGTCTGTTTTTCCTGATCTCTTTTCTCTGTGTGTATCCCAGATGAAGAGGAGGAAGAGCAAGTTCCTGCGGACATGGGAACGTCGGCTGAGGCCATGCAGGTGTCCCTTGGCGAAGAAGAGGAGGGCGAGGACGAAGAGAATGACGAGAACTGGCTCGGACCGCACGGGTCGGATAGCCCCAGGCCGGAAGGTCTTTTACCTGCCGCCAAGCGCCCGCGCCTCGGAACCAAGCCGGGAAGCAGTCCCGAATGGAGCTTCGAGCCGCGCGAACCTCTTAGTTCTCTCAACGCCCAGCACATGGCACGTTCGCCTTCACCTCCACTTCCCCTCGAAATGGTTCGTCCCACAGCGTTAACGCCGACGCCGGGGCAAAAGCCCAAAGTTACCACTCTTTCTCCGGCTCGCCCGAAGAACAAGTCTCCGAAGCGGGTCAGCGGCCCCACTCCCCCTGCCATATCCCCTCGTCCTCCGCCAGTAACCCCACCCAAAAGTGCTCCGAAGGTAGGGAAGCGGTCACCCGGGAGACCCCGAAGCCCCCGGCCAGGGCCCACACAGTTAGGACGAGGATGGTTGATCCCCAGCGCAGACGACGTGTCGCAAGACGGCGAGCTCAAAGATGAGGCCATCGAGGACTCCATCGCAGCGGTTATAGCTAGGGCGTGTGCGGGCGGCGTGGGTGTGGTGGACCCGTTTGCATACGATTCGGACACGGACAGCGAGGGCCTTCCAAAGAGCCCGCCCAAACATGTTCCCAAACACCCACTCATACAACCAAAACTCCCCCCTGCCCTCGGTGTTAAACACCCGCCCATGATGCCGCCAACAATGCTCTCGGCCGCCCCCAACCGATGGACCCTGGACGACTCCATAGATGAGGTCATCCGTAAGGCCAACCAGGGCCAGGGCTTGCCATGTCAACCCCAACTTGAGCCCTCCTATTTCTCCTCGCCATCCGACTCGCCCCCCACCCCTCCGCCGCCGCCCCCGCCGACGACTCTCAACCCACCACCGGAGCGCAAAGATCCAGTGGGCTCGTCTCTTCTTAAGAAAAAGCTTAAAAAGGATATCAAGACCAAGCTGAAAAAGAAGGACCGAGAGCGGCTAAAGGAGAAAGGGAAAGACAAAAGCAAGAGCAAGGAGAAAAACAAGGAGAAGAAGAGAGAGAAGGAACGAAGCCAAGCCGAGGACGGAAAGCCGCCGTGGACCGAGCTGTCGCTCGGGGGAGAGGACCGGCGAGACGGCATAGGTGGGAAGAAGGAGAAAGACAAGCACAAGGACAAGAAGAAAGATAAAGAGAAGAGCAAGAAGGACAAAGAGAAACGGGACAAGGGCAAAGACCGAGGCGCGAAGGAGGAGAGGAGGCTGTCGCTCGGGACCAAGGAGAGCGCCTCGGCTTCCCTGCCTCTCTTCAGCCCTTCGTCCTGTCTGCATGTCCCCTCGATGCTTCCCCCGCTGCAGCCCATCCTCCCCGAAGCACTGTTCCACTCGAAGGAAACCAAGAGCAAGGAGAAGGACAAGAAGAAAGACAAAAAGGAGAAGAAGAAGAAAAAGGACAAGGAGAAGGAACGAGACAAAGACAGGGAGCGAGAGCGGCCCAGGGAGAAGGAGGAGAAGAAGAAGGAGAAGGAGAAAGAGAAGAAGGAGAAAGTCAAAGAAAAAGAGAAGCCTAAAGTGGAGAAGCCTGCTTTAATGGTAAGGCCAAGATGTTGCCATGTAAAGGCCTGAAGGGGCCTCACACAAAGCACTTTTATTTATTTATTTATTTATTTATTTATTTATTTATTTATTTATTTATTTATTTATTTTTAAGAAATACCACAAATTACCACACGCCACCTTTGAGCAGTATTACAGTCCACTTCAGTTTTGCAAAGGCATGTCTGCATCTTCTCAGGCCATTTTCTCCTCTTTTTTCATTCATTCCTCTCAGCTGCAGAAGTATAGGAGACTTATTTTGTGACGCTATTAAAATAGGAGAGACGATAAAACATTACAAAATCATATCCAAGGTTTTCACAGGGTTTTAATTTTTAAATAAATAAAAAAAAGGCCTTAAAAAGTCTTAGATTTGCTTTTCTAAGTATCGTTTTGAAAAAGTTTTTTTTTTAATTCTCAATTTAGAATTTTTGTTTGTTCGTTTCCTCCCAAATCCAAATGTTATTTGCAGTGTATATATACAAATGCTAGCAACATGTAACAGCCAATCAGCTTCCTGCTAGATTTCTTTTGGATTGTTCGCCCAAACGATAGCGATAACCGGCTTGGAGAATAGCATTCTTTCGTTCCTGTTGAAGGCCACTCGCAAACAATGTATTTGTGTGTTTTTGATGTTGTGCTGTAGGTCTTAAGTTTCATTCTCGTGGTCTTAAAATGTCGTCGTGAAACCAACAAAGTTCCGGATGTCACGGTTATTGGTTCCCCCTCTCCATTTATCATTCTGCGAAACCAAAAGCAATACGGCAGGACTGGATCGCCTCTCGTCTCTCGGGAGATCCTCCGGGATCCTTCGCAGCTCCCTTGTGAACTCCTCGTCAGATTCTCGGTGTCGCTTTCGTTCAGGCATCAAGAAGGCCATTTCGGGTCGGTCTAAAGCCTCTGCGGTTTTTTGGAAGTATGTCCTGATCTAACCACAAAAGCAGGATTTGGCTGAGGCACGCAGATTTTCATTTGTAGATTATTATTTCTGTATTTTACAAACTCTCTTCAAATGGCCTCGTCCATTTTACATACAAGACGTGTATTGTATGTAAAGGACTGAGGTGCCTCGAGGGTTATGTTTATAGAGAAGTGTGACCAAATCTCTATAAATAACTTTAGGCAGCACAGTATTGATTTGTTTGCAAAGTGGTTTGGGAAATTTCCACTAAGGAAATGTTTCCATGGGAACATGGCGTTAAAAGTTACCAGGAATGTATGGCAATTAATTAGAAATAGAAATTGTGCCATAGACATAATAATAAACATTTTGCTTGATTTTGTTAAAATGACATTTTTGATTCCATTACCATTTTGCCGCAGTATAACTCACACACCACACGAGGAATTTGTAGAAATAATCATTTCATTTAGAGTAGTAATGTTTGTCATTTATGGAAATGCTCGACAAGATGACATCGACATTTTTATCGACATGATTATCGACATTTAAAATGTATTCATTTCATTTGTTTATTGGGGTTTAAAACATGATTGTTGTTTTTTTTTTTTTCTGGGGGGGGGGTGTACAGTGCATCTAAGGGGGTGTGGCCACAGTAACCCTGAAGTAAAAAAAAAAAAGGCCTTGTTCATGTGATTGATTAATGTGCAGTGTTACTTTCACTGTTATAGACTCCTTTGCAGTTTCTTAAATTCCCAGTTTATTCCCATTAATTCCCGATAGAAATTTTCCGGTCTTGCAATTTCCTGGAATTTCTCAAGTGTACATGTTAGCCACATGAAAAACGTAAACGAATCAAACTTCTGAACTCTGGCCTCCATGGATCGAATGTGTTTTTCAGTAAATGTGCACATTTTATATATATATATATATATATATATATATATATATATATATATATATATATATATATAATGAATTTTCTTTTTCTTCGCCAGACTATTCTTCATACCGTTTTACCGACCCACTCAAAATCTTGCATGTCCGTGTGTACTCCGGTACTTTTCCGAGATCGTAGCTAGATTGCCGCGTGCCATTTACATTTTCCATCTTTTCTTTTTCCGTTTGTCTCCGAAATTCGGCGGCTCTCCACTCGTAGAACAAACACCCACACGCACCAAGCTGTCAATCTGTGTGCAAATCAAACAAGGGATAATACACCTCAGAAGCCTGTGTTTACCCAGTCTGCAGTGTGTGTGTGTGTGTGTGTGTGTGTGTGTGTGTGTGTGTTACTTTTAAAGAAAAGACAGATTGTGCTAATTCCACTCGAGCAAACTCGTCCTCCAGTGTCTTTTCACAGTCCAGCGCAGCGATAACGCATGTACATCACATAAGATCTTTCAGGATTGATTTACACAGCTAAGTGTCGAGTTCCATTTCTCTCGCCGTCTCTTTTTCCCTCAATAATTCACCCCTCTCTCTGAACCTTTCTCTTTCTCTTTCTCTACCTCCCCCTCCCCTCCCCCTTTCTCTCGTCTCTCATGCCGCCACTGCTAGATGGGATACAGAAAACGATTTCTCTCTCCACACACCCGCCCCCCCCACACACACACACACGAACGCATACACACATCATTCTCTCTCCTCTGCTTAAATCTCTTGATCGCTTTAATTTTTTGCAAGGCTGCTTTGCTGGCGTCCAGAGGAAAAGCAAGAGTGGCAGGAAAGAGAAAGGCGAGTCGGAGCGATGTTGAGTTAGGGTTGGTTTATCAGTAGCCGCCCCGAAGGTATGTGCAGAAGGGACTTAAATCCGCAGAGATTAGCGGGAGGGGGGAAAAAATGCCGTCCATAGCAGTAAGGGGCTTACGCCACTGGTTGCATTAGTTCAGGTGAAAAGAATATTGCGTTTACATAAAAACTGGACAAATCCAGGCACAATGGCTTCGACTGGGGGGGACACACAGGAGCCTGCTATCTTGGGACCTCCACCTCGTCGAGTCCACAGCATTACACACACACACACACACACGTGGGCGCAGGAAGGTTGGAGGCAGTGAGGGTATGAGATCAGCACAGTGTTTCGGCAGGATAGAGGAGATAAATGTCACTTGGAGACCTGTGTGAAATTGCCTTGTCTGTTTCAGCTTCAAGATCATTAACTTGAAGCCATCAGTTGGGCATTTTTGAGAAAGTGAGCGTAGAACACTAACGGACGAAAGAAAAACGTTCCTGTTTATTATCAAACTTGAGAGATCATGCTGATAATGCTTATTTATTTATACCAATGCGTAGTATTTGTGATTGGCGTAAGTGGTACAACTAGTAAAATTATTGGCACGTCTAGCGTTGTGATTGGTATTATTGTTTATTATTAATATGTGTTGTTTACTATAGTAAATGCTATTGATATTATTGGTTTTGCATTGATAAGGAGGGTTAGTAATATTTTCTGAGGTAAAAATAGTGTTAGGGCTATGAATAGTGTTAGTGATATGAATAGTGTTAGGGCTATGAATAGTGTTAGTGATATGAATAGTGATAGGTCTATGAATAGGGTTAGTGATATGAATAGTGTTATTGATATTGGTTTATGAATAGTGTTAGTGATATTAGTGTTTTGGTTAAGAATCTTGTTAGTACTAGTGTTAGGACTATAAATAGTGTTAGTGATAGTAATTCTATAATGTGTTAGGACTATAAATAGTGTTAGTGATAGTAGTGCTAGGGATATGAGTAGTGTTATTGATATTGGTTTATGAATAGTGTTGGTGATATTAGTGTTAGGCTGCTGAGTGTTGGTGAATAGTGTTAGGGCTGTTGGTGATATTAGTGTTAGGGCTGTGGTTGTGTTGAATAGTGTTGGTGATATTTGGTGATATTAGTGTTAGGGCTGTGAATAGTGTTGGTGATATTAGTGTTAGGGCTGAGAATGAATAGTGTTGGTGATATTAGTGTTAGGGCTGTGAATAGTGTTGGTGATATTAGTGTTAGGGCTGGGAATGTGTTGGTGAATAGTGTGGGAATGTGTTGGTGATATTAGTGTTAGGGCTGTGATATTAGTATTAGGGCTGGGAATGTGTTGGTGAATAGTGTTGGTTGGTGATATTAGTATTAGGGCTGATATTAGTGTTAGGGCTGGGAATAGTGTTGGTGATATTAGTGTTAGGGCTGGGAATAGTGTTGGTGATATTAGTGTTAGGGGTGATATTAGTGTTAGGGCTGTGAATAGTGTTGGTGATATTAGTGTTAGGGCTGGGAATGTGTTGTTGGTGAATAGTGTTGGAGCTGGGATATTTGGTGTAGTTAGTGTTAGGTTGGTGATATTAGTGTTAGGGCTGGGAATGTGTTGGTGAATAGTGTTGGTGATATTAGGTGATATTAGTGTTAGGGCTGTGAATAGTGTTGTGATATTATATTAGTGTTAGGGCTGTGAATAGTGTTGGTGATATTATATTAGTGTTAGGGCTGTGAATAGTGTTGGTGATATTAGTGTTAGGGCTGTGAATAGTGTTGGTGATATTAGTGTTAGGGCTGAGAATGAATAGTGTTGGTGATATTAGTGTTAGGGCTGTGAATAGTGTTGGTGATATTAGTGTTAGGGCTGTGAATAGTGTTGTGATATTAGTGTTAGGGCTGTGAATAGTGTTGTGATATTAGTGTTAGGGCTGTGAATAGTGTTGGTGATATTAGTGTTAGGGCTGAGTGTTGGTGAATAATGTGTGATGTTGTGAATAGTGTTGGTGATATTAGTGTTAGGGCTGTGAATAGTGTTGGTGATATTAGTGTTAGGGCTGGGAATGTGTTGGTGAATAGTGTTGGTGATATTAGGTGTTAGTGGCTAGGGAGAATAGTGTTGGTGATATTAGTGTTAGGGCTGTGAATAGTGTTGGTGATATTAGTGTTAGGGCTGTGAATAGTGTTGGTGATATTAGTGTTAGGGCTGAATAATGTTGGTGAATAGTGTTGTGATATTAGTGTTAGGGCTGTGAATAGTGTTGGTGATATATGTTAGGTGTGAATAGTGTTGTGAGTGTTAGGGGTGATATTAGTGTTAGGGCTGTGAATAGTGTTGGTGATATAGTGTTGGTGATATTAGTGTGTTAGGGCTGGGCTGTGAATAGTGTTGGTGATATTAGTGTTAGGGCTGGGAATAATGTGTTGGTGATATAGTGTTGGGCTGATATTTGTGTTAGTGTTAGGGCTGTGAATAGTGTTGGTGATATTAGTGTTAGGGCTGGGAATAGTGTTGGTGATATTAGTGTTAGGGCTGTGATATTAGTATTAGGGCTGGGAATGTCATGTTAGGGCTGTGAATAGTGTTGGTGATATTAGTGTTAGGGCTGGGAATGAATAGTGTTGGTGATATTAGTGTTAGGGCTGTGAATAGTGTTGGTGATATTAGTGTTAGGGCTGGGAATAGTGTTGGTGATATTAGTTAGGGGATAGTTAGGGCTGGGAATGTGTTAATTGGTGAGTGTTGGTGATATTAGTGTTAGTGTTAGGGCTGTGGGCTGTGAATAGTGTTGGTGATATTAGTGTTAGGGCTGGGAATAGTGTTGGTGATATTAGTGTTAGGGCTGTGAATAGTGTTGTTGATATTAGTGATATTAGTGTTAGGGCTGGGAATAGTGTTGGTGATGTGATAGTGGTGCTTGGGTTTTTTGCTGTGTTAGTGTTGATATTAGTGTTAGGGCTGGGAATAGGGCTGTGAATAGTGTTGGTGATATTAGTGTTAGGGCTGGGAATAGTGTTGGTGATATTAGTGTTAGGGCTGTGAATAGTGTTGGTGATATTAGTGTTAGGGCTGGGAATAGTGTTGGTGATATTAGTGTTAGGGCTGTTGGAATGATATTGGTGAGTGTTAGGGGTGATATTAGTGTTAGGGCTGGGAATGTGTGGTGAATAGTGTTGGTGATATTAGTGTTAGGGCTGGGAATGAATAGTGTTGGTGATATTAGTGTTAGGCTGCTGTAATGTTGGTGATAGTGTAGTGTTTAGGGCTGGGAATGTGTGGTGAATAGTGTTGTGATATTAGTGTTAGGGCTGTGAATAGTGTTGTGTTATTAGCTGTTAGGGCTGTGAATAGTGTTGGTGATATTAGGTGTATAGTGTTAGGGCTGGGAATAGTGTTGGTGATATTAGTGTTAGGGCTGGGAATGTGTTGGTGAATAGTGTTGGTGATATTAGTGTTAGGGCTGGGAATAGTGTTGGTGAATAGTGTTGTGATATTAGTGTTAGGGCTGTGAATAGTGTTGGTGATATTAGTGTTAGGGCTGGGAATAGTGTTGGTGATATTAGTGTTAGGGCTGGGAATAGTGTTGGTGATATTAGTGTTAGGGCTGTGGGCTGGTGAATAGTGTTGTGATATTAGTGTTAGGGCTGTGAATAGTGTTGGTGATATTAGTGTTAGGGCTGGGAATAGTGTTGGTGATATTAGTGTTAGGGCTGGGAATGTGTTGGTGAATAGTGTTGTGATATTTGGTGATATTAGTGTTAGGGCTGTGAATAGTGTTGGTGATATTAGTGTTAGGGCTGTGAATAGTGTTGGTGATATTAGTGTTAGGGCTGTGAATAGTGTTGGTGATATTAGTGTTAGGGCTGTGAGAATAGTGTTGGTGATATTAGTGTTAGGGCTGGGAATAATGTGTTGGTGATATTAGTGTTAGGGCTGTGAATAGTGTTGTGATATTAGTGTTAGGGCTGTGAATAGTGTTGGTGATATTAGTGTTAGGGC
This sequence comes from Kryptopterus vitreolus, assembly GCA_030449085.1. NCBI lineage: Eukaryota > Metazoa > Chordata > Actinopteri > Siluriformes > Siluridae > Kryptopterus > Kryptopterus vitreolus. The sequence continues at coordinate 14,080,277 of JACRUU010000008.1, read as the reverse complement.
TGTGAATAGTGTTGGTGATATTAGTGTTAGGGCTGTGAATAGTGTTGGTGATTAGTGTTAGGGCTGTGATAGTGTTGGTGATATTAGTGTTAGGGCTGATATTAGTGTTAGGGCTGGAATAGTGTTGGTGATATTAGTGTTAGGGCTGTGAATAGTGTTGGTGATATTAGTGTTAGGGCTGTGAATAGTGTTGTGATATTAGTGATTAGGGCTGTGAATAGTGTTGGTGATATTAGTGTTAGGTGCTGGGAATAGTGTTGGTGATATTAGTGTTAGGGCTGAATAGTGTTGGTGATATTAGTGTTAGGGCTGTGGAATAGTGTTGGTGATATTAGTGTTAGGGCTGAGAATAGTGTTAGGGCTGTGAATAGTGTTGGTGATATTAGTGT
>JACRUU010000008.1:14074888-14077388 GCA_030449085.1 Kryptopterus vitreolus | reverse complement strand
GTTTTTTTTTTGCCACTTTATCGGTCCCCGAGAGCGACACGGGTCATTGGGTCACGCCGTACATCCGTTTAATAGCCGATTAATTCGTTTGCGCGCTCCCGATCCCTTTGGAAAAACACGCCCCAGGTGTGTACGTGTTGTAAGAGAGAGAGAGAGAGAGAGAGAGCGAGAGCGGGCGTTTGAAGAGCTGGACTCATCGCGATACAGGGCAGGTTAAGTAGGACCGGGCACTTTTGGGGAGAAAAGACATTGCGAGCCACTTAAAGACTAATTAACATAAGCAGATAGCATTATCTGAACCTGTCATTGAGGGTGACCCTGAATGTGTGTCCTTAAACACACTCGCACACACGCACACCTTATTATGTAGGGACAGGGCAGGGCCTCCTCAACTCCTCCTCCTCCTCCTCCTCCTCCTCCTCCTCCTCCTCCTCCTCCTCTGGGATGCCGAAACACGTGTGTGTGTGTGTGTGTGTGTGTGTGTGTGTGTGTGTGTGTGTGTGTGTAGTAGTAGGATGGAAGTGCATATGTGAAGAAACTCTGGTCCCTACGGCCCCTTCTTTAAAGCCTTGAATGTCTTGGAGTCGGAGCGAGCGCAGACAGATGTAATCTCCAATTCAGCGACGTCCGCTTCCTAATTTCAAACCTCTTTTTTCCCCTTGATGATGCGGAGCCACTAGCACAGATATATAAATATTAAATACAGGGGGAAGCGACAAAGGAAGGAACTGCGAAAGGCAGTAACGTCCTCCCGTAGTCTGTTTTTCTTTCTTATGAGATACATGACCAGAGGTATCAAGTAGCGAAGTACCTTACCCAAGTTGAACTTTGGGGTACATTTTTTTTTTTTTTTTTACTTTTTTTTAACGCAATTTTCCGCCCATTTTTACTTTCTATTTACTTTTCCGCAATTATTTTTACTTTCTACTCCTTATAGTTTAATAATAGCCTCGTTACTCCTATTTCATTCCGGCTCGCCATCGTTCAAAATAAATAAATAAATAAATAAACCTTTCCAGATCTTTCGCTCCATCCGGATAGAGTGAATGTGATTGCGGTTGGATGAGATATTAATATATATCATTCCGACACCCTATTGGTTTGTATGCGATCCATCGCACCTGCACACGACACAAATTACGTCACACTCCGGCGAGGACATAACCAGTGTTGGGGGTCGTTACTCAAAAAAAGATTATTTCTTAAAAGTGTTTATATTCTCCACTACTGGCTCGTTTATCAAACGGCTGTTTTCGTTTCGTCCACCGGAGTTCTGTAGAGAGACGTTTTAATGTCCTTAATGGCATATTTTTCCCCTTATTACCTTTACTTTTAAGTAGTTTTGAAACCAGTACTTTTACACTTTTACTTGAGTAAAAAGCTCGAGTTGATAATTTTTTTAAACCCTACTATACATACATCTCCACAACAGGCTGCTTTTGCGTATTTCCGAAACGCAAACATCTAGTAAGAAGCACTTCTGCAGCTAAAATTGCGTTATTTCGAAGAAAGACTTTTCTTTCCTAAATTTCAACCGAATTAACACCTGCTAGCTGTTCATATCACAACAGGTATGCGCTTCTCACTTTATTACCGTATGTAACCTAAAGGCTTATATGGAACATAATTCTTAAAGGGGCCACGTCCCATATTTAACAATTTAAACAACCACAAAAAAAACGTAAGTTTAAATGAACACAAAATTGTTTCATTAAAACAAGAAATGACTCTTCAAATAATTATTCACAGAGTAAAATAAATATTAAATAATCAATCATTTTGTTAAAGGGAGACATGAAAAGTATTCCTTTATGCTATATTGAAAACAATGAATTACTCATGGCGAATAATCACGAATAAATATTTTAATCTGTTGGCAACCCTAATAGAAATATCACCCTCCGCCACACACACACACACACACACACACACACACATATATATATCTATATATATATATATAGTAAAGTTTCTATATTACCGTAGTGTTTCAATTACCGTAGTGCAAATTGTTCTCTGTTGCAATATCATGTACAGTAAATTGTTGCATATATAAACAAATAAATGATGCTGATCATTCTATAATACTCTCAGGTCGATTAAGCCATGTCTGGACTTAGAATGACGTCATCATAAATTGTTGAAAATATCATTTTTGGACTGCCTCCTGTGAGGCATTCAATACATAAATGACTTTTAGAAGTTTTTCCATTAGTAAATTTCCATGGCGAAGTTTTATTTATTTATTTATTTATTTATTTAAACGTGCTGATTTCCAGTATGCTGGTGGCGATCTGGTAAAAACGAGCACTTTGATGAGGGAGATCTAACCGCGTTACCATGCGTACCTACGAGTACGAGCGCGCTGAAATCGTCAGCTGTGTGTCCTTTTGAGTCCCCGGTTAACTTAAGAAGCGCACCAATCAAACGGAGTACAAACTGTGGCTAAATCATTTATAGTAGTTTAGAGTTGCAGCCCTCGCGTAGCCCTCGCATTGCA
>JACRUU010000008.1:14067388-14069888 GCA_030449085.1 Kryptopterus vitreolus | reverse complement strand
ATTGAAATGTGACGGTGTTCCAAAACGAATAAATAAAAACCGTTTAAATAAAATAAAATACGTTTCCTGTAATGACACGGCAATCCGAACGCCCTGTTCATACAGTCCGTTATTTCCTATATATACACATTTTAATGTCATGAAATACATGCTGTCTGCAAGGCCATAGAATGTTGTTTAAAACATTTTTTTTTTTAATTATTATTTTTTACTTTTTGGTAGATGCCCTTATCCAGAGCGACTTACAACTGTGCAAATCAGAGTTAAGGGCCTTTCTCAAGGGCCCACTAGTGGCAGCTTGGTGGTGGTGGTGGGATTTGAACCTGCATCGTTCTGGTCCCAATGCTTTAACCACTGCGCTACCACCTCCCTGGCACTAGGGCGGGGAGGGGTGTAGATCAGTGGTTACAGCGCTGGGCTACTGATCAGAAAGCCACCCTCGGGTCCTTGAGTAAGGCCCTTAAACCTCTGCGCTCCACGGGCGCTGTATATCGTGGCTGACCCTACGCTCTGACCCCAGCTTCCAAAAACAAGCTGGGATATGTGAAGAAAGAATTTCTATATTAGTCCGAAATGATGTGTATTAAAAACAAATCGAATAAAAATGATGATAGTAAAAAGGAGGGATATTTTTTTCGATTTTTTTATATTTAAAAATATAATTATTATCGAGGTGTAATTAGAGCAATAACTTTAACTACATTTCTTATGTCTATGCGACTCTTCATCTAACACACATTTCATTTCGGGCTTGTTTAAGGCCGTTTGCTAACTGTGTGTGTGTGTGTGTGTGTGTGTGTGTGTGTGTGTGTGTGTGTGTGTGTGTACCGACACACCCATCTTGGGACGTAAACACACAACGGGCCGTTCTGTGTTCAATATCCGAACGATATATTTTCCCAGCCATGACTTTTTCCCTCTGATATCTTTCTCCATCTTGGTCTCAGCGTCATCAGTAAGGTTACCCCCGACTTGGAACCAATTCCGCCGCCGCCTCGGACGCCGGTGTCACGCTCCGGGCCCGGTGCTCGGATGCGTTCTCCACCTGCTCCTCCTCCTCCTCTTCCACCTCCGGCTGCCCCTGCACCTATCCCACCTCCCGTGGTGTTGCCTCCTCTTCCACCTCCAGTGTTCCAGGCCCCAGCCAGCCAGGCGAAAGCTCGTGGGTGCAGTGTAGTCACCGAGACGGTCAGCGCTTACGTGGTGAGGATCAAAGCCATCATGAAACATATAAATATTATTTAACTGAAAAGTTGGGTCGATTCCTAGCCATGCTGGCTTACGTGTGTGTGTGTGTGTGTGTGTGTGTGTGTGTGTGTGTGTGTGTGTGTGTGTGTGTAACCAACAGATTCGTGATGAGTGGGGTAATAAGATCTGGATCTGCCCTGGCTGTAATAAACCAGATGATGGCAGTCCCATGATTGGGTGTGATGAGTGCGATGACTGGTATCACTGGTAAGAACATCACAACACACACAGCCGTCTCTTTATTTATTTATTTGTTTGTTTGTTTGTTTGTTTATTTATTTTTCTACTTCATGGATTGTGAGAGAAGGCCTGACTCTTGTACGGTTTATACAATTCATTTTGTCTCCACTTGAATAACAAAGGCTTTGATATTCACCAGAAATTTGCTGATATTTTGCTCTTTATTTTTCTTATTATAGTAGAATATATTTCTTATTTATTTTATTTTATTACTCTTTTTTTTATTTCTTCTTATAAAGTAATTTTTTGCATCTTAGTAGGCATCAAAAAGTCTGTAATTTAAATTAAATGTATTAATCCAAATTATGGTTTATTGTCAGATACATAATACCTAATATTACATAATAGTTACACTTGAATAAAGAGCTTAGAGTTCAGGTGTCTAACGCTAAACCATGTGTGCAAAGTTGCCAGGATTTTTAGGTGTGTGTGTGTGTGTGTGTCCGTGCGTGCGTCATGAACTGGCTTAACAAATTAGAGTGCATTACCTCATACTGTGTGTGTTCAAGTTATGATGGGGTCATTGTAACACACACAACTCAATAACTCCACTAATTTTATTAAAGCGCAATGAAGCCGGCATCCCGTTTAATCATTTTTATTAAAAAAAAAAAGTTAATAAATATTATAAAATAAATATTTAAAAATAAATATAAAAAGGCATAATTCAGTGCAACAGTTTTAATCACAATGTTTTATTCACTATTTTCTACGCAGATTTTTTTAATGGTAGAAATGTTTTAATCGCTAAAGTATTAGTTTTGCTGGTGTACCACGGGTCAAAGCAAAAACAAGTCACGCTGCCTTGATACAGACATTCCGCCACATCCGGAAACATAGCAAGACTGTCGTTTTGGTGCCCTGATGATTTACGTCATTGAAAACACTTTTAAATGACGTGCAAACATTTTCAAGTATGTTTTGCCTTCATGCTGTAGTTTGAGTTTGGTTTTACTTAGTATTAAATGTAATAATTTAGAGTATTAAACACTTGAAATGTATTTATTTAGGG
>JACRUU010000008.1:14047388-14064888 GCA_030449085.1 Kryptopterus vitreolus | reverse complement strand
CGTTTCACACGATAAGAAATGTCTTCCACATGCACGGCGCTACCCAGAGAGACGCTCATTAAAACGGGCGATAGGAAGGCCGCGCCTGGATGCAGGGTCTGGATGCAGGGACCTCGGACAAGTGTGTGTAGTCACGGGAACGCACCAGGCCTGATAAGGGTGGCACATATTCGTGTCATAAGTCTACACTAAAAGGAGTAGGATAGTTGTATGGGGTGGAGGATGTTTACCAGATTTATTACACCAAAAAAATCACAGGTGGGTCGTTAAGAGACGTTTCTTCGCCTGCCATTGGGGTTGTTTTATTATTGTTGTTTTTTTGTGTCATGCATACAATCACAATTACTTTGGTAAATAATAATACTTTGATACATTTTCTAGCTTTTTACTCTCTATAATATCTCTTTGAATCTGTTTATTACTGTTATTACAGCCAATATTCCATTCAGAATAAAAAAATATGCAGTCTCGTTATAAATACACGAGTTTTAAATGCTGTACAAATTTTACTAAGTAAAACAAATAAAATAAAAAAAAGGTAAGACGTATAAAAGCTTTATACAAATATATTAATATAATATATTCGACCTGATACAAGTGAAATAGTTAAAGCTTAAGATTCTTAATTTGTTAGTATTAAATTTCAAACACCATTCATTGTTTTTACGCATTTATATTTGTGCATTAGAATTACACATGCTACTGCCTGCCTGAGATGTTTCTACGCTTGCCATCGCGTTATTTATTTATTTATTTGTATTTTTTTTGTGGGTTTGTTGTAGATGGACAGCCTAATTTATAATGAAAGTGTTTCGGATCTCGAGTCTTACACACCGCCGAGTTCAATTACCACGCAAGCACATGATTTGTCCCACTGTAACACAATATAAAAAAAAAAAAAAAAAAAAACACAGAGTGCGAATCCGAGTCGAGTGCGAATCCGAGTGCGAATCCGAGTGCGAGTGCGATCCGAGTGCGAATCCGAGTGCGAATCCGAGTGCGAATCCGAGTGCGTGTTAGCAGTCGAAGAAGATTTGAAGGTGAACTTCAATACTCGCCGAGTCAAATACAGTGGTCAAAGGTGAAATGGGGTCATGGCGCTTTGTGCTCTGAGGAGGAGGAGATAAAGGCCGACGCTTCCGTCTTATCACTCCATCAGTGGCTCAATAAGATAAATATAATGGGTTCATTTGCATCACATTACGCTGGCGTTGGATTTAGTGACGGCCTGATTGTTTTACTAGAACGTTCATATTTCTTTATGTGTGTATTGTTTATTCAGTGTTTTTGCGCATTGATGTGAAGTGTGCGAGACATACCAGCGTTTCTTTTTCATTTAAAAAGTACAACCAAAACATCATCTTGTGGTTTTTTTTTTCCCTCTCCTCTTAAATGATTCTCATTACACTGAAAGCAGTGTGATACAGAAAGTGCAAGCCTGTGCTAAATGCTGTAAATTACCGCATATGTATTTGTCCCCTCGTCCACTTTTTAGTGTAAAATGTTCTGATATTTCTCATATCATTTACAGATACGCATATATATATATATATATATATATATATATATATATATATATATATATATATATATATATATATATATATATATATATATATATATATATATATATATAGATAGATATAGATATATAGATAGATACTAGATATATAGATAGATACATATCTATATCTGTGTGTGTGTATGTATATGTATATATGTGTATATATATATATTTAATTTATATATTTTACAACTGCATTAAATCTGCTAAATGCTATAAATGTAAATGGACAAAAGTACTGCCTTTTTCAGGCATTTGCGATTCTTCCCAAATCCGATCCCTTGACATGGGATATGTCTGGAGGCAGAGGCATTCAATTTTCCTTTTGCTTGAACTAGAAGACCCAGATCCGTTCAGGCATGATGATGCTTTTGTGAAACAAGCCTGATCCATGTGGATATGCTTTACATACGTTTGGAGTGGAAGATTTTACATGATGAATCCTGACTTCACCGCCATCAGAACCCGACTGTACGCCCGATTGAGCACAAGTTCACCCCAAGCGCGCTCCAAAATCCACCGGAGGATCTTTCCTAGAAGAGTGGAGGTCATTATAACCCAAAACGTCGACTAAATGTGAAACGGGATGTTATTTTCCCAACTGGGCCTTGGAACGTCACGATTGAAATCGTTCTCATTGCAGGCTTGGGAATCGGTTTTAAGGTTGTGAAGGATTTAAAACCTGCATCAACTCCAGATGTGTTCAACGCGAGACCTGACGCTTTGTGTATTTTTACAAAAGGGACGACAATTACATTTTCTAAATAAAATTCAATTTGGCTAAGTAAGTGTTCATTTCCCCTGTGTATACAGACTTTGAGCAAATCCCAGCACTATAAAACCTGAGCTGTGGGACTGACTAGTTTAATTCTTTGCATTCTTTTTTTTTTCTTATAAAGGCAGCATATTAAACAGCAAACATAAAAATAATACGATTCTAAAACATATGTACATTTTACATCACGTAGCAGACGCTCTTATCCGGAGTGATGTACATGAGTGCTTTGTAGTCTATTAATAAATAAATCACTAGATTACACACTTAGAATAGCGTCATCCTAAACCTCAGATGAGAGGAATTATAGCACGCTCCTTTTTTTATGTATATACATAAATGTATAAACATATACATGTATAAAATGTCTTCAAATGTTTGGAAGTCTACAGGAGTCCAATCCACCACCTTGGTGCCAGAACAAAACAATGATGTATAGAGGACTGGCAATGTTAATTATTGACTTTATTTTTATATACCTATAAAAATCCAGAAGAAGCGAGAGAATGTGAAAGGATGTTGCTACCACCATCATGCTTCACTTTAAAAATTCCCATGTGACCCTGGCCGATCGTTTTACTGATTAGACAGCAGTCTCTAACTCGAGTAATCTTTTGCAGGACAATTTAAATAATCACAAATATTTACTTGTTTATTCTTTTTTTATTATTATTTATAACAAGAAATTTTTTGTCTCCTTAAAGTGTCATTTTCAGCGACTTGAACACGTTTTGTACATTTCTGATGCTCGGTAAATATATACTGGTGACTTTTATCTGACGCCCCCTTTCGGTTGAATTGCACTTCAAGGTGACTTCCAGGATTTATTATTCAGAACCGCGTAAATGGTAAGTTAAGGAATTTTATTATAATAATAATTACTATTATTGTTATTTTGATGGGTTTGGGGGTGGTGGGTGGGGGGGGGGGGTGGCCTTGAATTAGCTGTAGTAAATGCATATAAAATGTCAACAGCTTTTGATCATGACATTGGTGCAGGGGTATCCGCTCCCTCTGATATAATGCAATTAATGTGTGGGATTTTAATTGCCTTTGATTATGAAATGACTTCAGGAGTTTTACACGTGTGATTTTTTTTTCTTATTATTATTTATTTATTTTTAATAAACTTTTTTTTTTTTTTAAATAAATACCCCCCCCCTCCTCACTCTGTTTCCTCTTTGAAATCAAGCAGGTTCGGAGAAGAAGCCTCAGTGTTATCACCCGAAACAAAGATTTTTCACTGTGATGCCTGGAGTCTAGTTCTGTAATTATTCATTCATGTAATTATTTCTCTTCATTATATTCTAGCCTCAGTAATGCTGTGCTGCTCTTCAGGCTCAATCTCCCTGCACTTCTTTATCAATTGTTTGGAAACGAAGAGCTTGAAAAAGCAATTACGGACCTGCTGCAAAACAATATAAACATATATATACACACACACACACACACACACACATATATATATATATATATATATATATATATATATATATATATATATATATATACAAACACGCACAATTATAATATATATATATATATATATATATATATATATATACATACATACATAACCAAATATTTTCTAATTATTTCATTTAGGTTCAGGTTTTTCATTGGTACCCCTTTAAGCCCGCAGCTTGGTGTGCAATTAAGAGAAGAGAGAGACAGGGGGAGGGGGGAGATGGGTGGTGGTGGGGGGGGGGGGGGGGGGGATTGAAATGTTTGGATAGCCCGATCAATAGCCTGAATTCCTATGTTTATATATTCACTATGGTTAATATGTTTAATATGTAATCAGCCTCACAGGCTTCACGCGCAAACTTTGGGAAGGTGCACAAGGAAGATAGTGTTTATTACCCAAGCAAGGGCACTAATGACGCCTTTCTCACACTCAATCTGTCTGCCCTTAACTGCACATATGACACACTTCCCTTCTTTCCTGCTGTGCGGAGAGAAAGAGTTGGGGAGACGAGAGAAACGAACGGGAAACAGATTTATACAGAGGGCAATGCAGAAAGAGAGAGAGAGAGAGAGAGAGGTAGTGAAGAAAGAAAGAAAAATAGAGAGATGGAGACAGAGAGAGAGAGTGGCGGGAATGAAGGGAGGAAAGGGATAGAGAGAGAGAGGGAGGGAGGGAGTTGGAACAGTTGTTTAGTATAGTTTATAATTCTTGTACTTATAATTCATGCCATTAGTGTGCCTAAAACAAGGTTGTTGTTTTGTTTTTTTTTGTTTGTTTGTAAAGAAGCCAAACAAACAGGTGAGTGACTGAAATTAGTGTGTGAAGCTCACGTGCGTCGACGCACCAGTGCATCTTTTTATTGCATGGATACCCAAAATCAGAGAGAGAGAGAGAGAGAGAGAGAGAGAGAGAGAGAGAGAGAGAGAGAGAGAGAGAGAGAACGATAGGGATATACGTATAGAATCAGTTACAAGTATCTGTTTTTCTTTAATTGTATTCTTTTCAACGATATACATGAAGATCCGAATTATGAAAGAACATGTCTGCAATTGTATAATAAACCCAAACCTGTTAAATAACCCATTCTGGAAGGAGAGGTTGAGTTCTGGTGGGCTGCTTCTCCTTCGCTCTCTGGTCTAAATCAACCCAAACCATTTTAGCTGGATTAAGATCAAGCGATTGTACCGGCCAGGTCACGTGATCAAGCACTCCTCCGTCCCTCTCCTCCTTGAATGAATAGCTCTTACATAACCTAGAGGTTATGTTTGGGGTTGTCGGACTGTTGGAAAATAAATAACAGCGCCACTAAGTGCAAAGCAGATAGAATGGCACGTCAGGCATCAGTCCTCAATCACCAACAGTGGCGTCATCAGCAAAGAACCCCTACACCGTTATACTTCCTCTTAAATGTCAAATTTGGACTCATCAGACCAAAGGACACGTGTACCCAATGATCTAACGCTCATTTCTTGTGTTTCTTTTTGTGCTTGTTGTTCTTCTGAATGTCTTCTTGCCGCAATTCGACTCAGGATGTTGAAACACGCCTTCCACTTGAACTCTCAGGCTCATTTGTACTTTCTGGGGCTGATTTATTTATTTATATATTTATTTATTTATTTCATCTTCTACCGCTTTATCCGACTTCTCTGTCGGGTCGCGGGGAACCTGTGCATATTTCCATATTTTTTTTTTACATAATTTTTATTGCATGACCAGAGAACCCAGCGAACCCAGAGAACCACCTCCCCCTCGAGGTACAGAGAAGACATGAAAAATCCACACACGGCGCAGGCGGGAATCGAACCAATGATCCTGGAGGTGTGAAGCGAACCTGGTAACCACCGTGCCCCTGCTGATTTATGTATTTATTTATTTCGTATTATTTATTTGTATAGCGCTTTTCACAATGGATGTTTTCTCAAAGCAACCCCCCCCCCTGGCTTGTGCAATCCTAACGGCTGGGGCAGACTGATCAATTAGGGGCCTTGTTCAAGGGCCCACTAGTAGAAGCTAGGCTTTTCGGTATAGAGTCCAATGCACTGAGATCTCACATCCTCGCTCTCAAAGCAACTTTTAAGCAATATAAAAATGATAGAATGAAAAAAAAGTTCTATGAATGATTTGTGTATATTTATCCAGGTTGAACGAGCCTGGGGTGACTTTGGCAAGGCATTAGATGGAATGTGGAAGAAACCTTGAGAGGAAACAAACAGGCACCCTTATGTGAGTGATATCAAGAGTGTAATATTATAAATAATACAAAATACTACGTGTGTGTGTGTGTGTGTGTGTATGAGAGAGATAGAGATTGTGCAGAATGTTGTGTCTGCAGTGATACAGGGTTGTCCAAAAAGATGCTACCACTCATATGCAGGCATTCATTCATTCATCTTCTACCGCTTTATCTGATCTTCCCTCGGGTCACGCGGAGCCTGTGCCTATCTCAGGCGTCTATGGGCATTAAGGCAGGATACACCCTGAATGGAATGCCAACCCTTTGCAGGGCACACACACACACATTCACACATTCATACACTAGGGACAATTTTCCAATGTGCCAATCAACCTACCGTGCATGTTTTTGGACCGGGAGGAAACCGGAGCACCCGGAGAAAAACCCCCTGAGGCACGGGGAGAACATGCAAACGCCACACACACATGGCCGAGACGGGAATCGAACCCGCACCCTGGCGGTGTGAGGTGAACGTGCTAACCACTAAGCCACCGTGCCCCTATACCACTCATATGGTACTACATAATTTTATTCATTTTCTTTTCTTGCAGATTAGACATGGCCACCCGACGTACTTCAGAAGAGAGCTGGAATGTGGATGGAAGTGTTTGGGTCACCTTCAATAGTAAGCACAAAAAAATCAGCAACATCAATCCCATGTAAGTGATGAAATGTTTTTCAAATGCCTTTGTGGAAGCCAAAGAAGTACGATGTTGAAACTCTGCGTGAAGTTTTGGTACATCTCTAGATGGGTCTGGTTGTTTTGTGGTCTACTCGTAGTGTTCCCAGCTCCTCCAGATGCAAGTGCAGCTGGCGGAACTTAGGAAGACTCGAGATGAATAGCAGTGGAGAGGGATTAGCGTAGCTGCTGTTCATAATAATTAACAAGATCAGATGTGCTGTAGCATGAGGATATATTGTGTTGTGTGATGTGTCGTGTGTAGGCTTTGCTAAAAAAAAAATAAAAAAAAAAGATAAGTCGCTAATCTACACTGGGAGAGTGTGTCTGAGCCACGAAGTCTCTGTCAGGATTGCAAAGTTTGGGAACTAAATATGAGAACGCTCTACCACCTTTAGTGGTCTTTGCTATTTTAGGGACTGTTCGGAGTTTTGGGATCTAAATGCAGGAACCCTAGAACGGAACCTTGAGGCACCCCGGTATTTTGCCTGCATTAATATGGATCTCTAAAATCTACAAAATTGTAGCAATCAGACAGGTAGGATTTAAACCATCGTAATCTAGTCTCCGAATGCCTGTAAAATTGGGTTATTTGTGATTTGAACTCATTTCTGTGCTGCGATGGGGCCTGAAACCGGACTGAAGCTCTTCAAATATACTGTCTTCATCTAAGAAGGAGCATAACTGGATAGAAACGATCTTCTCTAATGTCTTAGAGGAGCTTATTAACTGCTTACTTGAGAGTTTAAGGAACATGAACTAAGGATAGTGAGGCATTATTAACACTAAGAAGAGGCTCTGTGTGTAAGACATCTTTCAAAAATGCTGGTTGGAATAGGACATGCATGTCGTCGATTTGGTTTTAGAGATAAGATCATGTAGCCCTTCCTGTATTTTGAATAGCATTGTACGTGAGACTGGATCACAAGCTGTCATCAGAGGTTGGACAGCTGTGATTGTGTTTCTGATCATTTCCTTTTTTTGTGAAAAGTCAACAACAATTATTATTATTATAAATATAATTATGAGACTTTATTTCATTATAGTGTTTCATACTTTTTGGGTTTAAAGTATTTAGTTTCATGCAGTATTCCCTTTATTCTTTATTTTACTACTACATTTCTTACTTGCCATGGTATAGTTAGGAAGTCTTCAGGATGTGCATATCCTGTAGTACAATGTTGAAAATAGTAGAAATCAAATAAAAACATTTTTTTTTGGCGTGTCCAAACTTTTGAATGGTACTATAGATGTGTGTGTGTGTGTGTGTGTGGGTTGGTGGGGCGGGGGGGCGGGGGGGGGGGGGGGTGGGGGGGGGGTAAACGGTATGAGACGCTAGCGCCCCCCTCCCCAACACGCGCGCGCAGGGGGCAGATATGGAAAGAAATGTGTTTTGAGCGCTATCAGCGTCACCCAGACAACCATCAGAGGGGCGGGATAATATATCATATCATATCATATATATATATATAATATATATATATGATATATTAAATAATGTAAGGATTGATCATGATCCTGATTGTCAATATAAATAAATAAATAGCCAAATAAATAAAATACATAAACAAACAAACAAGACCCAAACCTCGTGCAGGTGTCTGCGCTTTGAAGCGTTACATTAATGAACATATTTTCTATATTAATATACCATTGATATTGAAAAATATTATATATTAAAGCGTGAAGTGTTTTTAAATCCTTCGTGTCAACGCATTTAGTGCACGCGTGGGCGTTTTATTCAGCAGTTACCTAGATTAAGTCATCTAGATTAATCTTATTATTATTATTATTATTATTATTATTATTATTATTATTATTATTATTATTATTGACTTGATTATGACTGAGTGCTGCATACCCAGAGAGTGATCTCATTTTCACACTCGGCGTTATTCGGTTTATTTATTTGTTTGTTTGTTTATTGTACAGATTCCTCTAGAACTAAACAGACACGTTCCCATTGCAACCTTCAATACATAAATCTATTGCTCTCTATGCATTTGCTTATCTTTCAACTGGAAGCGGTGTGTAAGGGTCTAATCACTATCCCTGTCTAATGACTTATAGATAGTTTATAACAGAGCTGTCATTTCTGTCACTTTATACGATTTTAATTAAAAAATATATATCATTTATTTCAACTGGTTTCCAGGCCATTAAGGGTAACAGGCGATTAGGAAGAATGAAGCCCACTGGGTAGAGTGCACCATATTCTGATTACAACAAGCAGCATCTAACTGTTATAATATCCGTTTATTATTATATTAGGACGCGTCTCAAGCCTTTCATTACTCGTTTCCCTACATCCATTATATGGCTGTTCATGGTTTACCTTTATCTATACATGGTTTACCTTTATCTATATAAATAATTAAAGTTTTTAAAAATACTTTCAATTCTTTTTAAAGATGCAAGATTAGCAGGTTAAAAATGACTATAGTGTACAGTAAGGGTGCACATACTTATGAGCTGACAGTCATTTGATTGTTTTTGGCAGTGCACTTTACAGTAGCATTCTCATGCGTTCTCCTGTAGACGTTGATTGTCTAGAAATGGATTGGAATAAATGAATCGTTTCCAATAAAACCAAATCATAAACAAGGCTGATTTAAAAACCCAATTTGTAAAATAAATGTGCAATAAATAAACAAACAACTAATACTAAAAAAAAAAAACAACGTTAGAAAGAAAAGAAGAAGAGGGAAGTGGAGACCATGTGATCGGTTCTGGTGAAACCCAACAGCCGGTGATATTTATGTTATAGTATTTATACTAAGTGGCCCAGCGCCTTATCAGCTCACACATCCCTGACACAGGCCATTTACTAAGACAAGACGAGGAAGGGGCATAAACACACACACATACACACACACAATACACACATACACACACACACACACACATACACACACACACACACATACACCCACACACACACTGGCTTTGGCCCACTGATGCCATTTGATATTTAGGTTCATTGAGACTCGATTTGTTTCGAGCAAAAGCAGCAAAAGCGCAACGCGAACAAGTCCGATCTGCTGTAATCCGAAGCCGCTTGTGAATGTATGTTCGTGTGTGTGTGTGTGTGTGTGTGTGTGTGTGTGTGTGTGTGTGTGGTAGTTATGTTGAGGGGACACAGAGAGGGAACACCTGATAGCCTTCTCTCTCTCTCTCTCTGGTCATCCTAGCTCGCGCTCGCTCGAGCCTGCAGCGCCAGTGCGTCGCCATGCCGGCTTGCAGAAGAAGAAAAAAAAGGGGGGATAAACGCTAAACCATTCAGCTACTTGTTCCAAAAGATTGCAATGAAAATCAAGATCTGCCCCTCCTCTCCTCCTCCTCCTCCGTCGTTACCCCCTTTCTGTCTCTCTCTGTTTCTCTCAGACACTCAAGATGCCAACAAATAGCCATTGAGTAAGCAGCTTACAGCCCCCACCCACCCACCCACCCCCACCCCCCCCCCCCCTCCTCATCCGCCTCATAACACTGCAATTAATTCGTCAATGTGAGTAAAAAATGAGACATTTAAAAAGGCGAGGCAGAGAGGTCATAATTAAAGGCCGTTAGGGCCGTTAGAGGCCGTTCAGACAGACAGACAGACAGACAGACAGACAGACAGACAGATAGATAGATAGATAGATAGATAGATAGATAGATAGATAGATAGATAGATAGATCGATAGACAGATATATAGACAGACAGACATAGACAGACAGATACATGTACAACACATACAGATAGATAGATAGATAGATAATAGATAGATAGATAGATAGATAGATAGATAGATAGATCATATAGATAGATAGACAGACAGACAGACAGACATAGACAGACAGATACATGTACACACACATACATATAGATAGATAGATAGATAGATAGATAGATAGATAGATAGATAGATAGATAGATATAGATAGATAGATAGAAGATAGATCAACATACGATGTTGAAGATAGATAGACAGGTATGCGTTTATATTAAAGTCTATAGATAGATAGATAGATAGATAGATAGATAGATAGATAGATAGATAGATAGATAGATAGATCGAAAATGTATGAAGGGATAGGTATGGATAGACACACTGACTGACAGACAGACAGACAGACAGACAGATAGATAGATAGATAGATAGATTAAAATAGGGAAGGCTTGCGGGTCTCGCGCTCAGAAACCTATTTCGCACCGGACTGTGGTGCGTGCGCGCGTCATGCGCGCGCTCGATAATAAATGTCTCGTTAGCGCGCGTTTTCGGCGCTGATAAAGCGCGTGCTATTGTGCGCGCGACCCTCTCGGGGACAGACAGCCTTGTAAGGAGGGGGCGTTTGTCCCTAATTCCCCTTTGTTGTCCATTTCATTAGCTTAATCTACTCCATCTCCATCTCTCTATCAACACATATACAACCAGTGTGTGTCTCTCTCTCTGTGTGTGTGTGTGTCTCTGTGTGTGTGTGTGTGTGTGTGTGTGTGTGTGTGTGTGTGTGTGTGTGTTGTGTGTGAGAGTGTGTGAGAGAGAGAGAACGTGATGAATATGATGATGATGATGATGATGATGATGAAGATGAGATGAGGTGATGGGGAAAGAGATGACCGCCATACCGACCTTCAAAAGACATATTTCAAGCACACTCAGAGTATAAATATTGAATTGGGTTTTCTCCCCAATGCAAAACCCTCAATGCAACCTCTCTCTCTCTCTCTCTCTCTCTCTCTCTCTCTCTCTCTCTCTCTCTCTCTGCCTTCTTAGCGAATCCTTGACATATTCCTGACCTTAATGTGAAGGAAATGTCTCCTAGCTCTCAATTCGCTCCCTCTCTCCCCCTCTCCCCCTCTCCCCCCTCTTATACCCTTCTGTTTTTTTTTTTATTTAATTGTATTTTCCAGTCTCGCTCTTTAATATTACCTATACTCATCTCTCTTTTTGACATCCCTCAGTCTCTATCCCCTCATCTCTCCTCATCTCTTTCTTTCCCTCCTCTTTTTTTCCCTGGCGTGAATAAATAGAGGAGGAAATAAATAAACCGATACAATCAGTACAAGTCTGCCAGAACACTGGAAATGACGGATCATCCACAGAGAGATAGGGAATAAGCGAGGCGAGAGAGAGAGAGAGAGAGAGAGAGAGATAGGGAAACAGAGAGAAAGAGAAATAAGGGAGATAGAGAGGGCTGTAGAAAGATGTTCATCGGTAAATTACAAATGCAAATGTGTTTTTTTTTTTCCTATCGCGGAAACAATACAGTCGTTATAATAAAAATAATAATAATAATAATAATAATAATAATAATAATAATAATAATAATAATAATAATAACAAATATAACATTAATAATAATAATAATAACAATAATAATATTATTAATTATTATTATTATTATTATTATTATTTATTATTATTATTATTATTAGATTAGACTAATAATCTGGCAGGAGGTTTTTATGGTGATTTAAATGCGAGGCAGAGAATGCAATCCAAGCATGCAGCTGGCAGATGTAAAGCTTGATCACATTCCAAATTCATATCCTTTCGATCACTAACACGGAAAGTTAACCATTATTATTATTATATTATTATTATTATTGTATTTATTATTATATATTATTATTATTATTATTATTATTATTATTATTATTATTATTATTATTATTATTTTATTTTTCATGACCCTTGTCGGCTTCTTCATATTTTATTATTGTTATTATTATTCCCTCTATTTTTCTCTTATCTTGTGGGGAGTAATGATAATAAAGATAAAGGTAACAGGACTATCAGGGGTTGTATCTTTTATCTTATTTTGTTGTAAGGGTATTTTTCGGTTCACGACGATAATCTTTATCTGTGCTACTGCTTCTGTATTGGTCTACCACCGAGACATATACATCAGCAGCACCGAGAGCCAAAGCCACCTCTCTAAATAATTCTCTCTCTCTCTATCTCTCTCCTCTCTCTCTCTCTCTCTCTCTCTCCCTCTTTCCGTGGTTTACTCTCTCTCTCTCCCTCTTTCCGTGGTTTAACGATGTTTCTCCAAAGACTGGTCATGGAGAATTAGAAATCTTGGCGGTTTTTCAGTAATGCCGCGGTTTAGGTTTGGAGGGATGAATTAGCTCCATCGCATCTTTTTTAGATGCAAATATTTCCGTTATCTCCGCGTTGCTGCACTGTTTTCGGTGTTTATGATTAATTATCTGCTCTCGGTGAGAAATAAATCATGGTGAAATTGGGATCTCTGCCAGTGATAGAAGGTCGATGTTGTTCTGGTTGGAATTGACACACTTAATTATAGGCGAGTGCACACTGGAAGGCAAGATTACCCCTGACTCCAGTATTTTTTTTATATACTTCTTTTTTTTTTATCAGATTCCCCCTATATTTGTACCAATTAAAAATCGTAAAGGCATTTTTCATTGCCCCTGGGATTACAAAAAAAAAAAACACACCCCTTTTTCACAAACATTGGCCATCGCTACTACGCTACACTACATCCCATCTCACCCTCCCTCCCTTTTCCTACCTCATCCACCAGCAGCACCAGCAGCCCAATCAGATTCATTGTGATGTATTAGATGCAATAAATTATCCCATGTAACAAAACCATGGCGCGCTGAAAGCCTGATGATCTGGAGGGGAGAGATAAGGATTCATTATGGCTCATCATTATGGCTTCGCTTCTTCTTTCTTAATCAGCCTCTGTGATCCTGCAGGATCTGGGCGCAGAGCAGATAAGAGCAGCGCGGAGCAACAGCAGCACCGGTTTATAATTCAACACCAACACCACCAACGCCTCTATTAACACAACACTACCACCAACCAAAATCCAACACTATCAACACTAACACCTCTATTATACCATTAACACAACACTGCCGGCTTCGGGATCACCAGCATTCACCACAACAACAAACACCAACACCATTTGTTATACCGTTATAAGGCTACACAAACAACATCACCAGCATCTATAATCCCCAACACTATAAACCACACAACTACCCACCCGTATTCTACTATTACACACACCACCTTCATGCTACCAGTGTGTTAAACCATTAATACGACACCAGCACCCAGTCCCAACATATAAACATTAATAACACCAACACAACAACATCTAATGTAAATGGATAGATGGATGGATGGATGATGGATAGATAGATAGATTGATTGATTTACAATTATGCATCTTCTTCTTTCTGACTGCCTGTGAATTAAAAAATTAATTGATTTAAATATGAATTTTACTTTCTTGTTATCAGAAAATTTATATTTCCCAGGTCTGAACGCGTGACCACTTCTTCACCCGGTCCAGTCCTAGTTGTTAATCCGGACCCCCACCCCAGTCCCTCACTTTCATCCGTCACTGAAATTATGACGCTGCTCAGAATTTGGTTTGCCATTGATTCAACCCTACATTCACTCCCTGTATCACACACACACACACACACACACACACACACACACACACACACACACACACACCACACACACACACACACACGCACACACACACACAATAATATTGCACCTGCACCGCTTCTGACTGACGTTTTCTTTGTGGTGATTATTTGCAGTAGAATCAGATGGCGATGACGCTTCTGCGCGTTCCAGGTGAAAAAAATTAGCGCCTTAATTGTACTCGTGCACGCGCGCCAGCGCTAGAACACTTACCACCAACAACAAAGTGTGTATGTGTGTGTGTGTGTGTGTGTGTGTGTGTGTGTTTGTGTGACAACAGTTATGAGGAGCCGTTTATTTATTTATTTTGTAATACTGGCTGTTCACAAAAATCAAATACATCAGATGTTGGTACAGAGAATGTCTTAATTCAGCCTCCCGAAAAGCAATAATAATTATGTGCATATGCAAGAAATGCAAAATTATAGTCAATCAAAATATCACATCAAAATAATGTTAATAGTAATAATAATAATAATAGTATTAATAAAAGCCTTTTGCATAGAATTCCCCAGTGCTCAGAATTAAAGCCATTAATTCATTTTATAATATTTGTTTATTGCATTTCAAGCGCGTCGCAAAGATCTGTGTCTTCTTCTTTTCTGTTTTCATTCTATCAAAATATCATTCAAATCTGCATATTTTATGTCGGATTATTATAGCCTTTTTTTAATTTACGAATTGGGGGTTAATAATTAATTACCATTTCCGCTCTGTGGACTAATTCTATTATACATGAAAATAGTCACATGTTTTCTTTTTTTTTTATTTTATTTTTGGTGCGCCGCATTGTCATTTACATCTCACTGTTTTTTTTTAAATAAAAAATATATTACTATGACCGATAATTTGAGCTAAAATTTTGCAATCTCTTAAGGCCGCAAAAGTGCTTCATTCGTCGTGTCCCGCTTCCTTTCTTTCTTTTTTTAGTTTGGGTCAAAAACACGTAAGAAAAATGCGGTAAACGTGCATTAGAGAAATCCCCAACTCTGACGCAGATAACACGTTGAGGTGAAATAACACCGAGTAAAACTGAACACAAATATTTCTTTTTAAATAATATAAAACATAAATCGAAATGAATCCCTATAAGTGTGAATTAAATGATTCGTTTTTCACTGAGAGATTTGATGCCGTCGGTGATGCCAACTCGACACTTGGGGCTTTTTCAGGAACGTGCTGAGCAAAAAGAAAAATGAAAGAAAAAAGTCTGGTGGTTTCTTCGACCTCTTCGGCGTGTTTTGCGTTGACTTCAACTCAGATTAAGGATGTGTGTGTGTGTGTGTGTGTGTGTCCGCAACCTGTACGCGCTCGCTGTACAGTAAGTACGGTAACACTTTTTTCTCTCTCGTCTTATTGGGTGTGTGTGTGTGTGTGTGTGTGTGTGTGTGTGTGTGTGTGTGTGTGTGTGTGTGTGTGTGTGTGTGTGTGTGCGTGTGCGTGCGTGCGTGCGGGCGGTCGTGAGTGCGCGCGCGTGCACGCGTCGTGTGTGCGCGCTAGGCTAGGAGGAGAAAGAAGCTCAGCGCATACCCAGGGTTTTTCCCCCCTCCTCTTTGTCTCTCTCTTGGCTGTAAATGCCATCTGCACCTCGATCTGGGTGCCACCTCGACTAAATCCCAAACCTCAATTCAGCAGGTCAGTGCATTTCATCTTTTTAAAAAAAAAACATTTCTGTCGGGGACAAAAACAAAAACAACACTAACGAGCTTTTTCGGGGCGCATTCATTTCGCTTGCGTGTCCGCTTGGGTCAGCTTCCGCGTCAGTCATGCCTACACATGGTGTCGGAAGTAATTTATAGCATTTTAAAAATTATTATTATTATTATTATTATTATTATTATTATTTGCAATCAGACACGGAACGGATGTTGTACTCGGCACTCGGAATCGTTTAACATTGCATGGTCAGTATTGGAATAATATTTGTAGAAATTATAATATTGCTTATGCTGATATTAATGCTGATGTTATTTTAAGAGATACAGAGAATGATGAAATAATGTGTGTGTGTGTGTGTGTGTGTGTGTGTGTGTGTGTGTGTGTCCATAACAGAATTCAATAGATGTATAGATGTCAAATAGTCCTTGGTACAGTCCTTAGTGTCCTTAGTAGTCCTTAGGAAAATATATTATAATTATATTTTAAAATATATAAATAAATTATGTATATTTACTATTTACAGTTGCACGTTTTTACGTGCACATATTACCCCATTTGAATGTATATAAAATGTCTGCTTGCTCTAAGCCGTGTAATTGATCTGATTAGGGTCATAAAAGAGAAACAGCGTGTGAGCTCTGTGTGTATATATGTGTGTGTGTGTGTGTGTGTGTGTGTGTGTGTGTGTGCGAGAGAGAGCGAGAGAGGGAGATAGATAGTATGATTGTGTTTGCTACGACCACGTTTAGATGGGCACATTAAGGACCTCGCTGTCCATCTTTTATGGCTGCAGTGTGTATGTGTGTGTGTGTGTGTGTGTGTGTGTGTGTGTGTGTGTGTGTGTGTGTGTGTGTGTGTGTGTGTGTGTGTGTGTGTGTGTGTGTTTGTCATTTGCATCTAGAGATAGAGTGAGAGGGATTGATTTGAGCTGAATAGATGTCAAGCAGCTGTTTTTGGCCTGATAGTGAGAGTCACCGGATAGACTTGAACCACATTTGAGAATACACACACACACACACACACACACATTCGGCAAAAGGCACACTCGCGTTTGAACAAGAACAAGTTGAGATGCATGCCTTGGCCTTCATGGAGAAATTATGTCAGACAAGACACAATAACATCCCCAAATACTAGGGTTATATTTGTAGTGTTTATTTATTTTTTTTATATTTTCCGTATAATTGAACTGACGATTATATGTTTATGATTTGTGGCGATTTCGGTGTCAAACCAGAAGCATACGAAAAGCAATAAATCGTGTGAATGTGACACACTAACCTGTGTAAGGCTGTAGAGATGTTGCTGATGGAGAGTGGGTGTGAGTGTCGTGCTCATCGCTCTGCTTGTCTCTCAGGCGCTCTTTCATGTCTTCCTTTCTTTTTGATTCACCGAAAAGAAGCCTCTCTCTCTCTCTCTCTCTCTCTCTCTCTCTCTCGTTCTCGATGTATCTTTTCTTTCTCACACTGTATCTCTCGCTGTCTTTCGCCCACCTCATCTTCATCATTAATGTCTGCCGTTCTTAGAAATGTCTCTCAATTTGAAAAGCACCTTTCAGGATTTTTCGCAGTTCGATTCTCAGAAGCGGAAGGGCCCTCAAATATCACAGCGGACTCAAACAGAAATTTCGTTCTTGAAAAGAGTTGGAAAAAAAGCACCAAC
>JACRUU010000008.1:14032388-14044888 GCA_030449085.1 Kryptopterus vitreolus | reverse complement strand
CGTGCTTTTTTATGCGGCAGACAATCCGATTATTTCTGCCTGGTAAAGAATCCGGACCATCCTATGCATCTATGCTGAAATGAAGTTTGATTCGATTGTAAAAATCAGTCTTGCAAATCTGGTTGATTCCTTATCGTTGTAGCAGTGACGTCACAAGGCGTCTTTTTTCCCTTAACCTGTTCAAAATAGCTCGCATCCACCGCGTCGCTCCATAACGCGACTCAGTACTGTGCAACGGATATAAAAACAAGGGCAAATGAAACCTTGACATGACTAATACATTACATGACAAAAAAACAAAAACAACAATAACAAAAAAAAACACGGTTTTATATGCACGTACATTCGTGTATTGAATGAGTAATTTGTTATCACCGTACGTGGGCAAAAGAATTATGAAAGATAAATCTTTATGATAGATAGATAGATAGATAGAAAGATAGAAAGATTGAAAGATTGAAAGATTGAAAGATAGAAAGATAGATAGATCGTTATTGCCATTTCATAGTACTGGTTCACAGAAACGCGTCGTCCAGAAGTACGCACAGTATAATTCGTGCAAATTACAGAGAACAAGATGTTCAACACATTTCAACGGAAAAGTAAACTCTAGTGTTCCCTATCTAGGATCGTGGAGAGTGCACAAGGAAGTGCTGCACGGCGGAAAGGTATATGTTTCGAAAGCGCAGCAGGATGTGAGCATTAATGAAAGCGAAAAAGAAAAATCTTGCGTATGTCACCGCGAGAGGACGCACTGTCACGCAGTTTTCATTGAGCGGCTGCCACTGTTCAGCTCCGACACACACACACACACACACACACACACACGCGAGGTCACACGAAGACAGAGGTTAAGACGATAATTTAATAAATGAATCTTTTTTTTTAATTGTTAGCTAAATTCCATAACACTAATATAATAAAAGTAACAAAACAACTACAATAATATTTTTGTATTTATTTATAAATACCTGTTCAAGTACATATAAACATAGTAAGGATTTGTTCTACCTTTTTCATATGATTTTATTTCATTTATTTGTTTATTGCTTTTGCTTCACTTTTAAGGGGGATTTCTTCCTTTTTTTTTAAGCTTCATCTCATTCATTTTTTGTTCATTTGAATTCCGTGTAATGATCGCATTTTGGCGTGAACGTGTGAACAACCAAGCCTATATGTACGTATAAAGTAAAAGCATAAATACAGCAAAATATAGAAATTGTGTATGTGTGGAAGGTGGGGGGGGGGGGGGGGGGGGCGGGGCGGGGGGGTGAAGTGTCCAAGTGTGTTTGTGAATGGGAATGTGTGTATGTGCAGGCAAAGAGGAAGAGCTCCAAAGCTCCTGGTCATCTTTCCCTGCCTGGCCCCCACTTTATTCAATTAGTCCGAGCAGTGTGGCCCCTCCCCTACTGATGACACTGAAACAGAGAGAGAGAGAGAGAGAGAGAGAGAGAGAGAGAGACCCTCCTTAAGTTGCGTCGCGCCACAAGCTGTCTGCGAGCATTGAGCTGCCTGGCGCCATCCTAAAAGAATGCCTTCACTGTAAAAAAAAAAAAAAAAAAAAAAAAAAAAAAAGGAAGAGAGAGAGAGAGCGAGAGAGCGCAACGCTGGGACGGTGCTGGGTTTAGACGGAGAGGCAGGGAGCGAAGTGAGAGAGAGAGAGAGAGGTGGGACGGAGGGAGGGCAGGAGGGAGAGAGGGAGGGCATGAAGGAGGGAGGGAGGGAGGCAGTAGGGGGGTTAGAAGGCTTTAGCTCTGCGCATAAACAGAGATTTTGATCAGTGCGTTAAAAGTTTCGGTGGAGTCTGTGCGCACTGAGACTCTCCGCAGCAAGCCGACCTGTTGAGTCCGAGCGCGCCGTCACGGAGCGAATTTAAAAAAAGAAAGAAAGAAAAAGAAAGAAACCCGTAAAAACCAAAACCCCACTGGACCAGGACTCGAACAACACTGGACTTATTTATTAAATCGCTATCAGAGGGCGCTTTTGTATTTTTTTTTTGTGTGTGCGCGCTCTTCTAAGTCCCATGTGACATTTTAGTAGTCGAATGTTTTATTTATTGAAGCGGTCAGTCCTTTAAAGTGTCTGATGAAGGGACAGTTTTTTTTAAAGCCAATGATACGGGCAAAAATCGGACAGCAAGGTAAAAGTTTTTTTTTCTTTCTTCACTTGCAGGTGAACCTCGGAAGTTACTTGTGAAAGAAACGTCAGGATTAAACCAGAGACGGAATTTTGGACTTTCATAAATATTACTTTTGAATTATTTCCGCCCGCGAGTATATATATATATATATATAATATATATATATATATATATATATATTCATATATGAACCTTTGCTAAAGAAAAAAAGATATATATAACAATTAAAAAACAAAAAAAAAACAAAAACAACGAAACGATGGAAGTGAGTGCGGAGCAGACCCGCTGGATAGGCCACCACCCTCACCATCATCCTCACCCGGTACTGAACGGGCAGCATGCGGAGCCGCACCACCCCCCGGACTCGGCCACTCGTACATGGAGCAGCAGTATCCGCTCGAGGACATGGACGTGCTCTTCAACATCGACGGACAGAGCGGCCACCCGTACTACGGGAACCGGGCCGTGCAGAGGTATCCTCCGCCGCACGGTGAGCATCTTATGACTTTTCGCATTTTGAACGCGTCGACGAGTAGCTCAAAGTTTCACCTAAAAATATTAGGACGAAAAAAATATATCATTAAATATATAATTAAACACTGCGGCAGTACCTGCGGAATTTAACTCTATTATTATTATTATTATTATTATTTATTATTATATATTATTATTATTATTATTATTAATGTATAAATAGAATATTGCCTAACGTGTAATACCATGTTAAGCTACAATTACACATATAAATACAATTTTTTTTTATTAAATACAGAATGATTATTGCATTATCTACTATATTTAAAATAAAAAAGTAACAGGTCTGCTTATCCGAGAAGTGTTTTTTATTTATTTTTTTTATCGTCTCTCGAGTGGTGTGTCAGTGGTTTCACATCTTTCTAGTGTTCTGCATATTTTAGTCTGCGTTTCAAAATATATTCGCGGTTTAAAAAAAAAAAAAAGGGCAATAATACAACACGCAAAAACACAGCCGACATTTATGGATTTACATTCAATTCGCATTTGTATCTGGGCCACTTTATGAGTAAACCCGAAATGAGTAAAAGGGTAAAAAAAAACACAAAAAAAACCGCGTCTGTGTAAACGGGTAAACATGGTTTATTCGACTTGTACGTGAATTTTACAGGCTCAGATTTTACGGCTCATATATATATATATATATATATATATATCTATATATATATATACATATATAGTTTATATGTGTGTATGTGTTCGGAGGGGGGAAATCAAATAATTGTTATTACAATGTATAATTTATTGCCGAGACTTGGTGAGCCGTGTGCATGCAGGAAAAGGCCTGACTTTTGTTTCTCTTTTGAGGCTTGCTTCCTTCACACATCTCGTTACTTTCAGATTTCCCCCCCCGCACTTTAGGTAGATACTGAGGGAGGAGTGTTGGGTATCGACGGCCTCGATAATGAGAACTAATGACATACAAGAAGGGTGTTAATTGGGAATCCTTCAGGCCCAAGTACACTTTCATCCTGCAGTATCGTTAATGTATTTTAAAGCTTTTTTTTTTTTTCCACGCGCAAAATAACCTAAATGAGTTTATTTTAGCATCGCAGAAATGGTTTAAATGTATTTCGATACACACTATAATTCTCAAATGAGCCTAACAACACCAATAATAATAATAATATTAGTAATAGTAATAATAATAATAATAATTTGTATTATTATTCATTTATTGAATATACTTTATTTAGAAATGTACTGAAATGAAAATCCTTTTTTTATTTGACAGCATGGATTTGGCACTATAACATTTTGCTGTCATTTACGATTATACTTCTATGGATAATCCTAAGATTTTTTTGCTTTATTGTCAGTTGAAAAAAATAGATGATGAAATATGTTTGTAATCAATTGTGTCGAATGACTAGCACAATGAAAAGGTCTCCTAATGTTTTATTTCTTTCGTGGTTTTCAATGTGGTTCGAAAACCTGGAACTCTATTAGTGACGCCATTGCCTGTTTTTTTGTCATGTGGTTTGAAACGGCCTGAGAGAAAAAAAAAAGAAAAAGAAAAAAAAGCAGTGACTTTGGTGATGCTTTTGTTAACAGGCCTTTGTGTTTGTATGCGCTTTTTCAGGTAGTCAGGTGTGTCGCCCGTCACTGCTGCACGGCTCTCTGCCATGGTTGGAGAGCAGTAAAGGGATCGGACCACATGGGGCCTCACCCTGGAACCTGGGCCCCCCTTTTCCCAAAGCACCACTGCACCATGGCTCCCCAGGGCCTCTGTCTGTCTACCCTCCTCCGCCCTCGTCCTCCTCTTCTTCCTCTTCCTCTTCTTCGCTGTCGGCCGGTCATGCCAGCCCTCACCTCTTCACGTTTCCTCCCACTCCTCCGAAAGACGTGTCCCCAGACCCAGCCGTGTCGACGCAGTCCTCTGGTTCTTCACTGCGGCCTGAAGACAAAGAATGCATCAAGTACCAGCTGCCCGAAAGTATGAAGCTGGATGCAGCCCACGGCCGTGGCATGGCCATCGGAGCAGGCACAGTGGCATCATCCTCTTCTGCAGCGCATCACCCCATCGCCACTTACCCTCCCTATGTGTCCGATTACGGGCCGGGGCTCTTCCCACCCAGCAGCCTGCTAGGTGGGTCCTCCTCTAGTTATGGTTCCAAAACGAGACCAAAAACAAGGTCCTGTTCAGGTAGGCGTGCGCTTTATTACCCATTTTGATTTAACTTAACCACAACACAGGCAAAGCATTTCACCATGGCCTTTCTATCTGTTATAATTTTACAAAATCCTCCTCACAAACATCCTCCCGGGGATCAGGGCCGTTCTCAGGCCAGTGATTTGGGCTTGAACATTTTGGCCAGCTCGAAATAATTCTCATCGCATTGAAATAAAACCTACAGTGCTCTTTTGTGGCTACACGAGCCTTACTTACACGAGAGGCATTCATTTGTTTTCATTTAAATTTTCGAAAAGGCAACATTCTGTTTTGCAGTAAGCCACATTACCTGCTTGTGTGCTGGTCCTGTATTGTTCCCGTTGAGCAAACCAACATGTAGTCTGTTTTTTTCCACGGCCTTTATACAGAAGGATTATCTAGACGAATATAAAAATGGATATTCTCAATAGAATCTATTTTGACCGGAAACTCGTACTAGTACAAATGCAAGATGATTTAAATAATTATCAAGAAACCAATTTTGGACATAGATTTGTTAAGCCATCTAGCTCACTTTCTCTACAGTGTATATCTAATACTTTAAATGACTGCATTAGACTAAATCTATTGTTGTCCAGTGATAAGGCAGATTTAAGTCCATCATGCAGGATAATTAAACATTGCCCAATTTATTCCGACTAGTCTACTTTTTTTTTCTCTCCCCCCTCCTGGTGTTTGCAATTTTTCCTGCATCTTTTCTGATCCCGGTCTCGGCAGTGTTTTATGTATTTAAGCTAATCCACTTACGTTCAGCCTGCTGCGCTGTTTATTTTAGCGCTGAAACTCTGATGGAGAGGCCGGATGCTGCTGCATGAATCCCTATCCAAACATAGAGGGAAATTAGTGGGGAAAAAGGTCATTCAGGAAAAAGGCACCAACAACAAAACTGGTCAAAAGCAAAAAAAAAACAGTGTGTGTATATAATATATATATATATATATATATATATATATATATATATATATATATAGATATATATATATATATTCAAAATAATTATAATTCAAATATAAATAAAATAAAATCTATATCTATATATATATATATATATATTTCTAAGCCCAGCCTGATTCGTTATCTATCGTGTGATGCGTTTTGTCAATTCATTAATTGATTAATTAGTTTTTGAAAACACCTCACGTTGCGCCTACAATAATAGAAATGCATTATTTTACTCCCCCTTTGTTTATGATTTAAGAAACTCTCCTCTTTTTTTTTAGCATTAGCGTCAATTAACCCCGCAATATGATAACCTGGTTTGTGTGTTCTGGCGAAATGTGAACGTGAAGTGAATCAATAGGTTTAATTAAGGGATGTGGCTGCGATCAGTGCTAAATGAGGTTTTTGTGCCATCTCCAGTAAAAGAAATTTGCTCTGAACGGTTTGTTGTGGTGTGTGTAAGTCGGTTTGCTACAGTAAAGCCGATAATAGCCTACTTGATAGTTTGTTGATATCACTCACCTGCCGTGTGTACATGACCTTAAACCTGAAATGTTTCATTTTGTGGTCGAGCTGCAGCCCACAAACCCGGAACCAGCTTTGCGCAACACGAGGCGATATTACAGCGCAGGCAGAAACGCCCACACCTACTTACTGACAAAGAAGTTTTTATTTTGTACCCCCCCCCCAACCCCCTTTTTACGTTTTTCAGATGATTTCATTATTTTGAAATTTAATTTCAATCCAGTTTATTTTAAGACCGTACACATCAAGAAGCTGTCTTGGCTAAACAGGAAAGAATACAAAAGCAAAAGAAATGATATGCCTACGTTTTAACCACAACCCCCCCCCCACGTACGTGACTCTGATCGAAACCGTTTACAACAGCACTAAATCTCATACCGATTTTTTTTTATTCGGCATGCGATTTTTCTTTTCTTTTTCCTTCTCTGGGTTTATGAACCGGAGCCGAGTGCAGCGGGGTAACACCGAGCATGCGCGGACGCGGGTTCTCCGACTGTCACTCAAACGGGGAAGAGAGGCCTACACAGTTTTAATTACGCGTACTCTCACACACGCACGCACGCACGCACAAAGCAACCATGCTACTAAGCAGTGCATTTATTCTTATTATTCTTATTATTCTTATTCGTATTATTATTGCTATTATAATCATCCGTGTGCCTTTATTACAACATCTTCATTTTAATGCACTGATGGACCGGGAGATTGTTTGATGCATTGGAAATTAAAATATGGCCCAATAATAATAATAATAATAATAATAATAATAATAATAATAATAATAATAATAATAATAATAATAATCCTAAGAATAATGCTCAATTTATTTTCGTCCTCTACTGCCACATAATGGATTTATATTTCCATAGCGGCACCCTCGTATTTATTCTCAATATTATGATTCTTTTCACAAGACCTGCTCCCGTCGAACTGCAAAACCAAACCGCTACCCAACTCTTTTAGGATGTACTATACAAAAAAAGTCCTCAGGATATTGTTATTATTTTGTAATTATTATTATTATTATTATTATTGTTATTATTATTGTTGTTGTTGTTGTTGCTTTTTCTTCGTCGCTGTTTCTCATTATAAAGTGTACAATTGTATATCGCGCTATGATATATATATATATATATATATATATAGATATATATATATATATATATATATATATATATATATATAGGTATATATGTTATACAATGTGTGTTGGTGTGTTTGTTTCTTTTGTGTGTGTTATAGTGCTGTTTTGGATGTTAAGAAATATCATATGGTTGTGGTGTTGCATTCCACATTTTTATTTTTGCACGTGCGCGCTTTTGTTTTTGCCATTTTGCTTTCTTTGCTCACGTTCACGATTGCAGAAACGTTTAAAACAATGGTGTTTCCTACTTGCTCGTGGCATTAGTGCATTACTGCTGCGCGTTATATATATATATATATATATATATATATATATATATATATATATATATATATATATATATATATATATATATATATATATAGTGCTCTAATATTTATTTATTATCTAGTTATTTATTTATTTATTTACAAATTGCCACGTGTTTTTTTTTGTGCGTGCAGAGGGCCGGGAATGCGTAAACTGCGGAGCCACGTCTACTCCTCTCTGGCGGCGGGGACGGAACCGGCCACTACCTGTGTAACGCCGTGCGGACTTTACCACAAAATGAATGGCCAGAACCGACCTCTGATCAAACCCAAGCGGAGATTGGTACGCGTTTCCTCCTTTTTTCCTCTCTTCTCACTTATTTAGTTATCATTCATTCGCGCCAGAGTAGATTCACAAACCGAAATTAATATATAAATGACCGAAAGTGTATTATTATTATTATTATTATTATTATTATTATTATTATTAAAGCCTAATAAAAAGCCCTCATATATGAAATCCGTCTATTTACACACACCGAGTGTGTATATCACTGCACTGCACACTGGACCAACCAAGTATTTACATTATAGACATGCCCGCTATTACCGGAGCTCGTTATTCCGCACATACCGAATAACTCAGACACGCGAACTTTTCTCTGCTAACAAATAGAAGTACAATTGTGTAATAAATGAGACAATTATGGAATTATTAATTGCAATACTTTCTAGCCTACTATATGTAGCTTCTATAAAATTGATTAGAAGATCTTAGCCAGATGGGATGGATTTACCTTTAAGCCTGGATAGAGTGATTTAGAAAACTGAAACTGAAAGTTGTAGAAAGCTGTTGTTTTGGCCAATTCAATTATTATTATTATTATTATTATTATTATTATTATTATTATTATTATTATTATTATTACGATCATCATCATCATTATCATCATCATCATCATCATCATCATCATCTTCACCCCCGTCATAACACAGGCACTTATTAGAGCGTAAATTAGGAAGAACCATTATAACCCAATTTAACCTGGAAGGTGAGCTGACGTCATCGTTACTCTTTATTACTCATGATTACTCATGATTACTCATCATCATTTTTGATATGTTTAGTTTGTTTGCCATTTATGCAACATAATCCACCTGTGCCATGTATACAGTGGTGCACTGTAATAAGGCATATTACAAAATTACATCATGTTATAAAATTCAGTACGAACAAACGTTTGGAAACACAAACATGGGCGTTCATCTCCTCTTGGCTCACGGCTGAGTACTGTTTTTCTATTTTGGAATGAAAGTTTTAGCCCATGTCCACTGTCAAATGCGGCCCCCAAGGTTCCCCAAAAATCCGAAAACAAAATCAGCCTAAGGATCTCGTAACTGTCTCACGGACGTAAAAAAAAAAAAAAAAGAAAGGCGCTTTTGATTCTTCTCAAATAAATACGTAAGGTGCTGTACACCTCTAACATATAGACCTATGTATAAGTGTTTTGGCAGAAACAGACCACGGCGTGTCTAAAAGTGACCAATTAATAGCTCGCCGATTTAAAATACAGCCGTGTCGTGATTAATGGCAGCTAGGGTGCTCAAAAGTGACGATATTTCAGATATTAAAAGGCGAATGCCCTGCATGCAGATTGTCTTTTGAGATTTAGATATACCTCATTCAAGGCAAGGGAAACTGTCAGAGGGCAGCTCTATTTTGGCAGCTCTCTCTCTCTCTCTCTCTCTCTCTCTCTAATGTTAAAAAAGCTGACTTTCCACAGGAAAAAAGGCTGGCCGGATATCTGAGCACTGCTGATAAAGTCCCCAGCCTAAACATAAAGGCAGGCGGAGGGGGCAAGAGTCACCACGACTCCTCAGAAGGCAAGGGGGGATGAGGGGGGGTGGAAGAGTGGGTGGGGAGGTGGTGTATGGGAGAATGAGGGAGCGTGTGCATGAGAGAGACAGACAGAATAGGGATGAAAAGAGCAAATGTCGGGGTATACTACTATGATTCTTTTCTAGAGATATTCAACAGAGTAGTGAAGGTGTCCCCTGCGAGCTTTACACACACACACACACACACCACACACACACACATATATA
Organism: Kryptopterus vitreolus; assembly: GCA_030449085.1. Classification (NCBI taxonomy): domain Eukaryota; kingdom Metazoa; phylum Chordata; class Actinopteri; order Siluriformes; family Siluridae; genus Kryptopterus; species Kryptopterus vitreolus. Next base: position 14,035,079 of record JACRUU010000008.1, on the reverse strand, counting down.
TATATATATATATATATATATATATATATATAATATATATCTGCTTGCACACGTTTAAAAAAAGAACACGTTTAAAAGAACCATTAATAATGTGTTCTTTTTCCCATATATTAACGGTCCTGTTCGCCACCCCCCCTACACATTTCTCAAGTGTTAATAATTTTATCCAACTTATTTATGATAATCTTTAATGATCGGTGTTTAGAAAAAAAATTCGCCCTCCGTTGTGTCGAAATGGTGGTCGAAGCCGAAGACACGAACAGATGGTCTGTATTAAGAAGACGAACTTGTGTATACAGTCAGCTTAAAGAAAAACAGAAAGCGCACGATCCCGCTCCGTGGAGAAGCAAGAAAACACGCGACATGAATAGAAATCCATCTTTGAGTGTGTTGCCCATGGAAAAAGCTATTTGTGGGCAACGCGGAATGAAATTTACGCCGGGTCTAATTGAATAAACTGTCAGCGTGATTGTTTTAAATATGAGACAGGAGCTTCGTCTTAATGCTAACCTCTCTGGCGAACAGGAAAATTTCATCAGCCTTAATGGTCGCCATTTAAGCCTACGCTTTTATGCCCTTTTCTAAATATTTGCGTTTGAAGGGGATATATTTTTAGCGCAGCCGAGGGACGGCTGTTTCGAAAGTTCCTTCGCCACGTTATTCCTTCGGCGTCCTTTTTTTTACGTCGCAGACAAAAGCGGCCATTAGGCGAAACGGATAAAATGATGGTTAATATGCGGTCGCATGCAGTCGGAACACCTGCGGTTAATAAGTGGTGAGCTTCGGTAGCACAGGTCACAAGGTCTGATCCGTCTTTTCCCTGGGATTTTTTCTTTTGCAGTCTGCCGCACGGCGAGCGGGAACCTCCTGTGCGAACTGTCAAACGACCACGACGACGCTGTGGAGGAGAAATGCCAACGGTGACCCGGTGTGCAATGCCTGCGGCCTCTACTTTAAACTGCACAATGTAAGTGCCCTCACCCCCCTCCCCCCCCTTCCCCCCGGTCTGATCTGATCTTTCCTGAATGATTACTTTCGAACATTTGGAAAATAAGATCAAGACTGCATGAGAAAACGTAACACACATACACACACGAAACAACCATTCAGCAATCAGGTGTATAAAAACATAAGGAAAACGAGTATTATTATTATAATGATTACTATAATGATAATTATTTTGTATTTCTATTATTGGAACAACAGGGTCATAGTTTGTCGCAGTAGCCTTCATTAGACCCTATTATTGCCCTCGTAATCGTTTTTGGACGACTCTTATCAGCGAGAGATTTTTTGTGTGTGTAGGGGGGGGGGGTTTCAGCTAACAGAAACGAATATTTCTACGTCGGAAATAATCATCTGATGTGAACGAGCAGGCAATGTGTTTGCAGAAGGAGTTATATTTTGGACTTTGAAACAAATCTTAAATTTCACTGAACCCTCTGTTTCTCTTCTCTTAACCTTAACCTCTATCAAAGGCATGCTGAAACTCTATGAGAGAATGAAACCTTGCACTGGTGTGTGTGTGTGTGTGTGTGTGTGTGTGTGTGTGTGTGTGTGTGTGTGTGTGTGTGTGAGTGTGTGTGTCGCGCTGGCTTTGCTCTGAATCGTTTCACACTAAGGCTTGTGGTCACCCTGAGTCTTTTTAGAGTAAAGTATGGGTGGCGGTGTTAGCACAATGGTTAGTGTATGTGTAGTAACCACACTGTGCATGCGCTTGCTGTGACGGTCAAGGATGCACAGCGCAGAGTAATACTTACATCAGTCTGATCAACTTTGGTGTCTGTAACATCTTGCTCTGCTTTACTCGCAAAATCATCTAAGGGAAACCACACATGTATGTGTCTCCGCTTGGCGACTGTAGTTCAAGTAAAGCAAACAGTACGCAGGATACTCACAGCTAACGAGCACTGCATGAGTCTGGCCCTTGTCATATGGCTAGGGTGTTATTATTATTATTATTACTCTGCAAAATACAGATATCCCATAATGATCTTCTTTTTTTTTTTTTTTTACGATTTTTGCCCTGAATCCACAAAGCTTCATAATACAATGCGAGACAAAGAGAAAAATAAGCATGTTCTAAATGCTATGAAGCGAAGGAGGCCAAAACTGAGCTTGTGTGGACAATAAAAAAACAAAAAGAATGAGGGTATGAAAGGAACAGCGAGAGAGAGAGAGAGAGAGAGAGAGAGAGAGAGAGAGAGAGAGAGAGAGAGCGAGAGAGCTAAAGGCTAAGAAGTGCAATTCTGTGATGGTGATGCTAGCTGGCAGGGGAGTGAGGTTTTATGGCAGTGCCACGGTGCGCGTGTTTACCAAGCCAGAGTCTGAGGTTTCTATCCTTGGCAAGTCTGGCATTAGCTGTGCACGGTGTCAAGGAATCAAAGGCTAATTCCAGCTTGGATCCGATATGACCTGACACACTGAAGCCTGTGCGCGCACACACACACACACACACACACACACACATGCCGAGATCTTCAAGTGGCATAATTATTAATGCAGATAATTAATGCCATATCATCAACACCTTATCCACGCTAACTAAACTTTATTTATTTATTTATTTATTTATTTACTTACTTTATTTTTTTCAGAGAACTAGACTATTCTCACGTCTCTATTTAACTATACGATGCTCACACGATAGACTAAATGGTTCTCACCTATACAACTTATTTTAGTTGTCTG
>JACRUU010000008.1:14022388-14029888 GCA_030449085.1 Kryptopterus vitreolus | reverse complement strand
CAATAAATAACTCCGCTAACTATATAGCGAAAATAAAATATATAAATGGAAGTGCTGCTCAAGCGGATGTCTTTTTCTCCCCTGGCTCATCCTTAATGGTTTGCATCCTGTTGCGATGCTCCGAATGCTGTACGTTCGTTTCAGAGCTTTATATAGAGAAACTGGAGACCTGCCTGACCGAAGAACGCGAGGATGTCACGATGGAAGGATTTAACTTTCTAGACATCGCGAGTCACACAGCTCGGGGTTTCGTGCGGGTTTCGCATACCAGTTCGATACGGTAAACCCCCCCCCCCCGCGAAAGGAATGTCCGGCAATATCGATACGGCAGATAAATGCGGTTTAAAGCTGAGTTTAAACGGGTCGTACGCCCAAGAGGAAACCTTTTTTCCTGGGCTGACTTTGATCAGTGGATCATTGGGAGGTCGCGAGGTCAGTGCATGCTGTTCCATTGTAGACAGCCGTAGTCTTCGGTCCACTAACTTTTATGGGTCGTAAGAACACGCCTGCCTCGGGGGGCTTTTTTCGGGTTTGATTATCAAACACTCTGCTATACGGGAGCACGGTCCATGTAACCACACGACTAACCCGAGTAATGTTGTTCATTCGGTACACAGTAACTTCTATTTCGCAAGGCCGATATAATACCCCAACAACAAAAGGGAGGGCGGATTCCCGGCGGCCGGTGCGAAGGAAAGCGTAGAGGAGCTCTAGGAGCCTGGAAGTGGCGGGAACTCGTGAAGTAGAGAAATGAGTACTGCGTGTCAGCCGCACTTGCTTTGGGGACAAAGTCGTGGTTTGATGTATTTGCATGGCAGCTTGTTGAGAGTCACTCGACGCACAGAGAAAAGGGGAACTGCGTCCAGACCACAGCCTGACCAACTGCCTTTAAAAACATACACACAAACACTCAGAAACAGGCTCTAGGCATTACAAGCATTACAAAGAAAGAAAGAAAGAAAGTAAGTAAGAAAAAAAGGTGCATGTCAAAGCTGAGGCACATCAGAGGTGTAGAAAGTTCATTGAACTTGACTTCCTCTTCTCTAAGGCTTTCTGCTCAAACGTACAGGACACAACGTATTACACGTGACCTGTTACATTTGTGGAGGACAAGCCTTCAGCCTTTTAGATGCAGTTTATATGGCTTCCTGGTTGATGCTAAAAAAAAAAAAAAATCATAACGTATTCACACACATCGCTGTCCGGGTAATATGTACGGATTTGTATACAAAACTATTCCAAATGATTCTACAGAGCTACAGACTCTTCAGCAGAGGGAGGGGGGGGGGGGGGGGCTCAGAATGTGTTCAGAATATGTGCAGTTTGTATTGCCGAACGCAGATAGATTGACGTCCGTAACCGAGAATCGTACACACACACACACACACACTGAATCCTAAACCTGAACTAAACTATACAGCAAATATGGGGAGGGGGGGTTATTATATATTACATATTACATGCAAACGTTACCTTACTGCACATAATCAAGCCTTTTAAAACTCATACATATTATCAGTAACACCAATGTTTTGGAGCCTGTGCAATCGTATACACATGTGCCCGTGTTGCAACATCTCAGCGTCAGAAATAAGAGCCTTATCAGCTTCTGCTGCTTGTCTTTTCTCACTCAAGCATATGCACACACACACACACACACACACACACATACAATATATCTTTTGCAACATCCCATCAGCAACATGTAAAAATGCTGATGAAAACAGACACACCAATGTACACAGTACAATAATTAGTGTACAGACTGAAAATCTAGTACACACAAGTAAATACAGGAGTAATCGTGTTGAACACTAATATGATGCAGTGTATGGAAAAGTGGAAAACTTTTTCCCCTGCTATATAATCAGTCTTTATTATCAGTCATTTTAATTGTTTGTGTTTTTTTTTTTCCATATAGCATTGGTTTTGTGCCATTTTTGAACTCTTCCAACACCAAACACATGGCAAGTGAAAGTTGTTTCATCACAAGTACCAAGCTCCAATGATTTCCCGATATGCAAATACATTCTGGCATTTACAGGTTTCAGTTTCATTCAGCAAACACGTTCTATTTTCCCATCGGTTAATGGGATCTGATTTCTTTCATATTCAAAGAGTGTAGATGCTTTTTTTTTTTTTTTTTTTTACCTTTAAATAATTAATTATTGATCATGCAAAAAGACAAAGCCATTTTATTAATATAGAGCACTAGGGTGATTTTTATTTATTTATTTTAAATAAAAGATACAATTGTGCTTTTAATAGTGCACCCTTACTCAGCCATCTGTTCACACCTCAACTAAATAGCTTACTCGTCGAATGAGATAGGTAACACACCCCGTCATTCACAAAAAGATAGTTTAGGGACAGAGGTGGCTCGTTTACTGTATCCGACAATGCTGTATAGATTATACTACAGAAAATGGCCTCCTGGAGAATGTACACCCGAGAGCATTACACAGCGCTGTTCTCAAAGGGGAAGTTTGTTCAGCCGAGTAAATGGACTGCGAGTGGAAGTTTGAAGGGGAAGTCAGCTCGAACAATCAAGTCAAATAAGGAAGATTCCTTACTGTGCTAAATGACCTGAAAAGTGTTGTGTCATGGGGTTGTATCCTCAATACAAAGTTACATCCTTATGGAATGGTGACATTTACGTCCTAATTTTAAGTGTTTAAGTGTTTCAAAGATCACACATTAGCATTTTTACACCACTTTATGGCTTTTTCATTGGAATTATGCTTGGTTACTTATATTGATTACTGAGTGATATTTATTCATCCAGTTTCAGTAAGCAATCGGGGCTGTAGTGGAGTGGAGTGTATTATATTGTATATATGTTTGTATATACAGTCGGATCTAAAAGTCTCCGACCACACTGAACTCTTCAGGGTAAAGAAATCTATTAAAATAATTGAAGCTTTTTAAAGTTTATATATATATATAATATATATATATATATATATATATCTATATATATATATATATATATTATATATAAGGGGCACGGTGGCCATGTGTGTGTGGAGTTTGTGCATGTTCTCCCTGTGCCTCAGGGGTTTTTTTCTCCGGGTTCTCCGGTTTCGCCCCCGGTCCATAGACGCCTGAGATAGGCACAGGCTCCCGTGAGATCGGATATAGCGGCTAGAAGTTTTAGAAGATAAATGAATGAATGAATATATATATATATATATATTCATTCATTCATTATATTATATATATATATATATATATATATATATATATATATATATATATATATATATATATATATATAGTGTGTGTGTGTGTGTGTGTGTGTGCATTTAATTTGGATTTGTTTACTTTTATACAGTACATTTGGGATTTTATGCTTTGTATAAGAAATACATACAATCAATGAGCAAACTTTGAAATGTAAACATGTTTTCTTGTTTTTTTTTGTTTTGTTTGTTTTTGCATATTATATATTTGCATTGTTTTAAACCAAAAGCAAACCTGAATCGAAGTTGAAGCAAAAATATAATGTCATATTGTATGTCATGTTTACTGAAAAACTCCAGATCTCCCAATATTAATCCCCTTCCAGTCCATCACAAATCAAAATATTTATAGAGGATAAAGTAAGGCATGTTATTTGCCTGTTGGACATTTCTTGTGCAAATCACATAATGTCACTGCATGTTTTTAGTTGCAGAGACAAGCAATGATCATTTTCTAACAAATGTCAAAATTTTCTTACTAGAAGGTAATCTTAACTAAAACACCAGATTTTCATAGCTTAAATTGAGACTAATAAAGGAACCGGGAGATACTTTGGAAAAACAAATACTTTCCTTTTGCTCAATTAATCTCCTGGCCCTTGTGGCTGAACCCTCGTGGAATGATAAATAGACTTGCATATCAAAAGATGTGCTAAGGAGATAAAGCGGTTAAAGGAAGCTTCATAGACAAAAGGTTGTAAATGAAACAAATATTAGCCGCACCGGTGGTTACTCTGCTAGTTGGATTGGTTTGGGTATGGGTCCGTCACGTGCTGCAAGACGTGCATAAAACTTCCATAGGTGTGAACTATATTAATCACAGGCACGTGTGTGGAGACCAAACCTAACAAAACCACTATGGTTTCTAACATGTGACCCAACCAGTTTTACACCTAACCGCATTCACACCCCAGTAGAAAAAAAGTATTCAGCAAATATAAATGGTCTTAACAAAGGCCTGTATTTAGGTCTTGACAAAAAGGCAACAAAATAAATAAATAAATCCAAGCAAAAACAAAACCAAAGACGAGTCTGTTCACACGGTGAATATCATTCCCACAGTTTTATTAAGCATGTCTGACATTTCCAGGGTCCGCAAAATCCATTCGGTAATAATACTTACAAATCAAAACGATCATTTACATACATAAAATAGACTTCTGTACGGATAAACATGCCTAGCAGTACTAGTATAGTGAATCAAGAATAAAGAATCAAAGGGCACCAAAAAGAACCCTAATTGACACCAATTACTCATCATTTAAGATTTCCAACCCATTTATTTGACTTTTAAATAACCTCTTTTATCACCTCAAAGAAAGGCAGAAGATTTATTGCTAGGTATTTTTTAACAGGGCCAAGGTGCATGAAGGCACACGTTTGACTTAGAGCTCTGCGCTAATGTATGCATAGCTTCAGAGAGCGCCCCATGTGAACTCTTTTTTTTTTTTTTTTTACTCTGAGCCTTGGGACTGTTGTTGCTACACCCAACACCGAGCACTTATCACTTGGAAATCTGTCGAAGAGAGCTGGAAGCAGCGTGTGAGGCCATTTTGCCACTCGAGAAATGTGATGTCGGGCATTGTCTTCTTAACAATCGTAAATCTTTAGCATAATCTCCTGTCACAACACGACAGATAACAGATAATAATCTCTCATTCTCTTTTCTTTCTATCTCTGTGCTGTGGTAGCTGCAGGGCTGTGGATGGTCGAGGCTGACCAAGGACACACGCACCACACACTTTTGTTTTCACGGCACGTTTTTCTGGAAAGTTACAGGATACAGGCTAATATAGAGTATGTAAACGGACAGTGGCGTGTCACTGGTGTGATTAAAGCTCTTATGAAACATGGAAAATAATATAATATTCAATATATTGATAAAAATGAAATGAAATAAATATACTTTTTTTTGTTTTGTTTTTGTCAGACGTTTACCTATATTGTTAGGCACTGAATGTAGGTCGCTATTATTTGTGTACTTAATGCCATTATGTTATAAATAATCAGTATTTGGTAAAAACAATTCCAGAGTAATAAAAATGAACGCACACTATTTTCTGTATTAAATGAAGACTGAAACACCTTTAGGAAGTATTTTGCGGCAGAAGCGCGCTATTAGAAAAGGGAAATCCAAGATGGCTGCCCCCATGCGCTTACTGCATTCAGCTACACTGCACTGATTTCCGTCTTGTTCTTAGAGCAAATTCCAAAACAAATAGTTGTTATGTTTTTCAGATTAATGTCCAGAATATAGTTACACAAATTCTTTATGGTACTGTTTGTTAGCTGCATTAGCCTCGTGGTTCTAAGGTAAAAACAAAACAAAAACAAAAAGTGAACAAGCAAAGATGTTTGGGGTAAGTGGAGAAATGGTACACATTGTTTTATTTTTACAACAATTTAACAACATCAGCTACAACTGGTAACAATTTTAACTAATTCATTACTAATTATGATTATTGTGACATGCACAGCCTTAATTCTAGATAAGGTACTGCATAAGTTAAGGAAACGGGTTGTTGCGCGCGCGTGTGTGTGTGTGTGTGTGTGTGTGTGTGAGAGAGAAAAATGTAAAACAAGTGCTTTTAATTGTTTAAATAAGTTAATTGTTTCACCCGGAGAAGAAAAGGTGGGTTGACTATTACAGTAAACACAAACACACACATACACAGTTCAGTAGTTCACACAATGTGTACAACAGAGAGGGGCGTTTAGATAAATGACAAGATTGACAGATGGAGTTTATAAGGAGGGGGTGAAGGTGGTTTAGGGTAGAGCAATGTTTTTGTGACACTTTCGGGACGGGGAGAGCTGGACTTTGCTTAATAGTGGTGACTGGTGAAAAGTGTACAAGAGAGAGATGTATCTTAACTATCTATATACACACAGGAATATAAATGTGTGTGTATATGTATGTATATATGTAGATATAGATAGAGCAAACATGAAATTCTGCATGAGACCATTGACATGACATGCTTTTGAGACACGCCGATGCTGCAATGAGACGTTCGAGACGCCGCACTTTAAGAGCTGAAGAAAATCACTGTAAGTCCTTCAAAGAGCTCAACCCGACAAAAAACGTTACGAATATAGAGTAACTTGTGCGTGATGATAGCCGGGGAACAATCCACAGGATCTCACTTTCACATCCGCACTCCTCGCCGGATTTGGCTTCTGCGGACTTTAGGAGAGCAAAGAGGTAGAGAAAAAAAATGAGAGAGGAATCAAAGCATAAAGACCAGCGCTGTTTATTATTTAACATAAAGGTTTAACATAAGAATTGGTGTGTGTGTGTGTGTGTGTGTGTGTGTGTGTGTGTGTGTGTGTGTGTGTGTGTGTGTGTGTGTGTGAGAGAGAGAGAGAGAGAGAGTGAGAGTATATTCTGGTGTGGGTGTGTCTCAGGGCATTTTCTTCTAACGGACACAGGGCTTTTTAAAGCCTGAGGCATAACTGTCAGCTCTCTACCTTCAGCTGCTTTGCATGGGTCTGACATTTAAGCCTCTGAAATTGTGACATGCTTTCTTTCCTCTCTCTCTCTCTCTCTCCGCACCGTATAAAATGCTCATAAAGACAGAGGTGATGTTGCTTATTCTCTCATCTCAGCTTCTGGCTCCATGATTACCTTCATGTTCGACCCCTGTCTACACTCACCCTCTCACATACACATGCTGGATCTAGACAGAATCTTGGCACATGTCTGTCCTTGTGTTGGAACAGAGGAGTCTGGAGAGCTTACTTGTTCCCTGATTAGAACAAAGGCCTGCCTTCATACCTATTACGCCACAGGAAAGCCAAGCACTTACCCCGACGACTCATGATCGATGCTACCTGGTGTTTTTACTTAACGTGTTTTCAGTGGGTTTGATTCATCAGCCACCTGACACCTCAGGTTAGGATGGGTTGGAGCAGGTTGGATTTTACCCTGTTCTGTCCTATAGAAACGAGAAACCTTGTCTGGCTAGTCACTACAGTTATACATGCTTGTAAAATGCATGATAGTGTCATGGAAATGTTTCCGGGGGGGAGGGAAATGGGTGCTGGACTTGGACTGAGACGAGCGAATTAAGTGAGGTGTATGTGAGTGCTTTAAAACACAAAGCCACCCATTACCTCGGGGTGTTTATCCTTTAGCTCTTATGATGTTACTCAGCACTGTGAGGAACGCAGCATGAAAATAAGTTTGTGTCTATTTCATTCGTAGGTTTGGGTATGGATTTGATGAGCAGAAATTTGAAATATTTTACTTATGCAA
>JACRUU010000008.1:14012388-14019888 GCA_030449085.1 Kryptopterus vitreolus | reverse complement strand
ATGTATGAGTTGTGGAGATTTCTGTTTTCACTAAATGATTCCCAAGGTTTTTAATATTGAGGACCATGACAAGTATTTAATAGTATAGAATGCATTTAATCTGGGACTATGAATATAGTAAAAAAAAAAAAATATATATATATATAAACATTTGTTGCCCTCTTTACCCTCTTCATTTTGTGTACCCTCTTCATTTTGTGTTTATAGTATACAGTTTTCCGTTCAGTCACAGTAAGCTACATTACACCGTATTTATTACATCGCGGCTATGCATATGAGAATTTCCCAGGTGTTTCTAAGAAAGCTCCGCGTAAAGAGGAAACGCACACGCAAATTTGAACGTGCTTATAATTTATAATCTATCCCTAAGTTGCACGATTTACTGGGCTACTAAATATCTCATCACCATATCCCACCGTTTGTGTGAGCGAGATATCGCACCGCTTGCACGAATTAGAAATCGGAAAGCCGGCCACATATTTATGGTCTCGTACCCATAAGAAATGCAAAACTGGAACACAACCTAATCTTATACATTTATCCATCAGCAGCGATCTCGCAGGTTTGCCAACACACCTTCCTATGAGCTGTTTGAGAGTCAACCGCACAATACAATGTGGACAAATGAAATCATTGTGAGCTGTACAAACTGTTCTGCTCTGTACACTGTCTGCTGTTTGTACCTCTATGCAAAAGACAGGCCTTCCTATTTAGATTGATGGCATGTGTGTTGTTTGTGTGCAGCCATCTCGCTGAGGCCCACAGTAAAACCTTTCTTGAAGAAGATGGAGGGTAAAAAGAGCAATTTAGAGCAAAACGCTTGCTAATGGTACAGCTTCTAAAGACGGGAGGTAAAAGTCAACATGATTAAATGCTCCATTAAAAGCGTTTTCTGGTTTCTGGAGCCATTCTAAGTGTTTGCGATTGCAGTCTCTCAAACCTCGCATGGAAGTCGATCAGGTAGTGAACGGGCTGTGAACAATTAGCATGAATCATCTCATAAAGGAGGCTTATCCATATTACACCTGAGATCCTAAACCTTAATCCTGTCTTGTCTGCTGTCTTGTATGACCCGGAAATTCCAGTACAGCACTGGCTGTGTCAGCATTACTACTTCTTCCTGTCAGTCACATTGAGACTAGCCAATCAGATGCATCTATTCGCTCATGTATGTAGAAGAGGGTAGATAGTTTCTAACTTTTAATATTGATTTTATTCAACCTGAGCGATACAAAAATGATTTTAGAGCAATAGTTGTTTCACATGAAGTTCTCTGCTATCGCTAAGCCATCTGTCTTGGGGCCCCCGAGCAAGGCCCTTGTCTTTATGTGCTCTGTGGGATATGCAAAGAAAGAATTTTACCATGTTGTAAAGTTCAAGATAGTTTCTTTCTTTCTTTCCTTTTATCTTTCTATCTTGAGTTCCTTCCTGACACAACAGTGTGAAGAGATTTTGGTTTGTGTTTCGTTGATTTTTGGTGTTGGGTTTTTAGCGTTCTCCCTCTCAGGTTGGTTTTTTATTTCATTTATTATTGTAAAGTTTAAAGACGTGGTTTTGTTGTTCATACATTCCAAATTTTGGATTGCGTAGCCAACGAAACCCTGCTTCTTACAACAATACAATGGTTATTGTTGCTTAGCTTAAAGAGCATGGGAAATTGCCTGCTTAAGAAAAGTAGGTGGTAGACCTTCACTCATTTTATAATTTTTATTATTATTATTTTTTCTCCAGAATTAAGTTGAGTCGGCTGCGAGTCTGAACAGGCGAATCACAAACCATGCACCCAATTTCTTCCTTTTTAACTGAGTCACTCGCATTGTTTGATCACTTTCCTGATGAGTCAGATACAAAAAAGATCGGTCTTCGTAGCAGGGATTTGCAAGCCTTTAGTCATATGCAAGGTTATTGTGGGTTTTCTAGGTACATTTTAAGGTGAAAAACAACCCACTTGCAGGGCTCGATGTGCCGATAAGAAACGCAAATGATTCACCGCTGAACCAAACTAGCAGCGTCGACTGAACTTGAACAACCGCTAACCAGGCGGATCTGACAAACGAGCAGGCGCGGATTTTGAATACGTCTGATCGGATATCCGCCGATTGGTAGCATTGACTCCGAGTGAAAGTGCTATAAACATTTGTCATGCCGGCTCATTAGGATTCCACAATTTTTCCAAAAGCTTGGTGCTTGGGCCCCTTTTTTCCCGCCCTCTCCTCCCCAGCACCGTGATCCGGTTTAGTCCTAAACATGCAAACTCTTCCGTCCAACCGAGCCGAGTTATGCAGGAATGTTCAGAACATGCAGAGTCACCATAGTTTTGTTAAACCCTTTTCTTTTCTTTCTTTTTTTTTTTTTTTAAACATGGCTGTCGAGCTGGAAAAGGCAGGTGCTTGGCACTAACGGTCGAACGCAGTTGACACTGACGCGACGGCGTATTCTGTGTGTGTGTGTGTGTGTGTGTGTGTGTGTGTGTGTGTGTGTGTGTGTGTACGTAAATGTACTGGATAAACAGGTTGTGATGTAGAAGGGGTGGTTGGGGAATGTTTTGACCAAAACAATCAGCTCTTGGAGGAACTTAGCCTAACTGACTGAGTATTGAAGGAGAAAGGGAGTGTGAGAGAGAGAGAGAGAGGGAGAGGGAGAGGGAGAGAAGATAATAGGAGTGTGTTCATTTTGGGGTGAAAGTTTCTATTGTGCTTTCCTTTACTCTCCAGTGGTCCGGCACAGTCCATACACACACACACACACACACACACACACACACACACACACACACACACACATGTACAGATGCCCGCACAACCAACAGCCAAGTGTGTTGTGATTACTGTCTTTGTAAATTCTGTCATTGCAGTTCACAGGAGTAAGAGTGTGTGTACACACACACACACACACACACACACACACACACCGCAGTACGACTGCTGTGTAAATCTATAAACACCAAAAGAGCGTCCAGCAACTGTTTCAACGTTACTTTCCTTTTTTTTTTGTGTTTGTGTGCGTTTGCCTGAGTGTGTGTGTGTGTGTTTGTTGTGTTGCTGTGTGTGTGTGTGTGGTGTTCCACATTGCAAAATTTTGTTTCATTCTACTTTTTTCTACTTTATATACACTCATCTCGTGATTGGAGACTTGTTGATTACGTTATGATCCTATTCTTAGTGAAATCATTTTCCAGGAGTGTTTATTTTGTTCTTGTGCCGCACTCGTTCTCTCCAGGTGGAGCGTTCGCTTAGAGGAGAGGAAGCGCGAGAGAGTTGTTAGGGGCAGATTTAGGTCAGGCCTGTTGCAGCTTGTTGTAATGGCGGGGAGAGAATGGCCTGATGGTAGTAAGTCTCTCTCTCTCTCTCTCTCTCTCTCACTCACACACACACACACACACACACACACACACACACATTATTTCTCTATATCTCATACCTTCATCCCACTGTTTTTTTTTTTTTTTGCTTAATTTCTTAACTGTGATTTTCTTTCTTTTTCTTTTTTTAAACTTTTCTCATGATGCCGTACACACAGGCACAAAAGCACAAAAAAAGTCCCGCATTCCTATCGAAGTTGAGTAAATAAAGTTGAACTGTACTGTTGTGTGTGTGTGTGTGTGTGTGTGTGTGTGTGTGTGTGTGTGTGTGTGTGTGTGTGTGTGTGTGTGTGTGTGTGTGTGTGTGTGCGCGCAACGGAGAGACTGTCAGTGAGCATTAATTTATACTTTTCTTCAATGCGAGCTCATTGTGAAGAGTAAAATCTCTTGTAGCCGTGCAAGGAAACAAAACTGGTTGTCCGGTTTCCTCAGACGTATGTGAGTGTATATGTACTTGTGTGTGTGTGTGTGTGTGTGTGTGTGTTTGTCTGAGAGAGAGAGAGTTGAGAGAGAGAGGCCGCTAAAGGCAGCATAGCCGGGTAAGTCGAGCAGAACGCTCCATTTCTGAACTCTGCATCACCCGGGCTATGCTGCCTTACGGGCATGTTCTCTCAACACACACACACACACACACACACATACACGCACACACACACACATATTCATAAATACACATGTACACACTGCTTCTCTCTCATTTTCTCTCTCCCTCTCTTCCTCTCTCTCTCTCTCTCTCTCTCTCAAGCACACATGCTCAGCCACTTTTTGTAGGACCTATTTGGAAAAATGCGGCGCACTGTAACGGCATCTCTTGTTCTTTCGACATCCCCATCCATCCTGTCCCCTTTCACTCGCTGTCTTTCTTTTCTAGTGCACCTTTTGTCACCCCCCCCTTCCCCCCTAAGGCTTTCTCCACAGTTGAACACTTCAGGTTGTTTCTACAAGTCGCCCTCTTTCGCCACAACCACAAACACCTCCATCATTTCAACTATTTATACAGATAGCAAAACTTTATGTATGTCATTAATGGTAAATCATAGGATGTGTGTGTGTGTCGGGGGGATTGGGGGGGTTGAGGGCGTGGAGAGATTTTGAAAATAAAATATTTTAATTTTTTTGGTCTAAAGAAGGTCATAAGTGTATAGGTGAAAAAAATCTTACACAAGAGGTGTAATGTGCTGATTTCACGAAAAATTTTGCAATAGGTGTGAGGTGTGTTTTTTTTTAAAAATATATAAATAAACAACCCTTGCAAAAACGCACACATACAGGCAACCAACACGCACGCACGCACGCACGCACGCACACACCACACAACGCACACACACACACACACACACACACACACACACACACACACACACACACACACACACACACACACACACACACACACACACACACACACACACTCTTTTCTCCTACTGGGTTTTAGAACCGGAATTGTTTTGTCATGTTCAGGGTCACAATACCACCATTTGATTTCATTATGGAAAACTGACCAGGATGGAAAATCAGTCAATTAATAAGCGTTACAGTGTAAGGGATCTCCTTCCAAGGTCATACGCTGCAGGTATTTGTATGCTGAGATGCATACGTAGCAATCAACGGTTCGATGTGATACAACAACCCTTAGTTTTTAATGATACAATGCGGTTCATATAGGTGTAATGTAAATAGTTTTTGCTTGGTGGAAGAAAAAGCCACACCAGCTTTCCCTGGAGGCCACACTGACAGATCGAAAGGTCGAACCCCCTTCATAAATGACCAAACATCTTGATTTAGATCCTGTTCAGACCACAAGCTATTCAGGATGTTCTTTTAAGAAAAAACAAAAAGAAACATACACAAGAAAACGATACACAAGTTGATGCATCAAAATGGCTGCATAGGCTAGTAACCATATCCAATTACTTCCTTTTACACAAGCTCTATTACATGTATAAGTATTTGCTTTAGATTTTTAGACATTTACAGCATTTTGGCAGACGCCCTTATCCAGAGCGACTTACAAGTGAGCAATTGAGGGTTAAGGGCCTTGCTCAAGGGACCCCCACTAGTGGCATCTTGGTGGTGGTGGGGTTTGAACCCATGATCTTCCGTTCCAGAGTCCAACACCTTAACCACTGGGCTACACCACCTCCCACTAGAGCACTGATGATGAATAGATTTAACTAATGTATCTGTAACACTGACTGTAGAGTGTGTTGTATTGAGGAAGTAAAACTTCTGACAAACTGGCTAGACTGCTCTTAGCAAACCATATTTGCTAACATTTATCTATCTATCTATCTATCTATATATATTGATATATATATATATATATATATATATATATATATATATATATATATATATATATATATATATATATATATATATATATATATATATATATATAGATATATATATATATGGCCTCTTAAATATCACGGCCACATTATGGTTTGACTACAAGCACATTGAAAATGACGTTCTAGCTGGAAATATTAGTAGGTAGCAATATTTTCCTGTTTACGAATACTACTCAATTGTCCACGATTATATAAATTTTTAAAAATAATCTTTAATTACATTAAAGATGTAAGATCCTGGCACAGATTTATTTATTTATTTATTTATGTATTTATTCATTCATTCATTCATTCATTCATCTTCTTTCTAAAATTCTACCAATCTAACCCCAGCTTTCTATTCTACATAAACCGCTTTATTTATCCGATCTTCCCTCGGGTCACGGGGAGTCTGTGCCTATCTCAGGCGTCTATGGGCATTAAGGCAGGATACACCCTGGATGGAATGCCAACCCATCACAGGGCACACACACACACATTCACACACACTAGGGACAATTTTCCAAGGTGCCAATCAACCTACCGTACATGTTTTTGGACCGGAAGGAAACCGGAGAACCCGGAGAAAAACCCCCTGAGGCACAGGGGAGAACATGCAAACTCCACACACACATGGGCGAGACGGGAATCGAACCCGGACCCTGGCGGTTTGAGGCGAAACCACCTGCTAACCACTAAACCACCGTGCCCCTAATTACATTACAGCGGACTTTAATTTTTTTTTTTAATTATCTTTTTTGTTTGAAACTTGATTATTGTTTTGCTCACAACCAAGCCTTTGCATTTCCTGATTTTATAATCAGGAAATGATAATATAATTATATTATTATAATTATATGCTTAACTTAATTATAATTAAATAATTATATGCTTATTTTAAACCAACGAATATGGCCTAGTAGAGTACTTTTTGTAGCAAGAGATTTTTGTGATTTGGAATAAAAAATTCGTTGGAGAACAATTTTACGATCTATCCAGGATTCTGAACGTTTCAGGTTTCCTTATCTGACATTATTACATTCGCAATTAGATTTCATTCGATAATATTTATTGACCTTATTTATTTCTTTTTTGAGAAATTCATGTGAGTAAAACGTATTAGATCGATGTCACCGCACAAACTAGCAATTAAAACTCTATCCATTTTTTTTTTCGGGCTAGACCACATTGTAAGATCCCAAAGCATTTTGGTTTCTTTGCTTTTGTTGTTGTTGTTTTTTTTTTTTTTTTTTTTTTAATAAATCCAGAAAATCTGTTTATGCGTCCTTTTGCTTTATTACAAAAAACACAATGTCTGAATATGTACGAGAAAATAATTGCCATCTTCCGATTTTTCTGTAATGGTATTTTTTTTGTTTCCTTTTTTTCTTTTGTGGAATTACATTTTATACATTTTATAGTCAGCTTAATTAGCTTTTTACTGTAGTGGATCAGGAGGTCACTAGATGCAGCGGTCGTCCCTGCCTCTGAGGATTTGAATCTGTAAATCTTTACAAGCCGATCATTATTCGATATCCGGACCAGTCTTCCCCCTAACTGTGGTGGATTTTGTAACAAAACAAATGGAGCTTTTACTCAGTCTGTAGTTCGCTTGGCCAAGAGGGAGCTGTAATACACCTCCAAAAATCAATAGGATTTAATTAAAGCAAAGCTAAATGTGTGTGGTGAAGAGTGTGTCTTGTAAGGGCCCTTAAAAAGGCCCTTGCTGCCGTTTAAGCTCACTTTAGGTAAGAATGCAGCGTCAATTGTCGTAATTCTATAGCTACCGTCCCTGGGGTGTTGAGC
>JACRUU010000008.1:13989888-14009888 GCA_030449085.1 Kryptopterus vitreolus | reverse complement strand
GATCTATTTGAACAATTAGGGTATTAGAAGATCTTTTGTTTGGCATCTAGATAGCAAACAATTTTTGTTTAATCTCATACAACCTTAGATTGTCCTTGTAAGAAAGAAGAAAATGACCGTTTTATTAATGTGTTAGGTTTACCTTTTAGACATTCGGTTGGCGGTCATACTGTAAAAACGGTGATAGAAATAAGAGTAAACAGCTTGATGATTGATGCGTTAATGAGGTGTTTGACTGAAGGTGGGATGGAGTTGAATGTGTGAAATGACACAACGAGAATGTGAAGCCCTGCTGCCAAAAGTGTAAAAAAAACAAAGCATGGGTTTTGTATGCAAGTATTTATTTATTTTTTTTCCCCCTTCTCTTCTTCCTGGTTCTATTCTTCTCTGTGTAATGTTCTGTCTTAAACCTAACAAAGCATGGGTCAAGGTTGTGATTTTGTATGAAATGTGTATAACAAGTTGTGATTTATTTAGTTAAAAAAAAAAAACAAAAGCATGGGTTTTTCTTTTATTGTATTTTTTTTCCCTTCTCTTCTTCCTGGTTCTATTCTTCTCTGTGTAGTTCTGTCCACCCCCGCTTTCTCCTTGTGCAAATGTGTATTTGTTGAGTTTGCTTTCAGGAACTGGGAGCTCAGGTGACAGTCAGCAGAAGGAAGTAACGTTCTGGAATTCCAGGGAATTTTCTCGCTGCTCTTACCCAACAGGGAAATTTGTTTTTAACTCGGGCGCCGCCCCTCCGAGTCCAATCTGTCCATCTGAGGGCTGCTCAATTATCTGGTACTTAATCTGACCAGCACAGTCCAATGCCTATATGAGACAGATCAGTCCATCTGAATGAAATTATCTCATCCAGCTGCCATTTGTGCGTTCCAGTCTGATCCAGTCTCTTCTTTTGAGTTTTCATTATCCAAATAGATGTTCCGATTGTTCTCTGTCTGTTTGTACATATGAGCTCAATCCGTACCTCAGATCCTGGTTGGTTTTCCGGAGACTCTCCTTTTATTAAAATGCACTGTGTATTTTCACTACTACTTCTAATTTTTACTTCTTTTTCTCCCCCACCCGTTTTTGTCTTCCCCGTCCTCCCCCCCCCCCCTCTTGTCTTCTAACTTTTGTTACTCTTCATGCAGACACACCCACTGAAAGTGGTACAAGTTAATGTTAATACTTTTGCTATTTGATTAAGCATTTAGTACTGTAGTATTTCTTTTACTTGTTCTTTTATACACATACACACACACACACACACACACAAAAGTGTGTACCTGTTGAATCTAGACAGAACCCGGAGAGAATGGCGTCCGGAGGGGGGTTAGTTCGGGGGTTGTTAGTTGTTGGTTTATTTTTAAAGAAACAAACCAACATAATACAAATGGTCTGGTTTTGTTAGTGCTGCTACTACACATTGTGTATTTTTCTTAGGTTGCCCCAGTATTTGTTTAGAGACACAACCACAACACAAATGCAAACGAGCAAATTATTATATTTGTTCTGTCCACATTGAAAGTAGCTTCATGGGTAGGTTATCGTGGTCAGACAATAAAAGAATGTACATTTTCTTGGTCAAGTCGCCATAAACATTCAACATTATCCTTTGTAAAGTTCTGACGATACTCGGTTTTAATTGGAACACTTGCACAGTTTTTTTTAGCCAATCACGTGGCACGTGGGTGCACGATGCAAATGATTATTCAGATACATGTACAGAGCTTCACTTAGTGTTCACATCAAACCTCAGAATGATGAAAACATGGACGGTACCAGATGGACTGAGTATTTCGGGCAGTGATGATCTCCTGGGATGATTTCTTCTTCTTTTTTTTTTTGACCCAGACAAGTCTCTAGGGGTTACAAGGAATGGTGGGAAAACAAACAAACAAACAAAAACACCTCGGATTGAGTGACAGTTTTGTAAGTGGAAACACCTTGCTGATGTTCACAGGAAATGGCCAGAGTGGTTTGAAGGTGCCAGAAAGTCAAATAATCACTCGTTGCATCTGTAGTGAGCAGAAAAGCATCTCGGGTTTCACGAATACGTGCGAAACCTTCATGGCGGACGGGATACGGCAGTTCCGTTTCTGTCGCACAAGTACAGGAATTGGAGGTTATCGAGGGTATCTTAAAGTCAAGTGTAGGTGAAGTTTTTTTGCGTTAAATATCAGTAGCTAATCATTTTAATTTCATTTACATTTTTTTACATTTTATTAAGTCATCACATTTTTTCGGTAAAGCCCAAACTTGTGACTTCCTTTCCACGAACACTTTCTTTAATAATTAGCAATAGAGAAAAATGACTGATATATTACCACATAGCATCAAGCGAAATACCATTTCTCAATTTATTTAAAACGGTTCCCTGCAATAGGACAACGTAGGCTTTTATTTTATTATAAACTACGAATCGAAGAGCACTAAAATGTTCCACGTAAAGCAAAAAATGTTCTTTTTTTGAAGCACAATTTCCAGCCGCATGAAGTGTATTATAAAAATATAAATAAATACATTCACCGGAGTGGTCTGGCATTGGGATTTGAGCCACACACAGGTGTAAACGTTTCCAATTGTTCGGAAAATACGGCGGAAAATATCACGGATATTATGTCATTATAAATCCATGCGCGTGTTCGCGTTCGTGGACCGGCCGACATAATCTTACACCAAAACGCCATTCATCAAACAAAACCATTACACATCATCATGTCTGTCTGTCTGTCTGTCTGTCTGTCTGTCTATCTGTCTGTCTGTGTGTTCGTGGATATATTCGACTTCGTAAAGCATAAAGTGCATAAACCATTTGTCTAATTTGCACTTTGAAAAAAAGTAAAAAAAAAAAATAAAAAGGTAAGCGGAACCTCACTTCACGTCAATACGTGTTAACCAAACAACTAATCAGATAAGAAGCCAATCTGACAAACTTAATCTGATATATTAATGATGTTGATTTTAACTGACATCTCTGTGATCCTCCCCGACGTCGTGTGTGTTGAGGGAAGAACTGGTCTTTGGAATGAACTGCCCGTGTGTGTGTGTGTGTGTGTGTGTGTGTGTGTGTGTGTGTGTGTGTGTGTGAGTACACATGTTTTTAAGAATGGCAAACTTCACTGAAATTCTTTTTGTTTGCCTTCCATTTAATTCCCTATTATTATCAGCTTAAAGGTTTCTGTGGAAAAGCACACGCACCCACACACATGCACACACTTTTATTTACCTACTGATGATACACTAACAAGGTAGACTAGGACGTGTGTGTGTGTGTGTGTGTGTGTGTGTGTGTGTGTGTGTTTGTGAATGAGTGTGATTAAAAAGTCAACTGTACATGTATATCATATACTGAGAAACATTTGTATGTCATTTGTATTATTGTTGTGTGTGTGTGTGTGTGTGTCTGACTTTCTGTCTGTCTGCATGTGTATGTGTGAGAGAGAGGGGGATCCTGTATCTCTGCTCTGAATTGGGCCTTGTTCCTGGTGCTGTATTGTTTTACGGGATCGCCCATTGTGTGGGCAGACTGGCTGGCTGGCACTGAGTCAAAACCTCCTGCCAATCTCCAGTGAGAGAGAGAGAGAGAGAGAGAGAGAAAAAGAAAGCCACAGAACCGGAAGAGTGGCTACTTGAAAACCCTTGGAATGCTTTAGTATCATTTTTTCCCCCCTTTTAAAACTCCCATACAAGGTTACTTTAATTATACACTTTAAATGCCACATTCCCTGCATGTTAGCGTGCTGTAATACAAGCTTCTTTATTCATCTGTTGCTATTTTGCATTTTTCTTTTTTTTTTTTATCCATAGAAAACCCGAAATGGACCTTTCGCCGTGTCAGGACAAAAATATTTACTAAATAGAAACTATCAGGCTTTTCTCTGTCATGTTTACATCACCGTCTCCGGCCGTTTCATCCCTGTTATCCACAAATCTCGTTTACCTACATGTACATTTGCAGCATTTGGCAGACGCCCTTATCCAGAGCGACTTACAACTGGAGCAATTGAGGGTTAAGGGCCTTGCTCAAGGGCCCACTAGTGGCAGCTTGGTGGTGGTGGTGGTTTTGAACCCGTGATCTTCCGGTCCAGAGTCCAACACCTTAACCACTGGGCTATACCACCACTCTACATCTCTGGTCTGTGATAGCCAGGATAGGATACACCAGTGGAAGGCTGAAAAAGCTGTGCGATGTCGGGATATAGGTTGATCGCGCTGAGAACGAGAAGAACAAATTGATATATTAACTAAAGATATTAAATGTAAGTAGAAATAGAGAAATTGGTGTGACAAAAAATTTAGTTAAAAGTAAAATATTGAAAAATAGTCAAATACTGATGCCAGAAAAATCTACTTAAGTACAGCAATCAAACATTTGTTCTTTATTTCCAATGTCTGTTAATGATTATATGTCAATTATACATATACATCAAATGATTAACATTATATATATATATATATATATATATATATATATATATATATATATATATATATAATATGATTAAACACAGCCTCAAACTCTCTTATTCGCATTTATTGTCATTTATCAAACTAGAACAAATATCCTTCACCATCCAGAAATACTGTTTTTGATAATTGATAAAAGTCCACCATACATAAACACCACCTAAATCACCATCACACATGATTATTCTTCATAGAAATCACCAAACACCATTAATCGCCATTGAAACACTGTAATTCATCAAAGGTCATCCAACGCCACAATACACCAAGTGTCATTGTTATGGATCACTGTGGGAAAGCGTCATTCGTCTTCATACACCATCAAATAACACCGCACATTGTCAAACATTCATTCATGATTTACCATGAAACCCATCATCAAACACCGACATTGACCATGAAACAACATCATTCATCGTCAAAACTCCATAATTCTCCATCAAACACCACCAAACCATTTATTTTCAGACGCAATCAAATACCAGCAACATCAAATACCAGCAACACCCCCCCCCCCCCCCCCCCCCCCAACCCCCCCCCCCCCCCCCCCCCCATAATCTAACACCAAAACGCCATTCATCAAACAAAACCATTAAACATCATCATACGCACCAGTATACATCATGAAACGCCATTAAACCCAATTCAACGCTAATCTATCTATCTATCTATCTGCCTAACTATCGGCCTATCTCTCTATCTATCTATCTATCTATCTATCTATCTATCTATCTATCTATCTATCTATCTATCTATCTATCTATCTATCTATCTATCTATCTATCTATCTATCTATCTATCTATCTATCTATCTTTCTATCTATCTATCTATCTATCTATCTATCTATCTATCTATCGCCTATCTATCTATCGGCCTATCTATCTATCGGCCTATCTATCTGTCTATCAGCCTATCTATCGGCTGTCCCTCCTCCTCCTACATATCCCTCCATCCCTTCTTTTCTATCTATCTATCTATCTATCTATCTATCTGTCTGTCTGTCTGTCTGTCTGTCTGTCTGTCTGTCTGTCTGTCTGTCTGTCTGTCTGTCTGTCTGTCCCTACTCCTCCTATCTTATTTACCTATCTCTAATTACTGTGATTAGCGGAGAACCATCAAAGAACTATTTGACATCAAACGCAATTCTTTTTAATAAAAACTTTTGAATAATCCATCTTTAAGCACGTGCCGTATATTATAATGAGCATAACCAAGTTATAAAGGTAAAAAAAATGACACAGGTAAAAGCTTCTTCAAGTGCATAATGCAGGAAAAATGCCTTATTTCGGAGTCGAGGCATTAAGCGGCCTTTTCATTGCGAGAGCGCAAATTCAACTCCGTGCTAAAGAGAGCAGAAAACGCTTCTGAATGAGTCTGGCAAGACAATACGTGTCTCACAATAAAACACGTCTAAATCTGCACCTCAGGCTCTCTCTCTCTCTCTCTCTCTCTCTCTCTCTGTCTCTCTCTGTCTCTCTTCATTCTCTCTGTGTCTCACAGTAAATGCACAATGGCCTTGATGAAAAAGGGGACATGCTGTCTTTTCAATGTGTGTGTGTGATCTCATATTCAGACCTGCGTGAATGCTCCCTTTGACACCTGATTTTGTGTCTTCCTTCTCCGCGAGCTTGATGGCTTTGTTGAGGGTGCTCAGACGGACCCGAGAGAGGAAAAGAGAGATTGTGTGTGTGTGAGAGAGTGTGAGAGAGAGAGAGAGAGAGAGAGAGAGAGAGAGGACGTTTACACACAGACAAAACTTCATCCAGCCCTCTAGATGACCTCAGGCTACTCCCCTCCATCTGTTGCTTTAAGTTCTCTCTCTCCGTCTCTTTTTCTCATTCTCTCGGTAAATAGCAATGGGTGGAAGTGAACTTGTAGTGACATTGCCTATTGTATTGTATCAATGAATGAACGAATGAATCGCAAGACACTTAATATCTCGCAAGTAAAGGGGAAATACTAACAAAGTCTTTGCTCTCACTTTCAAATCTCTCACTGTCTTTCCCCCCCCCTCCCCCCTCACTGTCTGTCCCTCTCCTGACATGAATATGCCCTTATCTCACTACACAATGGACCGAAATTACCTCTAATGCGAACCGAGGTCTGGCTAATTGCAGGTGTAATTGTTCAAGTGCCCCGTGTGTGTGTGTGTGTGTGTGTGTGTGTGTGTGTGTGCGCGTGCGTGCGCTCGCACACATGCATACATGTTACAGATTAAGGTGCCACTTAAAGTACTTTACTATCTGCCATTCAGATCTAATCCTATAGGTTTACAACGTTACCGCCGGCAACACAGGCCACACCCCTTAGCCACGCGCCGTTGAAATCCGCATGTCTTGATATCTCAGTGCAGATTTGTGTGTGTGTGGTGTGTGTGTGTGTGTGTGTGTGGGGGAGGGTCGATGAGGTGTATGTGTGCCACGGTACTAAGTAAATTCTCACATCTCAAGTTCTCTCATTCAGAGTTGTGAATGCACTTGCAAGTAATTGAGTGTGTATGGGTGTGTGGTTGTGTGCCACTTAGCCAAAGTGCTTTTCCATGCCCCGTCTTTATGCAGCTTGCTCTGATTGTTCTCCACACTCTATGGCGGCCTATGCTAACCGAGCTGCCGTCTTTCTCTATTGATTATTTATTATTTCCCGCTCCAAAGCCTATTCTAGAGAAGCGTATTAGGTTCAAGTGTCGCCTTGGTGTGTATGTGTTTCGGGGTATGCATGCTTGTGTAACTATAATGACTTTCTTAGCTATTGTCCAGAGTTTTTGACCTTAGATGGAAAAGAGTGAGCAGGCACAGCAGCAAGTAGCCTTTCCATATTTAGTTTTTGTCCACGTGAAACCTAATGGTTTGCCTTTCTTAAATGGTGGTTCCATTTATATATATATATATATATATATATATATATATATATATATATATATATATATATATATTATATATATCTATAATAAAAATAAAAAGAAAACCCTGTACATTTTGTATTAGCTGTAATCGCACTTTGGTTATTAGTGCAACAACGATAGCGACAAAACAAAAATACACTTGCTCCCAAGGTGCCTGAATTTCACTCGGGTCATGTAAACGGGCACCGGAATCTCCATAGGTCTCGCAGATGTGTGATTGGCAGGTGGCAAGTCCAGTCTAAATATACTGACATGAGTTGCGTTTTCCCTCCAGAGCAAGGGCAAACACAGCCTCCTGTGCTTGTGTGTGTGTGTGTGTGTGTGTGTGTGTGTGTGTGCGCTCGCTTGCGAGTGTGTGTACATGCGTCATCGGTCGATCTTTTTTCTGAAGAAAGGAAAACAAGTCGGATCCCATTGTAGATGTTAACTGTGTCACTTTATTTACACTGGAGGTGACGGAGCAGAATGTCACTGTTCACAGTGATAAAAATCCCACATGCGGATTTACAACTATGAAATCCTAGAAACCCAACAGAAATGTAATGAGACCAATCCTAAATTATTCAGTCACTGCTAGCATTTTATTCCTCTATTAGCATTATAGGGAAATCCTTTTAACCTAACTATTATTTTTAAAACTGGCTAGCTAATTGTTTAGGTTAAATTCCTTAACCAGGATTATAATTAAGGTTATGTCAATGAACCAGTGTTAAATAAACAAGCTATACAACTAATCATACAATAAAAAGGCTAACCATCATTATATAATAGTCTAGCCTGATAGCTATTAAGCAACTTAGTATTAACTGCAATAAATAGCGTCATAAATGAACCAATAGCACTTAAAAAAGTGCCAGTCCGCTAACTAGTATTAGATAAGCAAACTATCCTAATACCTAGCATCATAAAAAGGCTATGCCCACTAACTAGCTTAAAAAAAGGCTATCAGAGTGACTAGCGTCATAAAACAAACTGATAACTGGCATTATGAAAAAGGCCAGGTCACTAAATACCTTTTATAAACAGGATAATCACTAGCATTATAAAGTCGCTGACTAACTGGGTTAATACCACAGGCTAGGCTAATGACTAGCATTATAAAACAAAGTAGCCCACTTACTAGCATTGATAAACAGTCTTTCGTATGATAGTTTCTATCTATCTAAGTGACACATTCTGTACTTATACTGTATATTTGTTTATTTACAGTAGATTAGCTACCTCAGTGCAATTATTTTTGTCAGTTAATTAATAAAAAAAAAACAAGACAAGACATTGCATTTTCCTGCTTAGTGGCTTATCCTGTTTTCTGGGTTTAGACAGAAACTATGGCAAAGAACCAAAAGTAACGAGTAAGGGCTTTATTGAATGTTTTCTGAGGAACAAGCACCGACACCCTTTACAGTAGCCCTTTTTATACTGTAGGTGTTTGTGAAGATGTTCGCGAACGCGCCTGTTCCTCAATCTGTCAGGAAACCTGTCTGTTTTCTCCGAGCAGAAAGTGTAACCAAAGCGCACTCATTAAATGCTGAGGTGGTTAGTCTATTTCTAAACTTGCATGTGCCTGCATGAATGTGTGTGTGTGTGTGTGTGTGTGTGTGTGTGTGTGTGTGTGTGTGAATGAGAGAGAGTAGATGTAGGTGTGTATGCTTTGGTATGTGAAAGCAGTTAAGTCTCTCTCCCTCACTTTTTGTGCAGCGAACACATCGCCAATGGAAAAAAAAAGTAAAAATAGATAAAGGAGAGAGAGAGAGAGAGAGAGGGAGAGAGGGAGAGGAGTGGGAAGACACCTGCTCATCTGTTCATTTCAAGCCTTTCGTCATGCTTCTGGTTGCCAAGATACATAGATCACTTTATATTAAATTCCTCCAGCTTAACTGACACTCGGCAATAAATTATCATGAAAGGCTTGTTAATTGGATATATATGTGTGTGTGTGTGTGTGTGTGTGTGTGTGTGTGTGTGTGTGTGTGTGTGTGTGTGTGTGTGTGTGTGCGTACTCGTGCCTGCATGAGTCCCGCATGTGTGCACATCTACATCTAACCGTCTTGTGCATTTATATGATTGCTGAAATCATGAAAATCTTTTTTTTTTTTTTTTTCTTTTTTTTTTCTTCTTATCAGTCTCCTTTAAATTTACAAATCAGACTGGCACTAAATCCAAACCAGAATTCGACATAAAAACGAATTCGTGTGATTAATTATCCCATCTCCGCACTACCGAGGGCATGTTATTTTGGAATGGAAGGGAAAAAAAAAAAAAAAAAAAACTTTTGGGACATCTCCCAGCCTTCCTCCACCAACTTGTGATTGATGTCGGTGGTGAAACAGCCCGCCTGACTCTAAAAGCTTCCTTCGTGATGAAGAGTGAATGTTTTCCTCTGACGAACACCACGGTGCACTAATGAGCACAGCTTGATTTTCAGGCCAATTTTGCACTCATGGGTGGGTTCCGAATAAAAAAAAATGTACCATTTAAAAAAAAAAAAAAAAAAAAAAAAATTAGATTCTAAACGAACTCTCTTTTAGAGGTGGCAAATTCCAAGCATACCATTGTAGTCTCTATTCTCCGGGGCGGTCGGTGTGGCCTTTACATGTTTTTATAATTGCTATCTCAACTTGCCAGTTCTTCCTTATTAGCTAATTTGAAATAAATACGGCATATTTACACGACTGTCACCTGATAACTCTCTCTCTCTCTCTCGCTTTTTTTTTTCTTTCTCTCTCTGTATCTGTATTTTAGCTTCCCGTTTCTTTCAGTCATGACGCAGATTTGGGACTCTATATCCAATCAGCCCCATGCCTGTTATTTTGTAGCTTGTGCTGATGCTCCCTGAGACCAACAATAGTGCTGGATATTCAAGTGTGGTATTTGTCTCAAAACAGCCACTATTGGTCTCCTATTCTTCAGGCCTGAATGCTAAGTACACTTCACACCATACTTATCTATCCATTCATCCAGCCAAACCTATTTACCAAGTCTACTGACAAGAGGTAATGATGATAAGTGCTTAAGGTCCTGTCCAAGTGACCAGGAGCTCTTGAATTAGGCCTTTGCCTCGGTTCTCAATTCACTCGAACGAAAAGCTCAGGAAGCCTGATCATTTTCCTTCATTTGTCCATACCAATTTATACGTAGCAATGTGTTCCTAAAGGCATCGCGAGAATTGGGGTTAGCAGTGCTTTTATCTAATGTTGAATAATAACAATACAGCTATGGGTTGTGTAGAATTTAGCCTCGATTGTTGTTTCGTTTAGAAGTCAAGACCTTTACTATACACAGTGTGAGATGCTTATATTGATGTATAATGCATAATATTTACGAGGTTAAATGTTACTGGTGTAGAAGTTGCATTATTACAGTTGTTCTCGGCTAAATTTTGTAGGCGTCATCATCATAAATGCACCATCAGTATTATTAGCTGTAGGATTAAAGGAATAGGGTTCGAATGATCATACATGCTAATGGTAAGTTTGGGGGAATTATGAATACGATAGATGGCCCTTATCTATTTAAAAACATTTTTTGCTAGATGAAGATCCGCATGAACTGAATTGTTCTTTTGAATTTGTAACGATTATTATAAAATATACATAAATTATAAATAAATTATAAATGTGTATTTCACAACATTTCGGATAAATATGTACAATTTCCTTAAAGATAATGAAGCATATAATTGACAAAGAAACGCCCAGATTGTTATCTCTATGTATGCACTGTACGTATGAATGTATGTAATCTATCTGTCCATCCATCCTTGATTTTTTTTGTGTGGTAATTTCTTTAAAAAAATTTAAAGCAACCTTAACTGGCAAACATATATGTCGGTCTATTAATCTAGAAAGCATCTGCTCCATAAAGATTACGAAATGATTCAATGATCATGATTAGATATGTCAATTAACCGTATGTAATCACATCATGTGAAATAATCATGTGAAAAAATCTTTTTTTTTTTTTAGCACAAAGAGATTCTTCTTTGTCACAAAAAAAAATAACCCTAGAAAGTAAACGATCTGCAGACGCAATGAGATCATTTCACTTAATCAGATTACATACAAATTGCAAAGCACGTTTCGAAATAGGGTTAATGATATTACGATGATTTGAGAATAATCCTGTAATGAGGAATAGTCAGGATTTTCTCGCACCTTTGTCTGCACATCCCCCCCCCCCCATTTCAATTCCCTACACTTTGTGTTCTTCCAGTGCCTACAGTACAAGTGGTATATGGCAGGTGTTCAAATATGTGATACAGCGATAATATTGTCTATTTGTAGGTCTGGAAAGTGAGTTCCACTCACACTAATTTCTGCGTGTGGTTTAAAGTGCGTTTCTTTAGTATTTTTGTTTTCACCAAATGAAGCGCTTCTGGTTTAGAATTAAGATTTGCATCTATATATTAACACACCTGTATCACATTCACTAACGTCCAATGAACCTTTATTTATTCTTTCTTTTTAACTATAAGACTGTCGAAATATTAAGCATACAATATTTACTTGTTATCCTGTTTTAATTAAATAATATAATTATTTTATAACGAACAAAAAAAGCATTAATCTTGAGAGAACTCTTTCCCAGCCTCCCCCCCCCCTCTTCTATCTGTCAATCTCACTCTCTTTTTCCTGTCCATTGACTGCCTACTTTTTTTGTCTCTTTATCTTCCCATCACACATTAGTTTATCTTTAAATTGTTGCTAGTGCTGAGCTTTTGGTGATAACGCCTCATCATCATAACAATTTTTTTTTTGTCAATGTGTGTTTGGGTTCCTGAGTGAACCAGAGGGCTGTGACAGTTCCCAGCACCGTCAAGCATCTCTCCAGAGAGCAATCCGAAATTAATTACATCACTGAACTGCATCGCACTATCAATCACACCCTGTCAGAGGCTGAAAGAGACACAGGAAGAGTAGTGTGTGTTGTGTGTGGTGTGTGTGTGTGTGTGTGTGTGTTCAGAGGCGTGTCAGTGGGATGCTAAGTGGGCTGTTAAAGGCGTGTATTTTGTGGTAAAGCCACAGTGACCTCTCACCCCCCCATTCAGAACCGCAACATTGAATTAACACGCTAATAACGTTGTTTATTGTCAGAGCTGTGTGTGAGAGAGAGAGAGAGCGAGACAACGATGGACAGAACATGTAATATTAATTTAATGGCAAGAGAAATTAATCTGTAAAAAAATTATTGAAATCAATTGAAAAAATGGGTAAAGAAAGGTCATCTTGCTTATGTAGTATAATATATATATATATATATCTATATATATATATATATATATTATATATATATATATATATATATATATATGTACAGTGTATATGTGTGCAGGTATGTGTTTGTAGAATGAAATCTTCAAAGGATATTGGGTACATAATGGTTTATTCCCCTTCTAAAGATATGTGTGTGTGTGTGTGTGTGTGTGTGTGTGTGTGTGTGTGTGTGTGTGTGTGTGTGCGGTCAGGTGTCCTCTTAACTGAGAATTTTGTTAAAAATATTTCCCTAGTATTTATAGAACAAAATTGACACTCGTGGCTTTTCCATTGTACAACCCGTGTGTAAATATTTGTAGAATATCTAGTTTAACTGATGTAATCCCACAATGCACTGGAATCGACATGCTGCAAAACATCCATAATTAATGGAGTAGTAGTAGTAGTAGTAGCAGGGCCCACTTTTCTACACAGGTAATAAATCCCTTGATCTCCATGATGTTTCTTTTAACGTTTGCACCGACACATTATATAGCTGGACTTTGATATACACCTAAACTGTGGTCCCTTTGTGGTCCCCGTTCGAGCATATATATATATATATATATAAAACACGTGATAACCGTTTGATTCATAGCGATCCTGGAGGTTTGCTTGAAAACAATGCTAGTTCTGGTGAGGGGGGTGTAATCTTGGCGAATCGAAATGCAGATTATGTATGTTTTGGTATGGGGAAAAAATAATTCAATTCAAGCAAGTGTGTGGTCCTGATTTATATAAAATCGAAGTCGGCGCCTCGGCTCTCACGCTTTTCGGACGCGAGCATGCGAAATCGCGACAGGATTGATTCCCATTGGCTCCGTTTGAGTGCGATGGCTGTGATGAGCGTCGAATTTGCTCCCCTGAGAGTTTGCCTGTTGAGTGAGCATGGGAGGGGCTGTCCAAAATTAAACGGACAGTCCTTTTGATGAATCCAACCAGGGATGTGTCTCTCTTGCACGCACACACACACACACACACACACACACACACACACACACACACACACACACACGTAGCTATGTACAGCGTTCCTTTGGTTGCCAGTCAAACCCTCATTGGGATTTCAGGTCACTCCTCTCCATCTGCCTCTCTGACGCACAAACACACTCATGTCCATTTAGTCCGAGGTTACTGTTTACTGCCCAAACCCTTTTCACATTCATCGCCAAATTACAGCCTTAATGACCAAATTTGGAACTGTATGCATTTCTCCTCTCATGTCTAATTAGTCACTTTATTGTTTCAGGGGGAAAAAAACTCTAATTAAAGGCCATGTGTGTGGCTTCGGTCCTGTGCGTACATGTGCACCTGAATAGTGGGCTGTAGTGGGGAGGTCTGTAGATACTACTGTTCAAGTTATCAGGACCGCCAGAGAGCAATATAACGGTGAGAAAAGACTCATAAACTCTCTCTCACCCAAACAAAGTGTGTGTGTGTGTGTGTTCATTTGCTCTGCCATGCAGTCAGAGGGCACTGTAAATTTCCTTTCCACTGGATTTATTTTCTCTGTCTCTCGTCTTTTTTTAAAATGTTTTTATTCTTGCTCTTATCTGCTGATGATCAGGCGCGAGTTCTCACACTGATGCCACCTAGATCGACAAGGACCGAGCTGTTTATCACTCAGTAATGTAGGATTATACTCACATTACACGTGTCGTTAGGCACTATCGAATGATTTGCATGTTTATATATTGAGTTATTATAAAAAAAAAATATATCTTAAATATGTCTTAAGTTTGGGGTGTTTGCTAGTATACAGGTCTATGAACTGATAATGACTGGTGCTGATAAAGATACTGATAAAGCTCATGGGTATATGCTACATATAACTTATTATTTAACTTATTTATGCATGTACACACACACACATATATATATATATATATATATATATATATATATATATATATATATATATATATATATATATATATATATATATATATATATATAGTATATATACTCTGAAAGAGCTCATAGTTACATGCTACAGATAAGTTAAAAATATATGGTGTATATATATATATATATATATATATATATATATATATATATATATATGCATGCATGTATAGGTAAAAATGTATGTAATATTTTATAAATACACACACACACACACACACATTAGATACATTATTTTATATTTATTCCACTCTGAACATAATTCATTCAATATTATTATTATAACTTGTTAATTAATTCATTTCTTATTTCTAATGGTTGTTTTAGTTGTTAAATATTGCTTATATAGAAGCTGGTGATACGTTTAGGGTTACATACGGTAATATCTATGGTGAGTCGCTCGTACCTGCTGTGAATGCGCAGCTAGTCGAATAGAAGTGTATGATCTTTATGCAAACTTTGCTGACTGATTTGTTGTTTGGTTTGGTACCACCACCTGTTTTCAGTCAAAGATATGTATTTTTCTCAGTCATAGTTCAAATGAGTCTTCACCTACTGCGGGCGTGTAACTGTGTGAGAGGAAAAAAAAACGAGAGAGAGAGAGAAGAGAGAGAGAGAGAGGAGAGAGAGAGAGACACTGTCTGTTGCCTTCCCTTTGTAACTCATACTTGTCTCTGTATTTATTTGTGGTGTGTGTGTGTGTGTGTGTGTGTGTGTGTGTGTGTGTGTGTGTGTGGTGTGTGTGGTGTGTGTGTGTGGTGAGTGAGAGAGAGACAGAGACTCTCTGTCTGTTGCCCTCTCTTTGTAACTCATTGCCTGGCCCCTGTATGTGTTTGTGGTGTGTTCTCAGCAGGGTTAGATAAACTAACTGCCCCTCCCAGTCTCAGGCATGCTAATAGCCCTAATGATGCTGATACACTCGGCCTGAATAGAGTCGCCTGGAGGGGGGCATGTGTCTCTCTCTCCTCTCTCTCTCTCTCTCTCTCTCTCTCTCTCTCTCTCTCTCTTCGGGTGTGTATGTGTGTTTGTATCGGGCGTGTGTTGTGAGTGTTTTTTTGTGTGTGTGTGTTGTGATTGAACCTCTGCAGCTTGAAGGCATTTTGTGGAATCAAAGCGACCATGATGTCGTAACAGTAGAAGATGGAGGGAAGGAGAAACTTGCAGCTCCCCCTTTGTTGCATGTCTTTCTTTCCTGCTTTGTGGAGACGGACAACCGTGTATCACTTCACCTAAACAACACAAACACAAGCAGCAGGCCCATGAACACTCAATTACTCCAAAAGTCTGTGTCTGTCTGTCTATCTATCTATCTGTCTGTCTGTCTGTCTGTCTGTCTGTCCCTACTCCTCCTACATATCATATTATCTATCTGTCTGTCTATCTATCTATCTATCCGTCTGTCTGTCTGTCTGTCTGTCCCTACTCCTCCTACATATCATATCTATCTGTCTGTCTGTCTGTCCCTACTCCTCCTACATATCATATCTATAGTTGTCTGTCTGTCTGTCTATCTATCTATCGTCTGTCCCTGTCCTGTCTGTCTGTCTGTCTGCCCCCTCTGTCCCCTACTCCTCCTTCATATCCCTACACATCCCATCTTTTCTATATGTCTGTCTGTCTGTCTCTCTGTCTCTGTCTTTACTCCTTCTATCTATCTATCTATCTATCATCTATCTATCTCTCCATCTATCTATCTATCTATCTGTCTATCTATCTATCTATCTATCTATCTGTCCTGTCTGTCTGTCTGTCTGTCTGTTCCTACTCCTACATATCATATCTATCTGTCTGTCTGTCTGTCTGTCCCTACTCCTCCTTCATATCCCTCCATCCCATCTTTTCTATATGTCTGTCTGTCTGTCTGTCTGTCTGTCTGTCCGTCCCTACTCCTCCTATCTATCTATCTATCTATCTATCTATCTATCTATCTATCTATCTATCTATCTATCTATCTATGTCTGTCTGTTTCTACTCCTCCTACATATCATATCTATCTCTATCTATCTGTCTGTCTGTCCCTACTCCTCCTTCATATCCCTTCATATCCCTCATATCTCCTCTTTTCCATCCATCCATCCATCCATCCATCCATCCACCATCCATCCATCCATCCATCCATCCCTGTCTGTCTGTCTGTCCCTACTCCTCCTACATATCATATCATGTCTGTCTGTCTGTTTGTCTGTCTGTCTGTCTGTTCCTACTCCTCCTACATATCATATCTATCTCTATCTGTCTGTCTGTCTGTCTGTCTGTCTGTCCCTACTCCTCCTTCATATCCCTCCATCCCCTCTTTTCTATATGTCTGTCTGTGTCTATCTATCTATCTAATCTATCTAGTCTATCTATCTATCTATCTATCATCCATCTATCCATCCATCCATCCATCCATCCATCCATCCATCCATCCATCCATCCATCCATCCATCCATCCATCCATCCATCCATCTATCTATCTATCCATCTATCTATCCATCCATCCATCCATCCATCCCTACACATCACTTCATACTTTTCTTATTTATCTATCTATGTCTGTCTGTCAGTCTTTGTACCTACCTCTCCCTCCCTTCATCCATTTCTGTCTGTCTGTCTGTTTACCAACCGACCAATTCATGAACATATAGTTTACGTGAGTCCGGGTGGAAGATCTCCTGCACTCCGACCTCAAACACGTTTGGGATGAATGTGACCCCTGACTGCACCCCAGGCCTCCACACCTGACCTCCATCAGTACCCGACTTTCCTTTCTCAAATTCCGAGAGCAAATGGGGTTGAAAAACGCATAAAACTCTCCTGTCATATAGAACATGGCCTTTGTATTTATATTTATATTGAGACATTTTTTTCCTGTATTAAGTTTATTAAATATCTACCCTTTTTCTTCATGCCATTTTTTCCTAGTTAATGACCGTGAAAGTTAATGTTTAACATGTGAAAGGTTTAATGTTTCGACATGCCAAATACTGTATGCAGTAAAGGAAACACGGAAAACAAAAATTTAATGTAATGTTGTGTACATAGAAGCAAAATGAGAAGTAAACAGCAATAAAGCGAGCAAAAGTCAATATTTGCCAATGACAAATACCCTTTAACTCCACAGTAGTCACAGGTACACCAATCAGCATCACGATTGACTGTAGCACTTCCGTTTCTTTTCTCTCTCTCTCTCTCTCTCTCATTAACCCTTTCTTTTTCATTCAGACTGCCCTAATATGTGTCCATTTCCTTACTGACACGTGAAGAAGTTGTGTTTGATTGCTTAATACATGTAAACAATAATGCGGATAAACGTCTAACCACATGCCGACATGCTAACCGGGGAAAACCCTTGCCTTGCCCAGCGGCATACCATGACCCTTACACAATCCACATACAGAAGTACAAACACATCCACATACCTCCGAGCGCATAGCACGTGTCGCTACTGACTGACTCTCCGCTAATCACTATTGTTTCTATTCTACTCTCGCTCGCTATTTCCTTATTCCTTATTTACTCGCAAAATACCTTTGTCCGAACGGATAGGAATCTCCAGATACAACACTTTATAGACCTGTGATTTAAATGCAATTATATCCGGCATTTGCTTGCTTTTTTTGGGGGGAATTTGTGTTTGTCTGTGTGTGTATGTGTGTGTGTGTGTGTGTGTGTGTGTGTGTGTGTGTGTGTGTGTGTGTGTGTGTGTGTGTGTTTGATATAATTTGATCCCCCTCATTTGTGTGTTAAAGTTTCCTGCTCCTGGGGTTTTACATGATGCTGCTCTTCTCTTTCTCCTTAAGAGCATCGATCAATGACACCAGCTTAATTGGGCTTGGCAGGCTGCTCCTACTCAAAGCCTTAAATAAACCACTCAGACAGAGGTGTGTGTGTGTGTGTGTACTTGCCACACACACACATGTGCGCCTTTGACAGCTCAAATGGGTTTTAATTACAGGTTTCAATCCGTCCTGTGTATTCCACACACTGCTTTTTTTCGTGCGCTTTTGGTTTATTTTTCTGTTCCTCACCGTCGTGCACTGCGGGGGACGGGTTATGGGGGGGAGGGTGGTGTGTGTGTGTGTGTGTGTGTGTGTGTGTGTTGTGCGTTTCTAACGAATCCCCATGAAGGAATACCAGACTGTAACTCATCAGCAGGTGTGGAACTGGGTAGGCGACATGCAAAGCGTTGGCAGCGCAACTCGCTTTTCCAGTTCATACGGCTCTTATTGTCTCTCTCTTTCTCTTTCTGTCCTTGTCTTTATCCTCCTCTGTGTCTCTTTCTCTCCCTCCTCCTCCTCCTCATACTTTCAGACTCCCTAATAGTTCATCACCTGTGCGCCTTTGTTCCCCCCCCTTTCTTTTCGTTTCATTCTCTCAAAACACAAGCTTTCCAGCATTATTATTGCTCCTCCTCCTCTTCCTCTCACTACTAACATACGCCTCTTATTTAATAAATACCAAAGCTGTTGCTAATCCGGCTACTAATGCTAATACGAATTGGCTAGCAAGATCTTGTCGTCGTCGTTGTCTAATTTATATTTCTCTCCTACATCTCTTTCTCTCCCCTTTCTACTGCTATGACTACAACTACTCTCTCTCTCTCTCTTTAGGCGTTTCCAGCACCCTTCAAAATGCGCAAATTTAAATAACGAATTGAAAATGCGTGTAATGGAAACGCATCAAATTCGCAAAAACACACGTGAAAGTTTTTACGCCCGCATGAGGTGTTTTTTTTTTTTTTGTTTTTTTTTTTTTTTTAGACGATTAAAAGGAATAATTATTCGCAAAACTGTAATGGAAACGTTTTTTTTTTTTTTTTTTTTTTTTACTACTCGCATTTCCAGGTCACATGATATACGTGCGATTGGCTGCGATATAAGTAAGCCTGCCCATTTTTTTTTGAGTCTGTGTCGCATATGATATGGTTAAAGGAAACACCGTCAATAGTTTTTTTTTATCAACATTTCGGTAACGCAAATTTCTAATGGAAACGTACCTTCTCTCTGTCCCTGTCTCTATCCTCCCCTTTTTTTCCCCCCACCCCATGTGATTCTACTCCCCTTCTGACTACTACTAATAAACTAATACTAATTATGAAATAATCCCTGTCGCTAATCCTTTTACTAATGCTAACACTAATTAGCTATTAACATCTCTTTTTTTTATTTCTCTGACCTTTCTCACCCTTATACTTTAATGCGTGTTAGTAATACTTCACCTTTGCTTTCTCCTCCTGTTTCAATATAACTGCTCTCTCTCTCTCTCTCTCTCTCTCTCTCTCTTCTCTCTCTCTCTCTCTCTCTCTCTCTCTCTCTCTCTCTCTCTCTCTCTCTCTCTCTCTCTCTCTCTCTCTCTCTCTCTCTCTCTCTCTCTCTCTCTGCCCCTGTCTGTGTTTCTCTTGGTTTCTCTCCGATATACCGTATGGGACTAAAACATGATATCTGCCATCATTTCTCCTCCACCTCTTCCTCCTCTTCCGCTTCTGACACACATAATAAACTGCTGC
>JACRUU010000008.1:13944888-13982388 GCA_030449085.1 Kryptopterus vitreolus | reverse complement strand
AAAGATGTCTATCACCTTTAGGAAAATATGACTCTCTGAAATAGCGACGCATCGACACCTTTACGCGCCTGGCGGTCGTTATTTTAGCAAAACGAGCAACCTTGTTATACTACTCGTGACCAACACGTCTCTCGTACACACTCGCGCTGACACGCAAACACATTCGACCGCAATCTGCCACGCTATCACTAAGTGTATTTAAAATGCTGTCGACTCGGTCGTGCTCTTTCAGTTGAAAGACCTGTGCGCTCGTACGATTAAGGATTGTTAATACGTTTGTATATAGGTGCCATTGAACGACTAGTAAATGTGTGAGCGAGGGAGGGAGGGATGTAGATCAGCCGTCTAAGGCGCTGGGTTACTGATCGGAAGGTTGAACCCCCGGTATTGACACTCTTGGGTCCTTGAGCAAGACCCTTTGCTCCAGGTGGCGCCGTATCATGGCTGGGATATGTGAAGGAAGAATTTCGCTGTGCTTTAATGTATATGCGACAAGTCTTGTATTCTATTCTGTATGTACACATACTGCCCCGTCATGGATTTCATCAAAAGTGTTTTCTTAACTCATGTCTAGAATATTTACCGTGAGCAAGGGTTAAAATAATGTCAAATAATAAGTATAATAATGTAAAGTAAAGAAACTGCATGACCACGGTACATACAGTGGTTATAAATATGTAATGAAGCATGCTTGTAATGAAGATTTCCTCTAATATTGTAAGTATACACGAATTTATCTATGGATTTTAGCAAATCTGCCCGTCAGGTGACTAGGGCTGGGCGATTAATTTGACTTAATGGTTCATGTCGACCATCCCCCCCCCCCCCCCCGGAAAATCCATTTTACGATTTCACCTGGCATAGTTCTGTTCATTACATTACACATGCGGCGAATCCGAAAGAGCTCGTTCATATGTCCATCATATGGTAACGCATGTTCGTAGGTCACATGTTCAACAGGCGTATATGGAAGCGCTTCGGGTCGGCCCGTTCGCTTCAGACGTTCAACAAGACAAAGCCCCGCTGTAGAAATTGTGCCAACTAAAGGTAGCAGCTTTTAGACGACTGATTTATCCCAGACAGAATCACGTTGTTGAATGGGGTGTGAGGCGTGTGCGGCGCTGCGGGATGAAACTCCAAAAGGTCGAAATAGCGTAACACATTTTCACCACTGTATCCAAAATCGATATTTGACAAAAAATATATAGTACGTATCGCCCAGCTGTACGTTCAACATCAAAAGGAAAAAAATAAGAAACCTGTGACCTAAAACCTTCCACACAGACACATATATCACCTTGTACAGTAGAAAATGTCATTAATAACCGAAACAGTAGTATTTTCAGTATATGATCCTGGTTCATTCACATGTATGGCATTTGGCGGATTCTCTTATACATTTTTTCCTTCATACGACTGAGTAAGTACAGGCTTAGGGGACTTGCTCAGGGGCCCTGGAGTGTTAGCTTGGCGTGGTCCAATGTCTACTCAGCTACAACATGAATGATACAATACTCCATATTAATACTTTTAAAAACTGAAAGTTTGATCTCCAGAAGTTAAAATACACTAAATATAATTTGACAAAGTCTGATTGTGTTACTTTTGCATGTGTGTGTGTGTGTTTGCGCGTGTGTGTGTGTGTGCGTGCACCCACACGGTACAGATGTCACATTAGTCTTGACATCATTACTATGGCAAAATCTACACACCCACACTGACTCACAATTTAACCTCACTACGTTACCTTCCTTCTCTCTTTCTCTCTCTCTCTTTCTTTCTTTTTTTTTTTTTTTTTTTTCACCGTGCAGAGGAAGACAGTAGCAGCAGTAGTGCCGGTGAGCCACTTCATACACACACACACACATCTCGCCCCCACACACCTCTCTCTCTCTCTCTCTTTATCTCTCTCTCTCTCTCTTTTTCTCTCTTTCACAGGAAGTGTGGGCATGATCTGTCGGCATAGCAGTGACACTAGACCTTTATTTATTTATTTATTTAATTTTTTTATCAGCTCTATATGATTGAGCACACTTTACTTCCCTATACGTCACCTTTAATTTAACCGAAAAATGTCGCAAGGCAAGGCGTGGACAGGATGTGTTTATCTATTTATTT
Organism: Kryptopterus vitreolus; assembly: GCA_030449085.1. NCBI lineage: Eukaryota > Metazoa > Chordata > Actinopteri > Siluriformes > Siluridae > Kryptopterus > Kryptopterus vitreolus. Next base: position 13,980,270 of record JACRUU010000008.1, on the reverse strand, counting down.
ATTTTTACATTTCTGGGGCGTCCGATGATTTCGTGTCTACGATTAAACAAGCTGATCCTCACACTTTCTGTCCATTTCTCGGTGCACGTTAAGTACGAAGGCAAGTCATGTGATTTTGCACGCAAGTCTGATGAGTGGAAAGAAAGAAAGAAAATAGAGTTTTATGGTCGACTAGGCAGCACTTTTATCCCACTCCTAAATCCAGTCTGTTCCGTCAAAAAACACTTTATTCGACATAATGAACCAGAATCCGATTCCAATACATACGATTAACACCTTCATAAGCTTTTTATAGTATATTATTAAGCAATAAATAAAAAGTTTATTGTTGAGGCCTATACCAGAACATGGAAGATGAGTGATACTGGAGGTTTTCAGCAAGTTTATTTGAAGATTGAAGAGAAATCAACCGTTCTCACGAAATAGTGTTTGCCCTTTGTACAATGTGTTTTTAAAAAAACCAAACAAACAAACAAAAAAAACTAAGTATGGAAATGAAATCTACTGTAAAAACTCCATTTTAACACCTGCCCTCTGTAAATATTTATGTATTGGTTATAAATGTGTCATTAAGGCTCTATCTATCTATCTATCTATCTATCTATCTATCTATCTATCTATAATCCTATCTATCTATCTATCTATCTACCTATTTCTATCGATCTAGATATCTATCTATCTATCTATCTATCTATCTATCTATCTATCTATCTATCTAGCTATAATCTAGTATCGTGCCTAATGACATATTTTTGCTGTGTGTATGTATATGTGTGTATATATATAGTATATATATACGGATGTGTGTGTGTGTTGTAGTGTGTGTATATATATATTATATATATATATAGTATATACTATATATATATATATATACACACACACACACACACACACCACAGAGTGAAGTATAGAATAATTGTCAGATATACTTTCATTGATCCATTCTATTTGTCTTTAACTGTACCACATAATTTACAATCTGCAAAATTAACTGACACAAATTTCTGAAACATCTATTTAGAAAAGGCGATATATTCTAAAAAGCAAAATGTGCCCATGTTCTTGTCTGTGTGGCAGCAAACACCAAATACTTACGTGTTAATTACAAGCAATAGAAATTCCCACAATAATTGAAAGAGATTGGTCGGAATGGTCCTAAATGAAACCGTGGCACAGCTCGTGCATCAATAGGGTCGTTATTAGCAGTTTAACGCTATTTCCTTCAAACGATAAAACAAGACGGCTGTTCCTTCTTGGAAGCACTAGGAAGAGTATTTCGCAGCTCGATGGGTAAGAGGCTCGGAGTTCAAGTCCCAGCACCACTACACTGTCACTGCTGTACCCGTGAGAAAGGCTCTAAGCCCCCAATTTCACTGGAAAAAAAGGTTACTATGGCAGGAGAGGAAAGAATCTCAGCTACGCACATTGATTGTAGCAGTCAGTGGATTGTATGTTTATCATTGAATATTTAGTCATTTGAATATGAACTGCTGTCAGTGTGTAGTTACAGAAGCAAACCTTGCAGTGAAGATTGAAAGCAATTGTGTACACATGTAAATCACACAGTGGTTTAATGGATCAAAGGGCACAGCAAGTTGTTCAGGATTGAGCATTAACTAAGGGACTATACTCTAATGTATGACAATAAATACCTATATATATATGTGTGTGTGTGTGTATGTATGTATGTATGTGTGTGTATATATATGTATATATATATATTATTAATATATATATTATTATATATTCAGACCTGTATATATATGGTTATGGTGTGTGTGTGTGTGTGTGTGTGTGTGTATCTCTCTGTCTCTCTCTCTCTCTGTGTATATATATAATTAATATATATATATATATATATAACATAGACACATATAATACAAATATACACGGGTGTTGTTTATCTCTATCTATCTATCTATCTATCTATCTATCTAGATCTCTGTCTCTCTCTCTCTGTATATATATATATATATATATATATATATATAATATTATAATTCCATTTATATGTATATATATCATATATATATATATATATATATAGTACTATATAATATATATTACACATATAACATAATATCAATATACACGTGTGTGTGTATCTCTATCTATCTATCTATCTATCTATTTATCTATCTATCTATCTATCTCTGTCTCTTCTCTCTATCTCTCTCTTTATATATATATATATATAATATATATATATATATATATATATATTTATATTTAATATAATAACATACAGCCTTTGTCTAAAAACTTTTTTTTTTTTTTTGGTATACTTTTGAGGATAAAAATTCGATCTCCAAATCATTTGTAATATTTAACATCTCACCGTGTATTAATAACTCCAATAACTCCAAGTAATGCATTGTGTAATGTCAATTAGCCCAAGAGTGCATCTGAATCACACACCATCATCTTTTAGTTACTGTTATAAATGCTAATTGTTAAATATTTTAGTAGCTTGAATACGAACTTACAGGTTTTAAAAACTGTACATTAATTATTGATATACACTGAAATTAGATCGATCGATGAATAATACACATGAATAACAGCCCATGCATCTGCAGGGCCTTCACATGTGCCAAATTTCTAGTTCTGTCATTAATACTTGTGTATAAATTGTGTATAAATGAGGTCAGAGGTTGCTGAGAGGATTTAGCAGAGTGAATTTCGTTGTAAAGTGTAACTATTTCCTGTACATATGACAACACACTCTTGAATACATGCACAAGTTAGCACCATACTGATGTCACAGCCGCACATCACTCCTTCCACACGACGTATTTATCATTTCAACTATTAGACCGCCAGCCGTGAAATGTGTTCTCCTCATTACCCCGAAGAATGTGATGTCACCTGCGATCTGAAACAACATCTAGACGACCTCTAAGTACACTTTGATTCGATCGCTGCAACCGCAATCTAACAGACAAAGCCGAAACCATGAAAGTGCATTAAAGCTGCTCGGTTTTGTTTTTCTCGCAAAGACACAAAAGATTACAATATCGCATATTACAGTACGACTGATCGCTCTGAACGGTTCTGGTTCGAAATCGTTAGTGCGTGCGGCTAGTCTTTGCTCTGTTTGTACTAGGTTGCACACGATGCACTTTATGTAGCTAGGACAAACTTAGTCTAGTCCTCAGCCTTGTGCTCTTGTGTTTGTGTTATATGCTGTTTTGTGTAGCACCAGGGTCCTGGAGAAACGTCTCATTTTCACCGTGTACTGCGTCAGCTATATATGGTTGAAATGACAATAAAACCTCTTGACTTGAAAAAAGGTGCGACTGGGAAGGGTGATGAAGTTTGGGAAAGCCACTTTCAGATTCATTTCAGATTCAGACGCGGTAAAAATTCCTCGTGTAAGTAAGTTGGTCAATAAACAAAGATTGAAATGGAAATAAACCGCTACAGTGTGATCATAATGTCACAAATTCAGCCATTCTAATGGAGCTCTAATGCCTGGCGATGGATTCTATTTTGACCTGTTGTGTTTCATTTATCAGTGTTATAACCATCAAACGTAGTCATTTGGTCATTAGTGTATCTGTTATTACAGGCGTGTTCTCTCTCTATCTCTCTCTCGCTCTCTCTCTCTCTCTCTCTATCAAGTGAGAGAGAGATTATTAATATATAGGACAAGTTCATGTTGTAAAGCTATCATGATTTATCAGAGTAAACGTGTGCAATGGCTAAGGTGAAAATGTGTCTGTTTTATTAAAGGTTTTGTTTTGTACGTTTAAGCGTACGTAAAACCTAGAATATACACCTTTATTTATTATTTATTTATTTATTTATTTATTTATTTTTTGCTCTCTGACGGCCATTTATACATTTTGAATGCCTTGAATTTAGTATAAAGGCATCATTAAGAGATTATTGCTCTGAAGGTATAGAATATAGTCAATATATAAGCGTTTAAGAGCCTTTACAACACGATGGCACGTTCATTATCCTTGCTGCTCATCCCATTCGCGAGTGAAGAAATGCGGGAACGCCCGACTGGCTTTTTCCGCCAATAGCGCGATAATTATACCGAAATCGTTCAAATTAAACGCAGACTTGCGTGATTATGTAGCATCGTAATTATCGCGGTGTTTCTCCACAGTAATTACGTCCAAATTTGGATATGAAATATAAGTTTAACAGTTTTTATTTAGATTATAGTGATTAGCAAAGATTGAAGACGTACTTATTTATATAACTACGTACATATGGATTAATTAAGAAACTGTATTGTTTAGTATAACTATTTTTTTTTTTCTTCTTTTTTTTTTTTTTTTTCTGCCCCCACAACATTATATAAGCCAATTTAACGCAACTCTGCTTAAACCGCTGTCGAACAACATTATTTCCTTCTAGTGACTTATTGCTATGAGTGAGGGATAGAAAGAAAAGAAAAAAAATCGTTACAATTAGTCCGGACAACTCGTATCCCTCAGCAGGAAAAGACAAAATGTATCTTGAGGAAATGTTCTTTCATTTTTTTTACAGCATATATGACAGCAAAAATATATTAAAAACCTAATCTAATATTGAACATGCCACAACGTATTAACTATCCTGGCAACTCATGTGCATTCTGTCATGTCAATTGGAGCAAGAATGCAGCACCCACACACACACACACACACACACACATGCATACACACAGGGTGATATTCCCTCGTTCCACTCCACACCTCTCTGAAGGTGATGACAGATTAAGGGGATTTCATTTCATGGCAGAGACTTCAGGCCAAAGTGCAATTCTGACCCCCCCCCCCCCACACACACACACTCACACTCACTACACACACACACACACACACACACACACACACACACATACTTGACTGGGTTAATCCCAAATAGTACAATAGTCCAGAATAGGCTCACTTTCTTTCTGATTTTGGATTTACACCCATTTGTACAGTGTGTGTGTGTGTGTGTGTGTGTGTGTGTGTGTGTGTGTGTGGTGTGTATGTGTGTGCGTGTCTTGGTGGGGACGGGGCAGGCAGGACATTCTTAACTCATAAGTCGTTCATTTATTTAACCTTTTTAAACAATATCCACGGGGCATTGTGTTCTGTTTCTAACAACCCAGGGTTCCCTTCTTTTTTTAAGGTCATGCGCTAAAATAGATTTGGACTCTTGTTGTCGTTCTCTATTGGAGGAAAAAAAACTTGCTAAAAAATGTTGCTAACAATGTATTGAAACCACTTGTTTGTGGTTTATACACTCTATCTGTCTCTCGATCTATCTATCTATCTATCTATCTATCTATCTATCTATCTATCTATCTATCTATCTATCTATCTATCTATCTATCTATCTATCGATCTATCTCTACTACCTACCTCTCTACTCTATCTATCTATCTATCTATCTATCTATCTATCTATCTATCTATCTATCTATCTATCTATCTATCTATCTATCTATCTATCTATCGACCTACCTCTCTCTATCTATCTCTCTATCTCTATCTATCTATCTATCTATCTATCTATCTATCTATCTATCTATCTATCTATCTATCTATCTATCTATCTATCTATCCATCTAGCTATCTATCTACCTACCTCCACCTCTCTCTCTCTCTCTCTATCTCTCTCTATCTATCTATCTCTCTATCTATCTATCTATCTATCTATGTCTAGTCTGTCTGTCTGTCTGTCTGTCTGTCTACCTACCATCCTACCTATCCTACCTACCTATCTTCCTACCTATCCATCCTACGTATTCTAATCTACCTATCTATCCATCCTACGTATTCTAATCTAATTCCTTTTGCAGTTGGAAATTACATTTTTTTTGGAGCTTGGATTATTGTGTTACTCCTTGTTTTCCTGTAGGTTTCCTCTGTGCTCTCTGGTTTCCTCCCACTGTTTAAAAACATTGCAGGTCCACGGATTGCCAATGCTGTATCACACGCATGTTAACGACTTGCCAAAACCGACTCTTTGCCGAAAGAATTTTACTCCGATTTATGTATTTTCTCACTTATTATTTGCTACGGGGCGGCACGGTGGCTTAGCGGTTAGCACGTTCGCCTCACACCGCCAGGGTCCGGGTTCGATTCCCGTCTCGGACATGTGTGTGTGGAGTTTGCATGTTCTCCCCGTGCCTCAGGGGGTTTTTCTCCGGGTTCTCCGGTTTCCTCCCCCGGTCCAAAAACATGCACGGTAGGTTGATTGGCACCTTGGAAAATTGTCCCTAGTGTATGAATGTGTGTGTGAATGTGTGAGTGTGTGCTCTGTGAATGGGTTGGCATTCCATCCAGGGTGTATCCTGCCTTAATGCCCATAGACGCCTGAGATAGGCACAGACTCCCCGTGACCCGAGGGAAGATCGGATAAAGCGGTAAAGATGAATGAATGAATGAATAATTTACTACGATTTATATATTTCTTTGTTTGTTTGTTTATTTTTCCTGTAAGCAAGGCAGCATCCTTGCTCCTGACAGATTTGTTTTCTTCCTCTCCCTGAAAAAAAAATGGAGTGAGATTAAAAAGAATAAGTGAGATAAAAAAAAAAAGAAAGGTTGTTAAAATGACAGTGATTTCTGTGTAGCTTAACATTGTTACACAACGGTGAAAAACACATCATCGACCGGCTCGATCGCGTCGTCGAAAACAGTGTTACTACGGCGATGACCTTTAACATTTGACTTTGTAACGGTGTAATTAGCGGCGTTCAATGTAACGACCGAGCGTTATCTGATTTCAAACTGATTAGCTACTGGATGCTAAACTGATTAGGGGAAGATGCTAAGCTGTGATTAAAAATAAATAAGTAAGCAAATAAATAAATAAATCTTAGTGTTTTTCCATTGCTCTTTTCCCTCACCTTTTAGTCCACGCTGCCTGCTCTTTTCTACGTGAATTCTGGGAAAGACTTGTGGTACCTGTACAAGTAAACCAATTGGATTAGTAATAGATTAATGTTAGTAATAGGTAGATAATTATAAATAGATCATTATAATTACCATGACAGAGTTTAGCTTTATAGCCAGAGATGGAAAAAGTACACACATCTTTCACTCAAGTAGAAATATACCCATTGGACTCGAGTTAAAGAATAAGACGAAATAAAAAAAATGTAAATACTGATTAGTATTAATACTGATTTAAAGTAAAGTATAAAATTCACAAATTCACAAAATACTGACTAGACTCGAGTTAAAGTCAAAATGTATAAATGTTAAATACTGACCAGTCTTGAGTTCATGTAAAGTCAAAATGTAAAAAATGTAAAATACTGAAAGACTCGAGTTAAAGTCAAAATGTATAAATGTTAAATACTGACTAGACTTGAGTTCATGTAAAGTCAAAATGTAAAAAATGTAAAATACTGAAAGACTCGAGTTAAAGTCAAAATGTATAAATGTTAAATACTGACTAGACTTGAGTTCATGTAAAGTCAAAATGTAAAAAATGTAAAATACTGAAAGACTCGAGTTAAAGTCAAAATGTATAAATGTTAAATACTGACTAGACTTGAGTTCATGTAAAGTCAAAATGTAAAAAATGTAAAATACTGAAAGACTCGAGTTAAAGTAAAAATGTATAAATGTTAAATACTGACCAGACTTGAGTTCATGTAAAGTCAAAATGTAAAAAATGTAAAATACTGAAAGACTCGAGTTAAAGTCAAAATGTATAAATGTTAAATACTGACTAGACTTGAGTTCATGTAAAGTCAAAATGTAAAAAATGTAAAATACTGAAAGACTCGAGTTAAAGTCAAAATGTATAAATGTTAAATAAAAAAAAAATCTGACTAGACTTGAGTTCAAAGTGTAAAGTCAAAAATGTAAAAAATGTAAAATACTGAAAAACTCGAGTTAAAGTAAAAAAAAAAAAAAAAAACATGTATAAATGTTAAATAAAAATGACTAACTTGAGTTCATGTAAAGTCAAAATGTAAAAAATGTAAAATACTGAAAAACTCGAGTTAAAGTCAAAATGTATAAATGTTAAATACTGACTAGACTTGAGTTCATGTAAAGTCAAAATGTAAAAAATGTAAAATACTGAAAAACTCGAGTTAAAGTCAAAATGTATAAATGTTAAATACTGACTAGACTTGAGTTCATGTAGTCAAAATAAAAAATGTAAAATACTGAAAGACTAAAAATTTAAAAAATGAAGCTTGAGTTCAAAATCAAAATGTAAAAAATGTAAAATACTGAAAAACTCGATTAAAGTCAAAATGTATAAATGTTAAATACTGACTAGACTTGAGTTCATGTAAAGTCAAAATGTAAAAAATGTAAAATACTGAAAGACTCGAGTTAAAGAAAGTCAACATTAAAAAAAGGAAATACTGAAGTTATAAATAAGTTAAAATTAAAAAAAAAATCAAAATGCTGACTAGACTTGAGTTAAAATAAAGAAAAAATGTAAAAGATTTATATACTGACCAGTTAAAGTAAAAAAAAAAAAAAAAATTAACATATATACTAGATTTAAGTTAAAGTAAAAATTTAAATACTGAGTAGACTCAAAGTAAAGTGAAAATGTGAAAAAATTAAACAAAATGTAAAAATAAAAAAAAACTGAAGTGTTAAAGTAAAGTAAAAATTTAAAAAATGAAGCCAAAATGTAGCCATAAACCTTTTTGGGTCCATGTTAACTCACATTTTATATCATGAAAAAAATTAAAAATGTTAAAAAAAAAAAGTGCTTTAAACCTCCATCTCAGAAAAAAATTAACTGAACGTTATTTACAAGCAACAAGCTATTTATTTATCTAATTATCTATTTATTTATTTATTTATTTTGTGATTTCAAGACGGACGTTTTTGTTTTGCTATTTGTTGTTAGCTTTGTAAGCGCTAGCATTGAACTTTTGGCCTTCTGATTAGAATCACTTTAACCTGTCGACCCAAAGTGTTAAAAAAATAAAAAAATAAAAAGTGGATTCATGGGAGATCTAGAAATGGTACGAATGCCGTTTACATTCATGCATATACTGTTGATCCAGATTTGTTTACCTTTAGCGTTCATTTGCGAGCGAGTCATGCTATCTATTGCTCTCTCTGTTGATCTGAATGAAGACATGAACTGATGTGGCTGATCTAGCATAACGTCGACATGTCGCCTAGACATCGCAATAGGTTCCCCAGGCATCAGAATCTTTGCATTAACCGAGGTGCATGTGTGAGAGAGACATTAACATATTGATAACTCTGAAAGTGTAAATAAAGAGGGCAATTATGTGCGTGTGTGTGTGTGTGTGTGTGTGTGTGTGTGTGTGTGTGTGTGTGTGTTGGATGCTTTTGGTAGTAGTTTTCCGAAGGTAAAATCCTGACCTCCATATAAGTAGTCAAGTTTGCCTTGAGGATGTGCGTGTGTGTGTGTGTGTGTGTGTGTGTGTGTGTTGTACGTCAGTAGGTAAGTAAATGCTTTGGGATGTGTTTACCCTGAGGAAGGAAGCTGTCATTGCTGTTTGCTTCTGGGCAGAGAACAACTCCACCTCTTCCTGATAGACAGCAAGGGGCTTTAAGTGTGTGTTTAACCGAAAAAGTAGGATTAATGATATAAAGTGGATCTTTATATCGAGACACGAGTGCTATTATTATTATTATTATTATTATTATTATTATTATTATGATTATACTTTATCAGATTTATACACGTACAAAGTTGATCATTGAAGAGATAATGTATCTCTAAAACACCCCCCCCCCCAACCCCTTCTTGCTCTCTCAGGTTCCACCAGTTTGATTGACGTTTGCTTTTTGAGAGGGGTGTCCGGTTTCGCTGCGGCATTCTGGAAAGGCCAGCTTGCATTCCTGACCAGGTCATGAACTGCCCACCCTTTTTTTTTCTTCTTTTTGTCTTTTTTTTTTCCTTTTTTGACCCCATGCACCCATTCCACCTCTCTCCACCTTTGGATTTATGGAAGTATCTTTATTATTAAGGGTAACGGCTATTAATAGCATTTTACGCATGCGAACAGGGCAACCATATGACACGGTGATTTCATCATCACGTCGCAACACGCTGAGTGATTGGACCGCGGTGTCATCGGAATGTTTGGGTTTCATCAGTACTGTTGGTCATGACATTAAACACTATAAGTTCCAATTTACTCTTTGTGAAGTGGTTTGTCCCATCAAATGTGTTATTTTCCAAAGGAAAAAGTAATACAAGGCATAGTACATAACAGAATTCCAATACAAAAAGATTAGCTAATCGGATAGTTAGGCTTATAAGCGCTAAAACAGGAGGAGCATTTACTACACACCTAAAAGAAGCAAACATGAGACTTAACCTAATGTGGCTCGAACCTGAAAGTCCAGCTAAGCCAGCTATGCGATGCTAATGGCTAATCTGGACCCTCAGAGCTAATGTGAATAGCTTATGGGCAGACCAGAAAGAACATTACATTGAATGTTAAAGATTATTTATGAGAACATGCTTTATTAAGCAACTCGCACGACTTTCACCGTAGCAGCACTGCAGCACAATTCGCCTGAAATTTAGCACCGAGCTCTTATCAGAAGATATAACGCAGATTCTGCTGGACATTTCGCTCACACCATGACAGTCCCCAAAAACAACATGGTATTTATTTTTTTTCCTCTTTGTCTTATTTTTAGAGTGGCCCAATTTAGAAAAAAAAAAAAATCATCAGATAAGCCATTTTGATAGCACATGTGTCTTTAGTGTCATGTTCCATCAGCTTGTCTCTCGTTTCACTATTCACACGGACGCCCTCGTATAACCCTGCGCACGCTTTACCTTTTGGTTCCTCCTTCTCGCTGTTCTGTCCAAGATTACAGTGTAAAATGATTGAAGGTGTCACATATTATAGCATAGTCTTAAACGGGATAGCAGGAGCGTTACTTTTTCCCCCGAAGACTGACCGCACCTCAGACGTCCTCACGTAGACCAGCACCTGACTTTACTAACACTCTCGTAGATAAAAAAGCGCACGTCTCCCCGAAATATAGTGGAACATTATGTAGGAGAGTTGAGGTTATTATACCAACAAAATTTGGAATGGATGTTCAAAACGCTCAGATTACAAACCTTGTCAGGTGTCCACAAGCTCCCTCCAAACCCCCCCCCCCATCTCTCTCTCTCTCTCTCTCTCTCTCTCTCTCTCTCTCTCTCTCTCTCTCTCTCTCTCTCTCTCTCTCTCGTGTGTCTGGATATATATATATATATATATATATATATATATATATATTATATATTATATATGGTTTGTGGCTCAATGATATATATATATATATATATATATATATATATATATATATATATATATATATCATATCATTCATTCATTCATTCTACCCTCTTCTACCGCTTTATCCGGATCTTCCCTCGGGTCACGGGGAGGAGTCCTGTGCCTATCTCAGGCGTCTATGGGCATTAAGGCAGGATACACCCTGGATGGAATGCCAACCCATCGCAAGACACACACACACACTCACACACATTCATACACTAGGGACAATTTTCCAAGGTGCCAATCAACCTACAGTGCATGTTTTTTGGACCGGGGGAGGAAACCGGAGAACCCGGAGAAAAAACCCCTGAGGCCACGGGGAGAACATGCACAAACTCCACACACACACATGGCCGAGACGGGTAATCGAACCCGGACCCTGGCGGTGTGAGAGGCGAACGTGCTAACCACTAAGCCACCGTGCCCCCCCCAATATATATATATATATATATATATATATATATATATATATATATATATATATATATATATATATATATATAGATAAATTGAACAAGAATCCAACCAGCAGTGAGTCTAAGATGTCCATTAGAAGAGAGTGTTAGTTAAAGAAAAGCATCTCCCATGTCATGCTGTCAGCAACGGCACCTCATGCAATAGACGTGTCGCAAAATCATTTCTTGACCACAAAACGTTGAAGGCTGTGAGAAGTTCAGCAAAGCTTCACTTATCATTCAGAATACCACAGCATAAGTGGTACAAACATGTAGAAACTGAATCCATCTTCAAAGATTTACAGGAGGTTTACGCTTCGACCGGAGCGTCTTCTGATGAGAGGGGATGAAGGAATTCAGCTATCTGCTTTTATCTAAACAAACAAACAAACAAATAAATAAAGAAATATGTAGAGAGAGATATTTATCTATCTTTCTATCGATCTATCTATCTGTCTGTCTGTCTGTCTGTCTGTCTTTCTGTCTGTCTATCAATCTATGTATGTGTACATGTGTCTGTCTGTCTGTCTGTCTCTGTCTATCTGTCTGTCTGTCTGTCCGTCCATCTATCCATCCACCTCCTCCTACATATCCCTCCATCCCTTCTTTTCTGTCTGTCTGTCCATCCATCCATCCATCCACCTCCTCCTACATATCCCTCCATCCCTTCTTATCTATCTATCTATCTATCTATCTATCTATCTATCTATCTATCTATCTATCTATCTCTATCTATATATCTATCTATCTATTCATCTCTGTCTGGCTGTCCCTACTCCTCCTACATATCCCTCCATCCCTTCTTTTCTGTCTGTCTGTCTTTCTGTCTGTCCATCCGTCCATCCATCCACCTCCTCCTACATATCCCTCCATCCCTTCTTTTCTATCTATCTATCTATCTATCTATCTATCTATCTATCTATCTATCTATCTATCTATCTATCTATCTATCTATCTATCTATCTATCTATCTATCTATCTATCTATTTATCTCTGTCTGGCTGTCCCTACTCCTCCTACATATCCCTCCATCCCTTCTTTTCTATCTATCTATCTATCTATCTATCTATCTATCTATCTATCTATCTATCTATCTATCTATCCGTCTATCTGTCTATCTGTCTATCCGTCTATCTGTCTATCCGTCTGTCTGTCTGTCTGTCTGTCTGTCTGTCTATGTATGTCTATCTATCTATCTATCTATCTATCTATCTATCTATCTATCTATCTATCTATCTATCTATCTATCTATCTAACACAAAACATTTGTTTTACTGATGCCTCAAGTCTCAAATCAAACACCAAAATCTGCCGTGATGCACAAATGTGCCAATTAAAACCATCTGTGTGAAAACTTCTGACAAGCGCAAACACACACACACACACACACACACACACACACACACACACACACACACACACACACACACACACACACACACACACACATATAATTTTTTTTACCAAGGGCAGGAATGCATGAGGTGCCTCACATCCTAAAGTCAGTTTTGCACTCTCTTTGATAGATCTCCCTGAGGCATGGCTGAAAGTCTGAGGCAATTTCAGTCTGTGGAGTGAGGATGTTACAGTGTGTACATGTACAGGTGTGCAGCACTTGTGTATGTGTGTCTGGAAGAAGGTGAAGAGAGCTGAAATTACTCGCTTGACTTGGAATGTGATTAGATTTCTGATGCTGCCAGCCATGCTTCATTTATAATTAGATGTATGTGTGTCTGTGTGTGTGTGTGTGTATATGTGTGTATGTGTGTGTATGATTAGTTCTGTGACATCATATCGAGGACCGATGTCTCAGTTCCTAAACTGATAAGACATCGGGATGTGCACAAATACACACACACACACACACACACACACACACACACACACACACACACACACACACACACACACACACACACACACAAACTTGTGCACACACATACACAGAGTTTCATCATGCCACAGGCACTTTTCTATATCAAAAAGGATTTGACACACACGTGCACAAATGCGCATCTACCATCTTCTGTCGCTATCTTTTTATCTGTTTATCTGTGAGTGTCTGTCTGTGTGTTGGTTGTGTCATTGGATTTCTGTCCCTCGAGTCTCGGACACAATCAGACAGCAGCTGATACTTCCTGCTCGCATAATTAACCAAGTTAATTAAGATCTTAATTGGCCAATACTGTGACAGGGGCAGGTGCTAATCCACTTGGGCTGCTCCTATAGGCCACTGAATTCGGTTAGTGCTCTCAAATTGCCCCAGTTAAAGTCAAACTATACGCCTGAGCATCCTACAGGGAAATGCCAGGGCTGTACATGAAATGAAAACTCTAATGTCTCATGCTCATTAAGAATACAAGTGAGGAACGTTCGTATGGGGGGCGTGGGGGTGGGCGGGGGGGGGGGGGGGGGGGCTGACACGATACAGTTCTTTAGGCATGGTTTGTGTGAAAGCTAGAAGCTAGATGTGCACTGGTTGTGGTATGAAATAGGAGCTTGTTAGCCTAATGCTGGGCTAATGATGATGTTTCATATGTTACATCATCGATGTAGAGACCGATAATGGATGATGAACACATGTGATAGATGTAGCAGAGGCACGGGGTTGATGGATAAAGCTAAAGCTAGAATTCCATGTGGCGCATATATATATATATATATATATATATATATATATATATATATATATATATATATATATATATATATATATATATATATATATATATAATCGGGGGGCACCGTGGCTTAGTGGTTAGTTAGCACGTTCGCCTCACACATCCAGGATTCCGGGTTCGATTCCTGTCTCGGCCATGTGTGTGTGGAGTTTGCATGTTCTCCCCGTGCCTCAGGGGGTTTTCCTCCGGGTTCCCGGTTTCCTCCCCGGTCCAAAAACATGAATGAATGGTAGGTTGATTGGCACCTTGGAAAATTGTCCCTAGTGTATGAATGTGTGTGTGTGTGTGTGTGTGTGTGTGTGCGCCCTGCAATGGGTTTGGCATTCCATCCAGGGTGTATCCTGCCTTAATGCCCATAGACGCCTGAGATAGGCACAGACTCCCCGTGACCCGAGGGTAGTGTAGTGACCTGTAGTGTGCACATGTGTGTGCGTGTGTGTGTATGTATAATGTGTGTGTGTGTGTGTGTGTGTGTGTGTGTGTGTGTGTGGTGTGTATTTTAAAAAATTCTGTTGTTTTGTTGAAAACTTCCATGTTGTGAAATTAAGACAAAATGTATTTATTTATTTATTTATTTATTTATTTTTCTCATTCCAAGAAATGTTCTTACTTACTCAGTGCTTAGTTCCAAATGTATCTGTCAAAAAATACTAATACTATCTTGAATACAGATCAGGATTAAGGAAGGTGACTACATTTCCTACAATCCACTGCATCATCGCCTAGCGTGACTTTCTGCGCCTGATTTATATTCACAATCATTAACACTTGGGTATATTAGAACTAGCAGTTCTCTTTGTCTGCTAATGCTTCTTGTTCGTATTTCCCATCGCCTTGCTGAGGTTCTAGTTAGTTTTGTTAGACCAGCAGAATGATCACCAGCAGACGCCTTTAACTGAACACGCTCCCGAGATCTCCACGGCCGCCCCCCCCCCCTTCCCACATGAAAACAGTCCACAAAATACTTCCAGGGATTTTCCGTTACACGGTTACACCAAAGTTACTCTATGACACAATGCATGGTTGTGTAATAAAGACGACTTTCCCTCGATCCTTGTTTTGTTTGTAGTGTAACAGTGCCGGTCTGGACCGGGATGAAATCACAGAGCTTATCAAGTGTCTATATATACATATGTAAATGTTTTATGTTTCTAATCTCTAGATTCAGAGTAGTAAATTGTCTGGCCTGTTTCAGTGTTACTGGTTTCTTTATTTGGGTTCACTGCAAGGGAGGGAGGGAGGGAGGGGGAGGGGGGGCGTTTGGAAGTGTCCCAAAAGACCTGCCCCATAGTCAGGACATATAGCAGCCAGTTGTTCAATTATGCAAGTATCCGGATGCCCTGGGAGGTGACAGGGCCACTTCCATCTTGAGAACAGCTGTGACATTGGAGCAAGGCTGAAGCATAATACTTTGCGTTGGAGTGCCTGTCCTTGAGTGGAAAAAGCTTGAAACACATCTGTGTTCTGGGGCAGTGGGAATGTAGAAATATGCTTTGCGCATATCCAGTGACATAAACCAGTCCCGTGGCTGCACAGCACGGGTTACATCTGATAACTTGAGTATGCAAAAGTGGCGGGCTTTTAGGTACCAGTTCAACCCTCTAGCATTTGGAAATGGACAGAAAAGCATTGTGAAAAAGAAAGCGTTTTCAATCCTGACGCCTAGGATCAGATGGGATAATGTTGGAAGTGAAGTTTTTACTCCAGTGACCAATCCTATTGGCGTCCTGTACGGGCCTCGATTATTGGTAGGGCCACTATTTAAAGACACAGGATGGCTGGGAAATGCTCTACTTTCGGGTAAGAACCAGGGATAAGTGATAATATGGGTAGCATATTTATTTCTGGCAAGCGTGCACAGTGAAAGAGTGTAATACTCATGTATAATTCACCGTTAAAGTTTAAAACATTGAATCTATTCATTATAATTAACGAATAGTAGAGAAAAGCCAGACAAGGCGGAAAAATGATTTCCATATATAATACATCAACGCTTTTCAGTATTGATGTAAAGATGCTGCATGGTATTGTATTATATGATAGGTTTTTCGAATGAAGCATTTATAAATCTTACAAAACGAATTAGAATTCATTCACAAAAATCACTTTTTTTCACAAAAAGATTGGGGACAATTGACCAATAAGACTTGTAGCCACAAGAGTATAAATTCTGTTACTGGTGTGTGTGAGGAGAGATTTGTTTATTTAGGAATAAGGTCAGTAGGTAAAGCTTATTGTCATGGCGCTGGCTTTGTGCACAGAGGCATTGTCATGCCGGAAAATGTCCTGCCAGCACTTCCTAGACATTTGTGTAGCTGGAACTTATGGGGCCCATATATGAATGGAACGTCAGGTGTCCAGACAAGGGAATTCCCTAACGACAAAACGTATTAAATAGAAAGAGTGATGGATTCAAACAGATCCAGATTCGCCCTAAACGCCTTTTGTGTGCCACACGTCGAAAATGGACTCACATTATGGAATCGGATACTTGTTATAAAATGAAAATTTCAATTCCTCTTATCTATTCCTGGATGCATTTTGTTTTTCACCTGGCAACCTGCCGGGACCTTCCGCGCCGTCCAATCGGTCGGGACCTTCCTCGCTTCCAATCGGCCAGGACCTTCCGCGTCATCCAAATCTGCCGGGACCTTCCATGCCGACCAACCCAAGACGAAGCTAAACTAATATGATGCGAGCAAGGTGTCATGACCAACATGATAAAGCATCTGCGTTTGGTTCACGGAATTCAAGGAATTGATCATCGATAAGCGGAATTGCTCAAATTAAAATGATACCCCACCCTAGGTGTGTGTGTGTGTGTGTGTGTGGTGTGTGTGTGTGTGTGTGTGTGTGTGTGTGTGTGTGTGTGTGTGTTGTGTGTGTGTGTGTGTGTTGTGTGTGTGTGTGGGGAGAGAGAGAGCGAGCGAGTGAGTGAGAGCGAGTAAACAGGGCAGGTAACAGCCACAGAGGACTTGAAGGCATAGGCCTATAATCCACTCTTTGTTGGTGGTTTTGTTGCTGTTAAGTAAAGTCTTTGTTACACCAAGTGTGTGTAACACAAAACAGAATCCAAACACGATTAAGGCGGGCTGAACAGACGACGGCTCAAAAGGAAAAGTGCCTTTTAATACTGTTACGCAATCCCCCCCCCCCTCTTACTCCCCCCCACCCCTTATTCCAATATGTGCAATAGATTAGCTCTCTTTGGTTTGAAGTCATCTGATCGAAGTCTTTTCTCCGTGAAACAAATGACAGACGTGAGACATGACTAACCCTGCCTTTCTCTTTTACACCTGCAAATGCACACGCGCGCGCACACACACACACACACGCACACAGGCGCACAGGCGCACGCACGCACGCAAAACAATCTAATGGTTGATGTCAGTTTGTGGTTTAATAAAAGCACTTTGTGTGACTGAGGGAGTAAGGTCTTTGCTACACACACACACACACACACACACACACACACACACACACACACACACACACACACACACGACACACACATACACACCTGGACTGCTGCGGGCAGGAAACCTCACTTAACTGTCACCAGTTCTGATTGCCCTTCAGTGCACTTATAGTACTGGGAATCACACAGACACAAATAAGTACACACACACACACACACACACACACACACACAACAAGTTCTTATAATGTTTGTCGCCTAAGTAGTATAAATTCACATTTACATTTGTGGCATTTGGCAGACGCCCTTATCCAGATCGACTTACAACTGAGTGAGGGTTAAGGGCCTTGCTCAAGGGCCCACAAGTGGCAGCTTGGTGGTGGTGGGGTTTGAACCCATGATCTTCCGGTCCAGAGTCCAACACCTTAACCACTGGGCTACACCACCTCCCTACTAATTTCAGTACAATTCTGTTATATTATAGTACACTGTATATTATAGTACACTGTCGTACTTATAGCAACCCAGTACATTCATTACCAGTTACATGCACACTTGCATTAAAAAACAGAAACATGCACCTGTATCCATCAAATAATATCTTTGACTTACTCTCACAGTCACCCCCCCTAGGCACTTTTATGAAGTCGTAGCGCTTGAGGGCATCATCGGACACTGTTGCTTTACCTTTCATTTGCACACGTTTGCATATGATATACCGTATTCAAATCTTTAGATACATTGCTAAATAAATAAAGTTGCTTTTTTTTTATTTTAAAAGGATCTTTCATGCAAAGGCATTTTTTAAAGGAATTTTATAAGTCAGGAACAATACACGATTTAACGTCCTATTTTTGTATTGTACTAATCAAGGAAATGGACTTTTTCTCGAATATTTGTGCCCAATAGAGCGCTTTAGAAAACTGACAGTGGTTGGTGCTGGTGTTTCCCCGTTTTTCTGCGCTTTTTGCAGCACCTATTGCCCCTCTCTTTGTGATTAGCCGATATACTATATATATATATATATATATATATATAATATATATATATATATATATATATATATCGATATATATATCGAGGTCAAACGCTTTGCTCTCAAGGACCCCCAGTCAACTTTTTTTGTGGAAAAAATACAAACGGGAGAAATGAACAAACGTTATCATCTATCATCGTCCTGTCAGTCATCGCGTCTCGCCGCTCGCGCCGCTCGTCACGTGACTCGCGCTCTCTTCAGCCTTCCTCGTGTTCGTATTGAACACACGTCACTTCATAAATGTTTTTCCGACTGAACTAGACTTTATTCTCGACGTGTCCTTTGTCACAATGGGATATTTGGAGGGCTGGAACAAATGACCTCGTGGGCTGGGTTCGATTGAATCGCCCTGGTATGTGTAGAATAGTCTTTATTTGTCACATATACATTACAACACAGTGAAGTCCTTTCTTTGCATATATCCCAGCTTGGTTTTTTTTTGTTTTTTTTGGGAAGCTGGATTAAGAGAAGCCATGGTTGGTGCACAGATGGTCTTGCTTGAGGACCCAAGGGTGGCAGCTTGGCGATACCAGGGCTCGAACCCCCGACCTTCCGATCAGTAACCTCACCGCTGAGCATAACACAGCCCCCATGTGACAAACAAAGGCTATTCTACACTATAAAGATACACTATATTGACTGTATTGACTATATATAGTGTACTATGTATAGTGTACACATAATTATGTAGAATTTTGTTATGTTTGTTTCTGTGTCTCATATTTATTACTGTACAGCTGCTCTGGCACCGTCTTTATTGTTAAAAGCGCTACATAAATATAGGTGACTTGACTTGGACTATTATTTACAAACCTTTTCGAGCACCTTTGGAATGAATTGGAACACCGACTTCACTCCAGGCCTTGTCAACTTAATCCATGCCTGACATTGCGATCACTCTTGGGCACAAATCTTGGTGTTTAAATTGTTGGCAAATAAGAAGACGACCAGAAGATCATGGGTTCAAGACCCACCACCACCACCACCAAGGTGTCACTAGTGGGCCCTTGAGCAAGGCCCTTACCCTCAATTGCTCCTTTGTAAGTCGCTCTGGATAAGGGCGTTTGCAATGTAATGCAGTATAATGAATTCATGATGCCATCAGTGAATTGCAGCTTCCCAACACCAGCAGCACCCATGCATCCCCACATACAGATACTGCCACCACCATGTTTCACAATGTATCTTTGGCAGGTGGTAGCCCATTGGTTAAGGTGTTGGCCTCTGGACTGGAAGATCACCGCTTCAAAACCCACCACCATCAAGCTGCCACTAGTGGGCCCTTGAGTAAGGCCCTTAAGCCGTAACATGCCGTAAATGCAATGTAATGAATTCATGATGCCATCAGTGAATTGCAGCTTCCCAACACCAGCCGCACCCATGCATCCCCACATACAGATACTGCCACCACCATGTTTCACAATGTATCTTTGGCAGGTGCTAGCCCATTGGTTAAGGTGTTGGCCTCTGGACTGGAAGATCACCGGTTCAAAACCCACCACCATCAAGCTGCCACTAGTGGGCCCTTGAGTAAGGCTTTTAACCCGTAACATGCCGTAAATGCAATGTAATGAATTCATGATGCCATCAGTGAATTGCAGCTTCCCAACACCAGCCGCACCCATGCATCCCCACATACAGATACTGCCACCACCATGTTTCACAATGTATCTTTGGCAGGTGGTAGCCCATTGGTTAAGGTGTTGGCCTCTGGACTGGAAGATCACCGGTTCAAAACCCACCACCATCAAGCTGCCACTAGTGGGCCCTTGAGTAAGGCTTTTAACCCGTAACATGCCGTAAATGCAATGTAATGAATTCATGATGCCATCAGTGAATTGCAGCTTCCCAACACCAGCCGCACCCATGCATCCCCACATACAGATACTGCCACCACCATGTTTCACAATGTATCTTTGGCAGGTGGTAGCCCATTGGTTAAGGTGTTGGCCTCTGGACTGGAAGATCACCGGTTCAAAACCCACCACCATCAAGCTGTCACTAGTGGGCCCTTGAGCAAGGCCCTTAACCCTCAAGTCGCTCTGGATAAGCGGCTTCTGTAAATGTAATGTTCACAGAAGAATGGAAGATGATTATAATTATAGAAGTCATGATAAAATGATGAGTCTTACAGCGAGGTGTTCCGATTTTTTATTCTTTTATTCGACTCGATCCGTATGCTAGCAGCAAAAAGTAATGTCATTTCTATATTACAGTGGCGTACATGTCTGTAAAGTTTAGTGAATTGTAACCGGGCTGAAACGAGAGCGATCGCGCTATTAAAGGCGCTAATAGATATCGCGCAGATCAGCTCGGCCGAGGTGTTTCCACGCTTACGCTGAAATGCCTTCATTTCTTCTCTTCGCCGTTTCATGCTCTTCTTTTAACAATTCCCCGCACCGAGCGCTAATGAACACTCCCCAAGCCCCGTATCTCATCCGTTTCTCCTCTCGCCCCGCTTCCGAGAGGAGAAAAAACGCTCAGAGGTAGAGAAAGGTAAAACGGAAAAAAAAACTAACGCACGGAGAATAAAAAAAAAAAAGAGGGACGATTACTTAATTTTCCCTTTCATCATCCTTTCATCACATTTCGGAGTGGAATTTCCCCTCGCTGAAAAGGTGTGAAGACACAGCTCATCACAAGGAGATAAAATGGTGCCGCAGTCAGCATCTCTCAGTCCGGGCCCCTAATAAGTGAGAAGCCGAATAGAGCACGTGCGTGCAGAATATGCTTTTTATTATTTTAGCCTGGAAGGGGGCGACGTATCGACCGAGCGAAAGCGGATATCTGCCATTAAACGCTGCAGCCGCAGCACTGAGAACTGGGAGCTGGAGCTGCTACATGAGCTTATCGCGAACCTCACCATATTTACAATATGGCATCTACATTACACTGTAACAATAAGCTATTAACAGTAAATACATCTGCTGGGCTAATGTGTCTGCCTGAAACTGAAGACACACACACATGCACAGAGAGAGAGAGAGAGAGAGAGAGAGAGAGAGAGAGAGAGAGAGGCAGATACAGTGCCATAGACAACAAGTAAAGTCACACAGCAGCATCAAGATTACAAAATCTCACGGTTCCGAGCTGATGCATTGCTTGTGTGTGTGTGTGTGTGTGTGTGTGTCAGAGAGATTCTCACCATCACTATCACCATCACTCTCACTGACCTTCTCACTATCACACTCACTGTCCCTCTCACCTCTCACTGTCTCAACTATCACTGTCACTCACTATCACTCTCACTGTCCCTCTCACTGTCACTCTCACTGTCACTCTCACTGTCACTCTCACTGTCCCTCTCTCTGTCCCTCTCACTGTCCCTCTCACTGTCACTCTCACTGTCCCTCTCACTATCACTGTCCCTCTCACTGTCCCTCTCACTATCACTGTCCTTCTCACTGTCCTTCTCACTATCACACTCACTGTCCCTCTCACTATCACACTCACTGTCCCTCTCACTATCACACTCACTGTCCCTCTCACTATCACTGTCCTCACTATCACACTCACTGTCCCTCTAACTGTCCTTCTTACTATCACTCTCTCTGTCCCTCTCACTATCACTCTCTCTGTCCTTACTATCACTCTCACTGTCCCTCTCTCTGTCCCTCTCACTATCACTCTCACTGTCCCTCTCTCTGTCCTTACTATGACTCTCACTCTGACTCTCACTGTCCCTCTCACTCTCACTGTCCCTCTCACTGTCCTTACTATCACTCTCACTGTCCCTCTTACTCTCACTGTCCCTCTTACTCTCACTGTCCTCTTTACTATCACTCTCACTGTCCCTCTCACTGTCCTTCTTACTATCACTCTCACTGTCCTTCTTAATATCATTCTCACTGTCCCTCTCACTGTCCTTCTTACTATCACTCTCATTGTCCTTCTCACTATCACTCTCATTGTCCCTCTCTGTCTCTTACTGTCCTTACTATGTCCTCTACACTCTCACTGTCCCTCTTACTCTCACTGTCCTCACTATCACACTCACTGTCCATCTCACTGCCCTTCTTACTATCACTCTCACTGTCCCTCACTGTCCTTCTTACTATCACTCTCACTGTCCCTATCACTGCCCTTCTTACTATCACTCTCACTGTCCCTCACTGTCCTTCTTACTATCACTCTCACTGTCCCTATCACTGCCCTTCTTACTATCACTCTCACTGTCCCTCTCACTGTCCTTCTTACTATCACTCTCACTGTCCCTCTCACTATCACTCGCTGTCCCTCTCACTACCACTGTCCTTCTCACTGTCACTCTCACTGTCACTCTCACTGTCCCTCTCACTATCACTCTCACTCTCACTGTCCCTCTCACTATCACTATCACTCTCACTCTCACTGTCCCTCTCACTATCACTATCACTCTCATTCTCTCACTGTCACTATCACTCACTATCACTCTCACTATCACTCTCATTGTCCCTCTCTCTGTCCTTACTATCACACTCACTGTCCCTCTTACTCTCACTGTCCTCACTATCACACTCACTGTCCATCTCACTGCCCTTCTTACTATCACTCTCACTGTCCCTCACTCTTCTTACTATCACTGTCTCACTGTCCCTCTTACTATCACTCTCACTGTCCCTCTCTCTGTCCTTCTTACTATCACTCTCACTGTCCCTCTCACTGTCCCTTCTTACTATCACTCTCACTGTCCCTCACTCCCTTCTTACTATCACTCTCACTGTCCTACTCTCTCTACTATCACTCTCACTGTCCCTCTCACTATCACTCTCACTACCACTGTCCCTCACTCACTATCACTATCACTGTCTCACTGTCCCTCTCACTATCACTCGCTGTCCCTCTCACTACCACTGTCCTTCTCACTGTCACTCTCACTGTCACTCTCACTGTCACCTCTCACTATCACTCTCACTCTCACTCTCAGTCCCTCTCACTATCACTCTCATCACTATCACTCACCTTTCACTCTCACTGTCCCTCTCACTCTGTCCTTCTCCGTCCTTACTATCACTCTCACTGTCCCTCTCACTCTCACTGTCCTTCTTACTATCACTCTCACTATCCCTCTCACTGTCCCTCTCACTCTCACTGTCCCTCTTACTCTCACTGTCCCTCTTACTCTCACTGTCCCTCTTACTCTCACTGTCCTCTTTACTCACTCTCACTATCCCTCTCTCTGTCCTTCTTACTATCACTCTCACTGTCCCTCTCACTCTCACTCTCACTGTCCCTCTCTCTGTCCTTACTATCACTCTCACTGTCCCTCTTACTCTCACTGTCCTCACTATCACACTCACTGTCCATCTCACTGCCCTTCTTACTATCACTCTCACTGTCCCTCTCACTATCACTGTCCCTCTCACTGCCCTTATTACTATCACTCTCACTGTCCCTCTCTCTGTCCTTCTTACTATCACTCTCACTGTCCCTCTCACTATCACTGTCCCTCTCACTGTCCCTCTCACTATCCCTCTACTTCTCACTGTCCCTCTCACTGTCCTTCTCACTGTCCCTCTCACTCTCACTCTCACTGTCCCTCTCACTGTCACTACTCACTGTCCCTCTCACTCTCACTGTCCCTCTCACTATCACTCTCACCTCTCACTGTCACTGTCACTATTACTCTCACTATCACTCCTTATTACTATCACTCTCACTGTCCCTCTCTTATCACTGTCCTTCTCACTATCACTCTCACTATCACTCTCACCATCACTCTCACTATCACTCTCACTCACTGTCACTCTCACTGTCACTCTCACTGTCACTCTCACTGTCACTCTCACTACCACTCTCACTGTCACTCTCACTGTCACTCTCACTGTCACTCTCACTATCACACTCACCATCACTCTTACTGTCTTCTCACTATCATCTCACTCTCACTGTCCACCTCACTCTCATTTCCACTGTTACTATCACTCTCAGAATCTCTCTCAGTATTATTGTTACTGTCCCTCTCACTACAGTCTCACTATCACTCTCACTGTCCCTCTCATTATCAATCTCACGGTCACTCTCACTATCACTCTCACTGTACCTCTCACTGTCACCATCACTGTCCTTCTCACTATAACTCACTGTCACTGTCCTTTTCACTATAACTCTCACTGTCACTGTACCTCTTACTGTCCCTCTCACTGTCACTCTCACTCTCACTCTTACTGCAGCTCTCATTGTCACTCTTGCTGTAACTCTCAGCTACTTTCCAACTACTCTTCCACTCGCTTTCCCTCATACTATCTTGTAAACTGTCCCTTTTCCCTCCTCACATGATACATGAAACAGTTTCACTCACAGTCCCTCACATTGTCTCTTTCATTGTCCTTCTCATTGTCTATATTACTGGGCCACTCGCCATCCCTCCCACTCGCCGTCACCATCCGTATCCACATTATTGTATCCACTGTTGCATCATTCTTGCCATCTCTCTCACTGTCTCCTCCTCACTGTCCCATCCAATGTCTCACTTACGCTGTATTACAACTTACAGTTACACATACTGAAACCCATGGTTCATTCAGCAGGCTCCCTGTGCACTGTGACCCCTACAAGTTCTCACACACACACACACACACACACACACACACACACACACACACACACACACACACACACAGAGAAAGCACATAATGACAGGAAAAAGCAGTCAGTTGGGAAAGGGCCTAAAGGCACCAGTGACCAGGTTAGAAAAGCACAAAATAATTACATACACTCTCTCACTCACACACACACACCACACACACACACACACACACACACACCACACACACACACACACACACACACACACACACACACACACACACACACACACACACACACACACACACATTTTCTCAGACTCTCTGGCTATGCTTGAGTCCATGTTTACTTGCACGTATATGTGTGTGTGTGTGTGTGTGTGTGTGTGTGTGTGAGTGATATACAATACTGAAGTTGAAGATTATACATCAGACATGCATACGTTTTTTACACTTGTAAAATATTGTTTTTCACACAAATACACACACACACACACACACAATTTGTTTACAATATTCCCTTGCGTATGACAGTTTTCAAATAATGAAATTAAAGCTTCTTACAATGATGCAGGTGTCACTGACAGTTTCTTGAAAGCTTTGTGTGTGTGTGTGTGTGTGTGTGTGTGTGTGTGTGTGTGTGTGTGTGTGTGTGTGTGTGTAGGAGGGATGTGGTAAAGTGTCTGAGTTGTCAGTGAAGTTAATAAAAGAGCAGTGCAGAAGTTTCTTCCTCCTATGGTTAACCCCCTACCTCCGCTAACCCCTCGTGTGTGTGTGTGTGTGTGTGTGTGTGTGTGTGTGTGTGTGTGTGTGTGTGTGGACGTGGCACCTGACTTCTCCAACTGTTTCTTTCTTTCCTGCATGAGCGCTTTTTCCGTGGCAGCCAGTAGCATGCAGGAAGAAAGTAAATAATAAGATGAGAGAGACGTAGTATAGTAAAAAGCATCTTTTGATTCTTTTTTTTTTTTTTTTTTAATGCATATAGACAAATCTAGCTTCAAAACGCACAACAACAACAACAACAACAACATAAAAACATTTTTTGATCCTGTACAGTATTATTGGTTTACTAAAGGAAACAAACGAACTGTAAGAACGTCTGACTTAAAAAGCTGCAGTTTATTGTAATCTGAAGGGACGGGACGTGTAGAGGAAAGTGATCACGCCGTGGTTAAGATGTTCGGCGTCAGACTGTAAGTCACTGGTTCACAAATCCTGCCATTATCTACTGCTGCGCCTTTTAGCCAAACAATACGCCTTCATCTGCAGGGGGAGGGGTCGTTAGTGAGAGGGGGGTCGGTTATATCATCTATAAAATAATATTACAATAAATAAATCTAAACGAATAAAACAAATAAATTCCATCCATCTGTCAAGCTTTTAATTGATGCATCCATCCAGCTATTAATCCATCCATCCGTCCATCCATCCATCCATCCAGATATTAATTCATCTATCCATCCAGCCAGCCAGACAGCTATTAATCTATGCATCCATACATTCATCCAGCTTTTAATTCATCCATCAATCCATCTTTTAATTCATCCATCCATCCATCTTTTAATTCATCCATCCATCCAGCTTTTAATCCATCCATCCATCCATCCAGCTTTTTAATTCATCATCCATCCATCCATCCAGCTTTTAATTCATATATCCATCCATCCAGATTTTAATTCATCCATCCATCCAGCTTTTAATTCATCCATCTTGACAGCTTTACCTAATCTATCCATTCATCCATTTATCCATCCATCCATCCAGCTTTTAATTGATCCATTCATCCCTCCATCCATTCAGCTATTAATCCATCATCCATCCATCCAGCTTTTAATTCATCCATCCATCCATCCATCCACCCATCCAGTCAGCTTTTAATTCATCCATCCATCCATCCAGCTTTTAATTGATCCATTCATCCATCCATCCATTCAGCTATTAATCCATCATCCATCCATCCAGCTTTTAATTCATCCATCCATCCATCCATCCAGTCAGCTTTTAATTCATCCATCCTGCCATCCATCCATCCATCCATCCATTTATCCACCCAGCTATTAAGCCATCCATCATCCATCCATTCATCCATCCAGCTTTTAATTCATGCATCCATCTATCCACCCAGCTATTAATCCATCAATCCACCCATCAGCTTTTAATTTAGCCATCCATCCATCCATCCATCCATCCATTCATCCAGACAGCTTTTAATTGGTCTATCTATCCATCCATCCATCCAGCCAGCCAACTTTGAATTCATCCATCCATCCATCCATCCAGCTTTTAATTGATCCATTCATCCCTCCATCCATTCAGCTATTAATCCATCATCCATCCATCCATCCATCCATCCAGCTTTTAATTCATCCATCCATCCTTTCATCCATCATGGAATTGTTGTAACCCAGTAACCCAGCGACTTAACCTCTAACCTACGCTATGTAAAATATCACATAAAACCGGGCAAATCAGAGAACGCGGCTGAAAGATGACGACATCGGCGAGCTCAATCGCAACCCAATAATGATTTGAAGCTGTAAAATCCTCCTCTTTGTCCTTTTTTGCATTTCCTCAAACTGTGTGTCGTTTGTATAGCAACCAAAATCCAATGCAATAAATAAACACACACAAATAAAAGCATTTTGAAGACTTTCAACTACAACCTCCACTTTACAGTAATTCCATAAAGTGTACCACAGAGTTCTTGATAGCTGACTCCAACTGTGTGTGTGTGTGTGTGTGTGTGTGTGTGGTTTCACAAATGCCTTAAAGACACTGGATTCCGACATAGATTTAGGCCACGCTGCTAGGTTTAAGTCTTATGGCTTATGCCGACAATAGGGCCTATGGTTTATCTTGGCAGTGACATTAAAGGATTTTAGAGGAATTACAGGGATCTAAAGAGGCTTCATCCACATCATTTCGGCTTCCTTTCAGGCCTTTTGCCAGACACACATCAAATTACACCTTTTGACGCACTTACAAATACTACTGTAACCATTTCACTTGCACCAGCACGGCGTTCGAGCCAATTAAATGGGCTTTGTCGCAAAAGGTTTAGCGGCTCCTTTCAGGTTTCGGTCGCGCACCTTGGAAGCGCCGTCCCGCCGACGGGCATTCCGAAACTCCGCGATGTGGCTGATGATCGGCCGAGTGCTGGAGAGTGTAAGTGGCTGATAGCGTAATGTGTTACAATTTGTAACAGGAGTAAAGTAGTAGTGGAGGATCGTGGTGTAATCAGATATGAAGCACTGTTGTAAATCCCACTGAGCGGCAAACGGAGAGAGAGAGAGACGGAGGAGATGATTAGAGGAGAAAATGGACAAAACATGCTAATGCCGCCGCCCCCCCCCCCCCGTTTTTTTTTTTTTTTCACTCACTCACACTCTCTCTCTCGCTCTGTTTGCGTATTAGAGTGATGGATGAACTCTTGTCTTAATTAGCGTCAGTAACGAGGCTCCGGCTGTGGATGTAATATTGTGGCCTGATGATCTGCATCCTGTCACTGCTCTAAACCACAGAGGCGACGAGGCTCAGTGCCGAGAGAGAAAAGGAGCACAGGAGCACAGAGTCTTATCCAACTCTACCTCCCTCTCTCTTTCTTTTTCTTCCCCTCTCTCTCTCTCTCTAATTTATTTACATTTTTCTTTTTTTGCCGAATGGGGTTTTAAGGTTCCCGTGAACATTTCCAGACATCTACGCATATTTTCGATGTAGTTTTAATTGTTCCTTGTCTTTGTATTCACATCACCTTTTATTTCGAATCCTTCCCTTCCTTAATTCCTTCCTTCCATCCATCCGTTAATCCGTCCAGGTGTTTATCGATCAATCCGTCTGTCCATCAAATGATCCATCCATCCATCCAGCTGTTAATCAATCCATCCAACTGTTAATCGATCCATCAAGCTGTTAATCATCATCCAGCTTTATCCATCCATCCACTGTAATCCATCCATCCATCCATCCACCCATCCATCCATCCAGCCTTTCATCTGTTAAATGGTCCATCCACCCATCCATCCAGCTTTTAATTGATCTATTCAGCTGTCACTCCATTCATCCCTCCACTGATCCAGCTGTTAACTGATCCATCCATCCATCATTTAATTGAGGATTCACCAATCCTTCCATCTATCCAGCCAGCCATCCATTCATTCATCCAGTAAGCTGTTAAGTGATTCATCTATCTATCCATCCATCCATCCATCCATCCATTCCTCAGTCCATCCATCCAGCGGTTAATCTATCCGTCCCTCCATCCATCCAGGTTTTAATTGATACATCCCTCCACCCATCTGCATCGATCTATCCATCCAGCTTTTAATTGATAATTCATCAATCCATTGATCTATCCATGAATCCATCCGTTCATCCAGGCCAGTGTTAAGTGATTCATCTCTCCATCTAGCCATCCATCCACTAAATGATCTATCCATCCATCCAGCTGTTAATTGGTCCGTCAATCCAGCTTTTAAATGACCGTCCATCCCTCCATCCATCCATCCATCCATCTATTAATTGGTCCATCCATCTATCCAGATTTTAATTGATCATCCATCCATCCATCCATCCATCCATCCATCCATCCATCCATCCATCCATCCATCCATCCATCCATCCATTTATCCATCCATCCGTCAAGTGATCTACAATTCATCTGTTTCATCTATACCTTCAGCTATTTATCTAATCATCATTCTTCTTCTTCTTCTTCTTTTTATTATTCTAATACACACAGTACTCTTTATTTTGCTTGTATGTTGTGTATTCTCGATTTCTTTCTTTGTATCTCTCTCTCCATCCATCCATCCATCCAACTGATCTGCAATTCATCTGTTTCATTCAGCTATTTCTCCAATCATTATTACTATTATTATTATTATTATTATTATTATTATTATTATTATTCTAATACACACAGTAGTCTTTATCTTGCTTGTATGTTGTGTATTCTCGATTTCTTTCTTTGTATCTCTCTCTCCCTCTCTCCCCCTCTCTCTCTCCTCTGTGTGTGTGTGTGTGTGTGTGTGTGTGTGTTGCCACTGTTCATGAGGGACTCCTCTCCACAGTAAACGTCCGTCACGCATCGTCTTCTGCTTAAATGTGAGCCGGAGCCGTGATTACACACAGGGACGGCCTGAGACGGAACCGGAGCTGTAAAAACTGCCTCTGCTGCCAGAGTGGCATGAAAAGCGCCGGCATGCACACTGGATATTTGGCACAGAATAGATTTCAGCGCGCAGTCAAAAGCCACCGCGTCCGCAAGCCGTAACCGTTTTCATTACAACAGTTTCTCATAATGAAGATTGCAGCCTTATTCTGTATTATTAGGAGTGCAATAAAACATGTTCTTACTGAGTGCACACGCTCAGGACTTTATTAAATAACGGGATTGAAATGGAGTCCGAGGCGGCACCAGAGACAAACTTTCTCTGAGACAAATCATTTTAAAAAGCAATATGAACAGAAATAAATGCAATAAAACAATGACAGGGCAGCGAACGAGAAGAATCAACGGTGATGGCTATAATAATAATAATAATAATAATAATAATAATAATAATAATAATAATATAATAATAATAGTGCTTCACAAGGAAATTGTGTGTCTAATTATTACAAATAAATAAATAAATGAATACAAACAATTAATTAATTAATTGTTAATCCATCCATCTCTCCATCCATCCAGCTGTTAATTGATCCATCATTCCAGCTGTTAAATGATCCAACCATTCATCCAGCTGTTAATTGATCATCCATCCCTCCCTACAAGCAAATAAGGGACAAGCAAATAGATTCAAACGAAAGTCTGATTTTGGAAAATGTAAGAAGTAGAAAGTTACGGATATTTGTGTAAAAAAAAATGCAATGAGAGAAACTAAAAAGTCAAACAAATAAAAAAGAAAACAAATAGTGAAGTAAAACGCTGATATCAGAGCAACCGACTTGCGTATAGTAAGTGTTTACACTTACAGCATTTAACAGGCGCCCTTATCGCAGAGCGACGTACAAAGAGTGCTCTGATAGCCGCTCTGGAGGTCACATGACAGAAGAACGAACGACTCGGACCAGTCGAGACGAGATGTAATTAGTCATTTGGGTTTGCGGTATATTCTCTACGTTTATAGGTTTTATCATCTACAGAGGTTTTTGCACAGCCAGTAGAAACTGAACGAATCACTATCTGAGACGACTCGTTCAAAAAGGACGAATCGTTCGTGAATTACCCATCAATAATATGCATTAAAGCACAGTGAAAATCGTTCCTCGCGTACTTGTTTGGAAGCTGATACGGCGCCCCCCCCCTGGAGCACGGAGGGGTGGCGATCCCGAGGCTCAAACCAAATCAGTAGCCCAGATCCTTAGCTACACCCTCTCCTCTTGCAAGTGAATGTTTATTGGTTCTAGGAATTTAGTGAGGCTAGCTTAATTGCTAACAGAGAGAGAGAGAGAGAGAGCGTCTTATAACAGTCCAGCCCTTTATAATGAGTTATAACGCTGTGACCGATTTATCTTCCATAAACTGCTGAGTAAGCAGATTCAAATGTCGGTATGATGTAATTAATTAATTAATTCATTCATCTTCTACCGCTTTATCCGATCTTCCCTCGGGTCATGGGGAGTCTGTGTCTATCTCAGGCGTCTATGGGCATTAAGGCAGAACACACACACTCACACACACATTCATACACTAGGGACAATTTTCCAAGGTGCCAATCAACCTACCGTGCATGTTTTTGGACCGGGGAGGAAACCGGAGAAGCAGGAGAAAAACCCCCCTGAGGCACGGGGAGAACATGCACAAACTCCACACACACATGGCCGAGACGGGAATCGAACCCGGACCCTGGCGGTGTGAGGCGAACGTGCTAAACACTAAACCACCGTGCCCATGGTACGATGTAATATAATTGCCAAATAACGAACTGAGGTTATAGAACGTCAGGATGGGGTCGTTAAGGTTCATAAACACGACTAAATGCTAAGCAGATGTGTGATGTATTAAGGCGACCTCCTGCGTCGTATGTCACGGCCGTCATGTGCGTCTCGGAGCGTCTCCTCAAAGTCAGTATTTGTTATTTGTTCGCTTAAAGCGTCGGAAACACAAAGCCCGCAGTTACGTAGATCTTAAATAAATAAATAAATAAATAAATAAATAAATAAATAAATAAATAAATAAATATAAATAGCGACAAGACGGGGGGGACCCCCCGTTCCCGGCCGTTACTGCAGAAACGGGCGAAACCTAAGCAGAATTTTAATGCCCCCCCCCCCCCCCCCCACCCCCCCCCCCCCCCACCCCTAATTCCAGCGATAAGCTCGGAGAGAGACGACCGGAGGCCAGAGCGGGCGTGTAAATCTGTCTCGTAGCAACACACTGTATTTCTCAGCGGACGAGGATCGATCGCGATCGTCCGTTTCATGTCCGAGGTTTTAATGACAGGGGGAAAAAAAAACAAACAAACAACGGGATAATCCTTAGTGCTGCTAAATCGGCCCCCTTTAAGAAGCTCTATTTTGTTTTTTTGTTTTTTTTTCCCTCTTCGTGTGTTGTTGTTTTTGTTGTCCTTTAACGGTGACTCCGATACTAATAATGTTTAAAACACACAGCAGTAGGAGCGAGATAAGGAGCCTTTTAAGGGTGGATGCATTATTTAGCAGGAGTCGCTGCTAATGGTCTCGATCAGTGGGGGCCAATCGAATCACACGGGTCCCGATAAACCAGACGACCGCGGGAGGAACGAGGGATGGCGAGAACGGAAGGGATGGAGGACGCAAAAAACGAGCTGAAAATAAGATCAAAGCACTGGTGGAGATCTAGCGTCTGCTAGAGATAGAGATGGGTCAGGGGGCGGGGCGTTGGGGGCGTGGCCTGGCGGGAATCGATGGGTGGTGGTCATCGATGGTGCGGGATCTTTTACTTTTCAGGGTAATTGGGGCAGTGATCTTCCAAAGTGGCGACCGATAGCATCTTATCACTCCGTGGGACGAGGGGACGAGGGGACGAGGGGACGAGCGTCTCCTTCCTTCTCGCTCTTTCTTATTGGCTACTTCCTGTCGCGTTTACCGCTCGCTGACCTCACCTGCCTCGTTTCTCTCGCCCTTGTCTTTTGTCCCTCCCTGTTCTGTCTTCTGTCCTCTGTCTGGTCTCTCCGTCCCTTCTGCACTTCTCCGTCCCCTCCGTTTTTCTCATATCACTATGTCAATAGTTTGCCCATCTTACATTTGTTTTTCTTCCGAATCTCTTTCTTTCTTTCTTTCTTTCTTTCTTTCTTTCTTTCTTTCTTTTTCTCTGATGTTTTTCTGGTTTTCTTTTTATTCTGTCCATCTTTTCTTGTTCTCCTTTTCTTGTCATCTTTCTCTGTCCCCTCCGTCGTTCTTGTTCACTCTTTCATACGGTGTCTTTCACATTTTCAGTCCACTGTTTATCTGTCTGGCGTTTTTTTTTCCTCCCTTCCTGAACGAGTATTTCTCTCCTTCTCTTCTTCGCCGTCTCTCGTCGTGTATTTCCTTTCTTGGGTTTCTCCTTTTTTTATGTCCATCTTTTTTCTTTTTCTTTTTCTTTTTCTTTTTTAATATTTGCCAGACACCTTTTCTTGTCATATTCATCTATTCCTTAATCTAATGCTCTCTCTCTCTCTCTCTCTCTCTCCTCTCTCACTTCCATTTATCTCATGCTTTTTCTCTGTCCCCTCCTCCTTTCACGTTTTTTTCTTCCTAAACGAATATTTCTCCCTTTCTCTTTTTAACTGTCTTCTGTGTATTTCCTTTCCCGCTTTTCTCGTTTTTCTTTCCATCGTTTTTTTTGTCTTGTCATCTTTCTCTGTTCCCTCCATCGTTCTTGCTCACTCTTTCACTCTTTGTGTATTTCCTCCTTTTTCTGTCCATCTTTTTTCTTTCTTTTTCTTTTTTAATATTTGCCAGACACCTTTTCTTGTCATGTTCATCTATTCCTTGATCTCATGTTCTCTCTCTCTCTCTCTCTCTCTTCTCTCTCTCTCTCTCTCTCTCGCTCCCATTTATCTCATGCCTTTTCTCTTTCTCCTCCATCTTTTTAATTTTTTTTCTCTGTCGTTCGAGCTCTTTTCTCCTCCTAAAAAAATATTTCTCTTTCTCTTTCTCACGGTTTCTCATGTTTTTTTATTTCCTTTCCTTTTATTTCTCCTTTTTCTGTCCATCTTTTTTTTATTTCTCTGCCACATTTTCTTGTCATCTTCATCTCTTCTTTGCCCTCTCTCTCTCCTCCCTCTCTCTCACTCTCATCTTCTTGTCTCTTCTTCCTTGCTCTCATAATCTCTCTCTCTCCTCCCTCTCTCTCTGCTCGTCTCTTCCGCTTCCATGCCTGTTATCTCGGTTATACGGTCTATTGTTTGTCCATCTGCCATTTTTCCTTCCTAAACGAATATTTCTCTTTCTCACGGTTTCTCATGTTTTTTATTTCCTTTCCTTTTATTTTTACTTTTTCTGTCCATCTTTTTTTTTATTTGTCATCTTTCCTTGTCATCTTCATCTATTCCTTGCTCTCATAATCTCTCTCTCTCTCTCTCTCTCATAGCCGCTCTCTCGCTTCCATTGATCTCATACTTTTATCTCCTGCGCATTTCTCTGTCCCCCCTCTCCTTCTTGCTCACTCTTTCATACAGTCTATCTGTCCATCCTTGTCATTTTCAGTACATTGTTTGTCTTGCGTTTTTTCCGTCCTGAACAGATATTTCTCTCTCTCTCTCTCTCTCTCTCTCTCTCTCTCGTATAGCTTGCCTTCCCTTAAATTTATCTCATCCCTGTTATCGCTTTTGCACTTCTCTGCCCCCTCCATCATTCTCAATCGCTTCTTTGCCTTTTTCTTGCTCACTTGTTCTCACAGTGCTTATCATTTAGGTCCATAGTTTGTCCGTCTTGCATTTTTGCTTTATAAATGAATCTCTCTCTCTCTCTCTTTCTCTCTCTCTCTTTCGCTCTCTCTTTCTGTCTGTCATCTTCCTATATTTCTTTTCCTGTGATTTCCCTTTCCTTGTTCTGTCCATCTCTGGTCATGATTTTC
>JACRUU010000008.1:13924888-13934888 GCA_030449085.1 Kryptopterus vitreolus | reverse complement strand
AAGTAAGTACAAAGCTACTTGTCAAACCACTATAACAATATAAACACTACGAACCGGAACGGGGCCTCGTTCATGCGGCCTCGAAGGTCACACGGCGTAAAATCCCAACCTCGGGGAACAATAATGTACAATATATGAACGTTCACATTGGAATAACCTTGCGATTAGAATTTGAACCAGCGATCTTTATTGCCTTTATACCTCAGCTGTATCTCAGTATAACGGTGTGAAACAAAAGTACAACGTAGGAAATAATGAACGTCCCCCCCCCCCCCGTTTGTCCTTTAGCGATGTTAAAACACTTCAAATTCTGCTTATACGCGTACTTAATATTCCGTCTTGCATTAACCTTTTGTTTTCTATGTGCTTCGTTGTTTTTTTTTGTTTTTTTTTCCCCCTTTTCCTCTCCCCCCCACCTTACAGGAAAAAGCAGGATTTCGGGTTTACTGCTTGTGTGCATGCATCCATATGATATGTTTACCAAATACCTGTTTATAATGCAGAGGAGCCGGGTGTGTGTTGGCTGGTCTCGGCGGTAAATGGCGGGTATTATTTGTCAGGTTGGCAGTGTCTGGAGGCTGCTTGGAGCTGATACAAGGAGGCAACTGATAAGAAGAGCATCAGAAGGCCAGTTAATTGCCTGCAGAC
This sequence comes from Kryptopterus vitreolus, assembly GCA_030449085.1. Classification (NCBI taxonomy): domain Eukaryota; kingdom Metazoa; phylum Chordata; class Actinopteri; order Siluriformes; family Siluridae; genus Kryptopterus; species Kryptopterus vitreolus. The sequence continues at coordinate 13,934,240 of JACRUU010000008.1, read as the reverse complement.
TGTGGGAGCAGGGGGAATATTTAAAATCTATTGGATTAAAGGCAGATTAAACACAGCCCAGGCTCGGGACCCAATGGCGCTGAAAGATTGCAATCAGCAAGGGTAATGTTGAAGAAGAAGGAGGGAGAAGAAGAGAGAGGGAGAGAGAGAGAAGAGGTGGGGGGGGGGGAGCAAATTCAGATCGGCAGCTAATGCCCACGGTTCCATCTTGTAAGCAGGATTCATCTACATGTAAGCCATTCTGTCACTCTCTCTCTCTCTCTCTCTCTCTCTCTTACACTATCCCTTTTTCTTCTCGTCCTGCATTGCCTCCGCTTATCGGTCGATCGGCGAATTAAAACCGCTCTTCCCCTCGGAGGATTAAGAAGCCTGATTGAAGCCTGTATGAAAACTAGCTAATAAGTGGAAAGTGTCAGAGAGGGCATGCGCCATCAAAACTGTGTACTTTTCATCATAACACCTATAGAGTGGGTGAGTTTGTGGGGGAGGGGAGGGGGGGGTTTTTTCTTTTTCTTTTTTTTTTGAAGGATAGAAGGACGAAGAGCTGTGTTGTGATGGAGTGGAGTGAAGCTCAGATAAGGAAGCATTTTTTGTGTCCTATTACTGGTGCAAATTTTACCAGTGATTTCATGGTACATGGAGCACATGACTACAGTATATGAAGGAATTTTACTATATATATATATATATATATATATATATATATATATATATATATATATATATATATATATATATATATAGTACAATTCCTTCATATATATATATATATATATTATATATATATATATATATATATATATATATATATATATATATATATGTATTATATATATTTTAGCACATTCATTTAGTGCAGATAATATGAATAAATGTAAATACTGTAAAATAGAAGTGACATATTTATAAAAAATATAAAAATCGTGTATAAAGTGACCAATAAAGATGGTTTATTTGCTAATGGTATTAGAGCAGGTGGACGAGGACGAGGTTTCCGGTGATTCGTGTATTGTGAAGCGCAATAAGGTGCGTGCGGTTCAGGCATAACATTATGACCGGTGATTAATGCCTTGTGCTTGGGGGCGATGGCTGCACTCCGACCCCAAGCTGGGACCAGTGTTGGGGAGTAACTAGTAAGTTTGGGGAGTAACAGTAACGTAACAGCGTTACGTAATGTTAATTACAAAATAAAAGTAACATTAATTCGTTACAATTACTGATAAAAAAAAATGTCATTAAATTAGTTACTTTTGAAAATGTTAAAGAATATAAATCCCAAACACCCCTCCCCCTGTATTATTATTTTTTTTACCTAGAATGTTAATTTCATTAAGTGCCACCTAGTGGACAAATGAAAGTAATGATCTGTAATCAGTTACTTTTATAAAGTACTTGTAAAGTAACACTACTTATTACATTTTAAATAGGGTCCTTTGTAATCTGTAGTCTATTACCTTCCCACCTTCCCAACACTGTTTGGGAAACGTCACAGGTTCGAGTCCCTGCCAAACTGCCACTAGTGGACCCTTGAGCAAGGCCCTTAACCTGAAATTGCTCTGTCTGCCCAAGCCAGCGGATATATTAGGGAGGGTGGAGTTAAAAAAAACAATCTAATATGATCACATTTTATTTGTAGAGCGCTTTTTACTATTTGGCATCATCTCAAAGCAGCTTTACACAATACTTGTGTATGAAAAATGAAAATCAGTTCAGCACTAATTGTTTCTTGTTGAGCCGAAGCGACGGTGGCGAGGAAAAACTCCCCGAGAACAGGAAGGAACTGTGAGAGGAACCAGACTCAACACAGAACCCCATCCTCATTTGGGTGGTTTGTTTTGTTTGTGATTAGAGGATGTTTACTGTGGAGTGTGGTGTGTATCCATGAATTTGTTTGTTTGAGGCGTCATCAACCGGGGGCGGGGTCAGCATGAAAGTCGGACAGGACCAGAGTGTAGAGGGGGTCTGGATGTCCCATTGGCAACTCAGCAGTGGGACATGTAACTCAACGGAGAGGGAGAGAGAGAGAGAAAGAAAGAAGGAAAAAAAAGAAAAAAGAATATGAGCACTTTCCGCTGTAGCGAGAAGCCGAAATAAGGAAATATAAATCTGGTCATCGTGGCACCTTTTAGTGGGTGGGCTATATTAGGCAGAAAGGTCAAATTTTGTCCTCAGAGTTAACCAAACCCTAATTCTAGAAGGAGGCAAAAAAAAAATGAACGAGTAAGAGTGAGTTTGACTGAATGGTGTCCAACAAAAGCGGTCCAAGTAGTGAACCTGCGACAGGGTCACATGTGTCCAAGGCTCAACGACGCCCCTGTGGTCCGGCCCGACAGACTCAAATTGCCGAATAAGTTAACGCTTGACAGGAAAGTCAGAGAAAAGTATCCTCCGATGGAAAATGATCTAGGATAAAGTTTATTTATTATTTCAAGTTTCCATCTTTAAATAATAATCAGCGTCTGTTTACAACAAAAACCTTCAGCACATCTAGTGAACATGTGGAGGTGCTACATCAGTGGTTACGGCATTGGGCTCTGGACCAGAAGGTTGCAGGTTGAAATCCCTGCACCACCAAGCTGTTACTAGTGGGGCCCTTAATCAAGGCCCTTTAATGTAAGATATGTATAATATAAACCTGCGATTAGAAATAGCACAACACTCAAAAAGGGAAGATCGGATAAAGCGGTAGAAGATGAATGAATGAATGTATGTATGTATCTCTCAAAATCTCTCCCTTTAATAAAATGATAGATTATTTAATAGTTATTGGGAATTCTATTCTGGAAATTATTCTTTTAATATTCATTTCATGTAAATGAATTCATTTCTTGTTTATTTCATTGTTACTTGTTTATAGGTTGTTTAGTTGTTAGTGGTTTAATGTTTAGTGGTTGTTTGAATTGTAAAATATGGGACGTGGCTCCTTTAAGAATTCTGTTCCGGTTGCTTTTCCATATAAACTGGTGATATGTTTAGGTTATTACGGAAGCGCATTCACAAAAGAAAAATGCGCTTTATTGCATAATACGGATTTGGGAATGCGATGCGCTTGCGTAAGTTTCCATACTGTAATATACGCTAATATAATGAGGAGCTCATACCTGTTGTGAATACCTGTTCTTTCTTTCTTCTTTTTCGTTGTTGTGAGACTTCAATGAGAAATCGATAACCATCAACAATGGTCACTTTACACTTTTTACATTTTATTCACTATTTTTATCAATCTTTTTATAAAGATATCTTATTCTATTTTTTAAATTGTATTCTTTTTTTAAAAGTACTTTTATTTATAATGTCTGCACTATTTTCTTTTTCGTCTTCTTTCCGGTCGAAAAAAAGCATTTCGCTTACCATTTAATAAGAACCTCCTCTACTAAAGCATAATAAAAGCATGATCCAATTCTGGAGTTCGAAAAAAATACAGTCATTCGGTAATTGTGCATGATGACACCAGTTCTCGGTGTGTTCAGACCCGTCTGTACGTCTCAACCGGTGGGAGATTGAATCCCACCACCGTTCCCATTTGTCTCCAGCTGTTTATGGCAGACGACACCACTGGGACTTCACAAAGCTATAAAGCTGTTTCGGTTAATCACGAGGCTCTCCATTCCTCTTAAACACTGACAGATTAGCTTCATAAATTATGCAGTAAAGGACAGAGTGGAACCGTGTGAAGCGACAGAACAAGCGAATGTAAAGGCGAAGGTAAAGAGGATGCGGGGGGGGGGGGGGGGGGGGGGGGGTGACACAGATGTCTGTTGGCATTTCGGAAAATGTGAATAAAAATAAATAAATAATTCAGGAGAGCAGGAGTAGATATTATTGTTCTCTTTCTGCCTCAGCATTTCTATCCTCTTTTTTTTTTACCTTTATTTTTTTTCCCCTCATCTCAATTGTGTAGCCTAGAGGTCTCACTTTTTACTTTCCTTCGCTTCAGTTTCTCTCCTTTTCTTTTTTTGCTATTATCTTTGTTTTTTTTTTCGTAATTATTGAGGTTGCATTTGAATAAATATGGTTATTTTATATTAAATAATAATAATAATTACAGTCCATCTGACAAAATGCTTAAAACGTTTTCATTCTAAACATACATTAATTCTAACTAAATTTAGACATTCTTTGTAGTATTAATTACTTAACCATTTAACAAAGAGCAAAACTACATATATATATATATATATATATAACTATAATATATATATATATATACTATATATATATATATATATATATATAAAAAAATATATATTCTCATGATGTATATTGAAGGAAAGAAAAAAGGGCGGGGCTTATTACTGGAAAGACTTATTTGACGTTGCAGTCATTCATGTAAACAAAAACTCCATTAATAAATAAATAAATACAAAAAAAAAAAATAAACATGCGTAAGAGTTTTTTTGCAATGAGAACAACAGCTGCTGTCATTCGGAATAAAACAAAAAGAAAGAAAAAAAAAGCTTATCGGCGATAAAAATCATTCAAGTCCAATAAATAAATATACAATTACAACCTCCCGTATTGCACATGTTTATAAGGGATTCAAAGCACATTATACATGGATCTTTGTAACCTGTTGATTGATTGATTTTAAAGTATATAGTGTTATCACCGAAACAAATTTCTGTATTGTGTATAATGTTTAAACATACTGTACCGTTAAAATCATTTGTCGTTGTATAGCGTTAATAATGAACATTACCCCAAGTCGCTTTGCATTAATAAAGTGGTTATAAAGGGTGTATTTTTTATTTTTTTTTTCCAAGTCCATGAAAGATTCTACCTTATATAACCTTGACAGGATCAAATCCTCATTCTGTCACTGTCGATGTGTACTGTCCATTAACCTGTGATTAAACGCAAAACCCTTCTTGCAAACCGCGGTCCTGATCGATTATAACGGACTGACGATCTTCATTTTAAGTCGAGATTCATCCGTTTCTAGTAGGAAGAGAAGAAATGCACATGGGGCACTCGAGAGGGTAAGAAAGAAGGAGCGAAAGGTATGGAGAGAAGAAAGGTGATGGGGAGAGGGGGAGTAAGGATTGTATCTCCGTGGTTTACGCTGCCACTTTTGGGTCCTTGTGCAAGGCCCTTAAACCCTCAGGTGCTCCAGGGGGCGCTGTATCAAGGCTGACCCTGCGCTCTGAAGAAAGTAGTTCACATGTCTACATATATTTCTATCGTATAACGCTACTCTACACTGTCATTCCATATATTTCATTTTATCCCCCAAAATAACACATCCTGTAGAGTTTTAAATTAGTATGAATTTGACACTATTCACTTTATCCTCCATCCCCCTTTCCCACATGATATCCCAAGCACACGTTAAGGAAGTGCAAAGCAATACAGTAAGCTAGAAGTGTTACATATCGTCGTCTGCCTAAAAACGCAAGGCCGTGCGGGGCGGGGGGGGGGGGGGGGGGAAAAAGGGCCCTCAGCTTTATAAATGCATATGGAAAGACTTGTAAAACACACTTTTCAGGCCTAAGATACATGTAGCACATTTCGGCAAGACATGAGTCAGTCTGCCAGGAGTTGAACGCGGAGCTCTGTCTTTACCCCAGGCGTGTGTCTGTGTCTGTGTGTGCGCGTGCGTGTACGAAAAGTGTGTTTCCACCGTTAAGAGGGATGATTAAGTGTTGTGTGAAATACAGGATCAGTGTGCACAAGCGATTGAAGTGCGATTGTTGATGTCTGGCGTGAGCCCGCGGGCTGCTAGCATGATGCCTTTTCAATAGCACCAGCCACCATTCGAGACAAACAATGTGGCCTCTTACTCATCCTGCTAAATCTCTCACTACACACACACACACACACACACACACACGAACAGTCAGACACCCAAATGCTGCAAAATACTTACACAAATACCGGCACCCTGTCATCATCTTGATTCATTTTGTCCATTTTGTTTTATGTTGTAATATAGGCTAAATCATTGTAATGTGGTTTATTGCTGTGGCTGGCATTGTGGTTTGGTCTTTGTGCGGTTCGCTTGTGTGTTTTTCTGCTTAGTACCGAGCGAACAAATAGAAAAAAAACAAAAAACAAAAAAAAAAAAACAGAACTATAGCATTTAAATTAAACCGGATTCGACAAAGGCGAGAGGGAACAATGTGGCCCTCATCTTCCCCTACCGTTTAACCATCTAAGTTGTGTAAAGCAGGGAATGAATGGCTGCCGTGATTGATGCATAATTAGAACGCCGCAGAAAGGGGGGGGGGGGGGGGGGGGGGGGGGGGGGGCGGGAACTACAGTTTCTTGTTTTTACAGTTTATTCAGTGATTAAAAGGCTCAGTTTGTTTGTCTGGTTTTTGTTTATTTATTTATTTTAAAATACACACGTTTTAGCTCATGTGTCATACAGATCAGTGTTACGGCACTTGAGACCACAAATCAGCAGAGGTGTCAAGCAGAAATACCTTCCTCAAGTAGAAATTCGGGGGTGCTTTACTGGAGTAGTTGTTTTCCAGCCGACCTTTTACTTCTACTCCTTCTATTTTCACGCCGTCCTGTGTACTTTACGTTTACAGCAGCATTTAGCGGACGCCCTTATCCAGTGCAGATACGTACAAATAGTGCTTAAGGTCTCCTTCTAAGAATACATTCATTCAGGTATGATGGATTACAAACGTAAGGCACAAAATAAGCATAGACACAGTTGGGGGATTTATTTATTTATTATTTGTATTATTATTATTATTATTATTATTATTATTATTATTATTAAATGGTTTCCTGGACAGTGAGAAGGAAGAAGTGTTAGGATAAGTGTTGTTGGGTCTTCAGTCGTGGTTTGAAGATGAGCCAGTGTCTCTGTTGTTGGGACATCCAGGGGAAGTTCATTCCACCACCTCGGTGCCAGAACAGAGAAGAGCCTTGAGCTGATCTTGCCTCTTCCCCTGAGAGAAGGTGGAACCAGGCGAGCAGTGCTAGACGCTCTCAGGCAGCGAGGTGCTTTATACTCACGCTTAAAAATAGCCTCGTTATTCCTCTTTCATTTCAGCTCGTCATCAAAATAAACCTACCCAGATTAAACGGCTCCATCCGGATAGAGTGAATGGGATTGCGGTTGGTGGAGAAATAAAGATATATCATTCCGACACACTATTGGTTTGTGCGCGATCCATCGCACCTGCACACGACAACACAATCACATCACACTCCAGCGAGGACATAACCAGTGTTGAGGGTCGTTACTCAAAAAAAAGATCATTTCTCCAATACGGGCTGGTGTTTTCTCTTCGTCCTCCGCAAATGAAGCTACAGTAGGGAGTTCTGTAGAGAGACGTTTGGGTAAATAAATTGATCTATTGGCAATTTTTTTCCTTCATTTTTCTTTTCCTTTACATTTACACTTTTACTGTAGTAAAAAGCTTGAGTTGATACTTCAATCAATCTGTCTGTCTGTCTGTCTGTCTACCTGTCTATGTACCTACCTACCTGTCTACCTCTCTATCTATGTACCTACCTACCTGTACCTACCTACCTGTCTATCTGTCTGTCTGTTGGTCTGTCTATCTATATGTCTATCTATCTAAGGTCTATCTATCTAAGATCTATCTATCTATCTATCTATCTATCTATCTATCTATCTATCTATCTATCCCTTATCCCTATCTACTCTATCTATCTAGGATAAGAGCGTCTGCCAAATACTGCAAATGTATATTGTCTGTATCTATCTATCTATCTATCTATCTATCTAGATAGCTAGCTAGCTACAGTATATTATCTGTCTGTCTATCTATCTATCTATCTATCTATCTATCTATCTATCTATCTCTATCTATCTATCTATCTATCTATCTATCTATCTATCTATCTATCTATCTATCTATCTATCTATCTATCTATCTAGATATCTATCTATCTATCTAGCTAACTAGTATATATCTATCTGTCTGTCCGTCTCTATCTATCTAGATAGCTAGATAGCTAGCTAGCTATCAGTCTATCTATCTATCTATCTATCTATCTATCTATCTATCTATCTATCTATCTATCTATCTATCTATCTATCTATCTATCTATCTATCTATCTATCTATCTATCTATCTATCTATCTATCTATCTCGTCTGTATCTATCTGTCTATCTCTATCTATCTATCTATCTATCTATCTATCTATCTATCTGCTAACAGTATATCTATCTGTCTGTTGTCTCGTCTATCTATCTATCTATCTAGATAGCTAGATCCATTTACCTGCTAGCTAGCTACAGTATATTGTCTGTCTGTCTGTCTGTCTGTCTGTCTATCTATCTATCTATCTATCTATCTATCTATCTATCTATCTATCTATCTATCTATCTATCTATCTATCTATCATCCTATATATCTATCGATCTATCTATCTAGATCTATCTATCTATCTAGATCTATCTATCTAGATAGCTATATATTATCTATCTATCTATCTATCTATCTGATATCTAGCTAGCAACATCTATCTATTATCTAGTATATTATCTATCTATCTGTCGATCTATCTATCTATCTAGATAGCTAGATAGCTAGCTAGTCTACAGTATATTATCTAGTCTATCTATCTATCTATCTATCTATCTATCTATCTATCTATCTATCTATCTATCTATCTATCTATCTATCTATACATATGTATCTATCTCTATCTATCTATCTATCTATCTATCTATCTATCTATCTATCTATCTATCTATCTATCTAGATCTATCTCTGTCCTGTCTATCTATAATCTGTCTATCAGTTTGTCTGTCTATCTGGCCCTTGAGCAAGACCCTTAACAATTTCTCTGTCTATCTTTTACATCATATGTTTCTAAGAGGTAAAGGATTTCTAAATTGTGAAAAATAGTTATTTTCATTAAACTATGACATCATATTTAACTTGAAAAAATGTTAAGAGATAAAATATGTTTATCTCATTTATTTTGTTTACATCTAAAAAAAACAAGAAAGAGACAAGTAACAGCTGTATAACTATTTTGGCATAAAAGTTGTTAATATTGGATTGTTAAAAAGTGTTCCCTGGTCTTCTGAGTTTCAGTGCATGTCTCTTGTAAACAGTGAAAGTATGTTTTTGATAAACGTTGTCATGGCGATAGTGGCACTCTCTTTTAGCCTGCCAAAAACTGGATAACGTGTTGGCACCTGTAGAAATCATTTCAAATACAAACATTGCTATTGTGTTGCATCATACATCAGCGCACCTAGAAAGTATAAAGTGTATTTTTGCATTGTCGTTTTTGAAGGACATTTTTTTAAGGACAAGTTACCATGTTTAAGGCTGTGCAGGCCTCTAACTGTGTAATCAGTACTCGCTGGTCTAAAATCCTTTAATTTGTAATTAGTAAATACTCATAATT
>JACRUU010000008.1:13897388-13917388 GCA_030449085.1 Kryptopterus vitreolus | reverse complement strand
ACACACACACTCCGGTTCTACACACCACTGCTGTCCAACATTATTTATTCTGCTGCTAAAAAACATGGTCATAGTTTTGAAGGTTGGCACACGTCACTTTGCTGCCTTAATACTTGAATGTTTATTACTATGTTTACAATCTGCACTGCCACTTTATCTACCTTGCACAATCCATATTTTATATTTTTGCATTTTTGCACAATATAACTGCACTGTCGGCGCTTTAGTTTATGTACCTGTCCTGTGGCGTGACTATGTAATGTCTGTCTTGTCGCACTTGTTGTTTGTGGCTCTATGTCGTCCCGTGTATGTAGCTCTTGTTGTCTATCGTGCCTTTATGTTGTTTTATGTAGCACAGCACCGTAGTCTTGGAGGAACGTTGTTTCGTTTTAATGTATATTGCATCAGCTGTATGTGTTAAAATGACAATAAAGCTCACTTGACTTGACTTGACTTGACTTGATCAGTGTTTGACTCCGTATCGTGCTATTAAGATGGACGCGCTGATGTGTCTTTTCACGTGAACCGAGTTGATTAAACAAGAGTTTTGTAACAAAAAACGGCAATAAAAATGACATTATAGCCGTAATAAATTATAGTTCTATGCATACTAAAGTAGATTTGGAGGACTTTTACTTAAACATGTTTTGTTTAAAGTGCTGTATATGTATTGTATAATAGTCATTATTTAGGGGAAAAAAAAACATCTAATGAAAATGAATGCAAGGCGGATAATCGCCCCGGAAAATTACTGACCTATTAATTAGAAGAACAAACTCGCTAAACTGGCAAGAACGAAAAAAAATGCGAAAACCATTTGCGATTCTTCTCGTTATCACAAACGACATTATAACAGGGGATTTCCTTTTTGCCTACCAAAGTACATTAGATTCATGCTATCGACTGCATTGTGTATATTAAACTTTTAAACGTATTTCTTCAATTTAAAAAAAAAACCCCATTGTCCTTTTTGGAACAGCACTAAATATCCTAGAATATTCAAGGATTTTTTTTTTAATATATCGTTATTGAGTATCGATACAATATCGGCAAACCAAATATCACGATATCCACGTTTATCGATACATTCTTACACCCCTAGTGAATAGTTGATGGGTATAGCAGATTTCAAATCACGTCTACATTGTAGTGTTGCTGCGAATTCACTTCTTTTAACTTCTAGATCACACTAGAGAGGACACAACTCCTTAAACTTCCACGTTTTCTTCTGAATAACTTGTTTGTTTGTTTGTTTGTTCGCACATTTTTTAAGTTCAGCCAAAATGAGACAGGTTTGAAATCCTGTTCTGCCCCATGCAAGCAGTGCGTGCTGACCAATCGCTTATTCCACATGCTGACTCGACTCAGCACAGCAATGGTCAGCGAAAAAAAAAAAAAAAAAACGTTGCCTTAAATGAAAGCAACTTTATCCCAGTTGATTGGGATTTTAGTTCATATGGCAAAGTTGCACAAACTGCTTATCACGAAGTCCAGGTTTGACTGTAGGACCAGGGCTTTGTGTTGGAGATGTTACGCAACTGTGGTAAATGCCCTGAAACGGCGAAGAAGACTGAAAAGTGCAAGCAGGGAGCGTCGCATTACCGAAGAAACAATTAGAACGTCAAAATAACTAAATGAACTTTAACTAAAGGTAGACATAGTGGAAGAAATAGACTTTATGCAAGACTAGAGTCAGACAGAGCAAGAGTTTGGAACAAAAGTGGGATATGAATAAGGAGGGATGGAAAGGCAAAGCCAATTCATAAAAAGCGAGAGAGTAAAAGAGTTTAACCCAGGAGTTAACCTGACGAAAGGAAAAAAAGAGAAAATGTAGGAGTGGTGAAGAAAGAGAGATGGGAAGACAAAGCTAATTCATGGAAAGAAAAAGAAAGAGAGCGAGCCGGATGAGAGAGACAGACACTCCATATATGTATTAGTAGGAACAGAATGACTGAGTTAGACTCAAAGGGAAGTGGGAGAAAAAGGACAGAGAAATAAACGGTAATGAAGAAAGAGAGATGAAAAGTCACGTGTGTGTACGTACGTGTGTGTGTATGTATGTGTGTACGTGTGTGTATGTATATATATATATATATATATATATATATATATATATCTATATCTATATATCTATATCTATATCTATATATATATATATATATATATATATATATATGTTTAGACAAACTGAAAGAGACAAAGCTAGTTCATAGAAGAGAGAGAGAGAGAGAGAGTTTGAAAAAGAGTTCATATGCATTAGTGGAAAAAAACATAATTGTGTTAAACTGACAGAAAGTGAAAATAAAAAAAAAACGAAAAAGAAGGGGTGATGACGAAAGAGAGATGGAAAGATGGAGCAAATTCTTAGAAAGAAAAAAAAGAGGTTCCATACATACACTAAAGAAAAAAAAACAGCATAATTGAGTTACACTGAAAGGAAAGGAGAAGAGTGGGAGGGGAAAAAAAGAAGGGGTGATGAGGGAAAAAAAGAGATGAAAAAAAAGTCAAAGGCAATTCATAGAAAGAAAGAGTGAGTGAGTTTTCTCCGTATATACAGTATACATTAGTAGGGAAAATATATATGTTTAAGCATAACTTAATTAAACTGACAGAAAATGAAGGGGGAGGGATGAAGAAAGAAAGGTGGAAAGATGAAGCCAATTTATGAAAAGAAAGAGAAAATAGAGACAGTAATAAACATTCCATATAAGCATTTTTAAAGAAATAGAATATGAAGAGGATAAGAGAGAAAGAGAGAGAGAGAGAAAGAGATCACCCCATTATAAGTATAAGTTGGCAAAAAAAACGGCATAACTGAGTGGAGAAAAAACAAAGAAAATGAAGGGGTGATGAGGAAAGAGAGATGGAAGTCAGTTCATACAAAAAAAGAGAGAGAGTTCACCGGTTATAGGCATTAATGGGGGTGTGGGGGGGACAGATTTATATGGAGTGATGAAAAATAAGAGCGAAGGAAAGCCAAATTTCATAGAAAGAAAAAGAGAGAGAGAAAAACGAGAGCTGGTTGAGCGCATATATATATATATTTGAGTGGGGGGGGGGGGGGGGGGGAATAGCATAATTGAATGAATAAACTGACAGAAAGTGGAGCGGGAGAATCAAGAGAGAAAAGGAAGGGGTGATGAAGAAAGTGAGGTGGAAACAAGAAGTTAAAGAGAGAAATCTCGAGAGAGAGTGAGTGTTCACCCCATTATAGGCATTAGGTTGGGTGGGTTGGGTGGGGGGGGGGGGGGGGTAGGTAGAGTATCACTGAATTAAACTGGCAGGAAGAAGAGGGGGGAGAGAAAAAGAAGGGTTCATAACACGAGTGATGGAAAATACGAATCCATTTCATAGAAAGAAAAGAGGGAAAGACAGAGTTCACCATATATATATATATATATATATATATATATATATATATATATATATATATATATATATATATATATATATATCTATATATATAATCATTATTAGGAAAAAGAAGGAGAGGAAAAAAATACCCCAGTATAATTGGAGTTAAACCGACAGGCAGGAAATGGTTTATATTTCGGTATCTCAGGAAGTCCGTCACAATTCCTTCAATCTCTGATTGTTTGAACAACAGCGTGTAGGTTAAACCTCGGATGCCGCGGAGGCTTCGGCGATGTGCGCGTCTTCCCCCTGCAGGATTTATTTTAGACGAACCTTCTTTTTTTCCTTTTCTGTATCCCCACTATTTGAAACCCCTCTCCTGCCTCCTGAGCCAGAGCTGTTCAGACTGTTAATAATCACCTCAGTACCTGTCACGGCTTTCACATGAAACAATGCGCCTCGAACCTGCACATCAATGTGCTTAAAGCCACGTGCCACTCGCCTGCACCCCGACACGCGCTTTAATGCTAATGCCACGCTTTGTACTCGCTGATATGAAAGCCCTTATTAAATCTTATTCTGCATTATTCGAGTTCGAAGGGGATAAATCTATCAAAGCTGCACATTCAATAAGTTGGACATTTTATTTATTTATTTCTCTCTTTCTTTTTTGGCTTTGTTTGTTTTACCAACCTTTTTAATTAAGTTTCAGCGGCGAGAAAACTGGAAGGCACTGAATTGGGGGGAAGGGGGGGGATAAGGGGGGGGGGGGGTGTGTTTGCATACAAGGCCAGAGCTTAGTTTTCAAGTGATGTGATAAGTTGTGTGTGTGTGTGTAGGTTTTTTATATATGCATATGTCTGTGTGTATGTATGTATGGTATGTATGTGTATGTATGTGTATATATATATATATGTATTATGTTGGTGATATGTGTATCTATATATCTATATCTATTCTATATATATATATATATATATATATATATATCTATAGCTATATGTCTGTGTGTATGTGTGTATGTGTCTATATATATACTATATATATAGTTTTAGAAATCAAACCATCGCATAGCTATGACAGGGATACACTGGCGGAATCGAACACCCAGACCCTGGAGGTGTGAGGCTAATGTGCTAACCGCTAAACCCCCGTACCCCGGCGGAGCGCAAGAAAATATTTTTATTATTATTATTTTTTCAAGGTATCCAAGGTTTTTAAAGAAATTGTTCAGGTGTAACCCTATTTTAACATTTTCACAAGTAACTAATTACAATTTGTAATTACGTGTAATTTAATGTCAATTAATAATTAATTTTTTCGGTTTCGCTGTACCTTGTTGTGCAATAAAGTTCTATTCTATTCTATTCTAATCTAATTTTTTCCCCCAGTATCTGTAACAAATTGCTGTTACATTTTATTTTGTAATTAAATAACGTAACGCCGTTCCACATGACTAGCTCCTCCCCATCACTGCTTATCAGTACAGCGAGTACACTGGAGTTCCCACTGAGACGGAACGTTCCAGATAAAGTCCTGCGTCAGCTGTGGGAGGAGCGTCGCGGGCGAAAGCTGTGGATATTCTATGCTCTTGCACTTTTTTCAAATATCCGCCGGTATCACTACCGCTGTGCTTGCGCAGCTGATTGAAGGACGTTTGGGTGAACTTTGGGTGTTCAACTAAACGTTTACCTTTTTCTGCCATTTTCACCCAATCTAAAAATAAATAAATAAATAAAAGTAAAGCCCTGGGACCTCATGATGTAAGCAAAACTTTGAATCATGTAGCCAACAAATCTTAATCTGTGTTTGATGAAAACCTGACCGTGTGCAACAACCTAAATCTCTCGTAACCATCCGAGGAGATTATTAGTCAAAGTTATTAATGCGTTAATGCAAATTCACTTTAACGACATGCATTTTGTGATCAACACTGTGTGCATTACTGTGTGAGTGATTTGCTCCTTCGCTCTACGTTGTTTTGGCGAACGAACGAAATCCGAACAACAAAGAATAAAAACATAAAGAAACTTAAATGCATTCACTCACGCTTCCTAAATTTCCTACTAGCTGCGCATTTTTTACAAAACCTTACGGAAGCGCATCGCATTCCCAAATCCGTATTAAAGGAGCGCATTTTTCTTTTGTGAATGCAATGCGCTTCTGTATAACCTAAACGTATCACCAGTTTATATGGAAAGCAACCGGAACAGAATTCTTAAAGGAGCCACGTCCCATATTTTACAATTCAAACAACCACTAATAAAAAGTAACATTTGAAATTAATGAATTAGAAAGAAATTTATATGAAAATAATTATTTACAGAGTAAAATAAACATTAAATAATCAGTAATGTTATTAAAGGGAGGGATTTTGAGTGAAATGTATATAATTATATAACATCTCCTACAGTTTGAGTATTAGAAGCATGCAAAGTATTCATTTACAACTCATGGTGAACTCATGGCGATCGTGCGATTAATCACGATTAATCGTTTTCCAGCCCTATTTTGGATATAAATTTGCCGATCTAGGGATTTGAGAACATGAAAACAACAGTCAAAATAGACAGTAGTTGTAAACGCCTACCTGCGCGTGCTGTAGCTTTAAGAATCACTATCGCTGGAACTACAGGGCCCCAAACCAGTTTCAGAATGACGGTGCTTTTTGCACAACGTAAGCTCCAGGAAAACATGTTTTACCAGGTTTCGGTGTGGAGAAATTTAACCTTGACCTTAACGTCTTTGGCTTGAACAGCTTGGCACCCAACTTGGGGGTGGTTGTGGGTGGGGGGGGTAGCGTGTAGTGGTAAAAGACACCGGGCTACTAATCAGAAGGTCAGGAATCGAGGCCAGCTTCCAAAAACAAGCTTGTATATGCCAAAGAATGCTGTATATGCTGTAATGTATATGTGACAAATACAGACTATTCTTCTTCCTCTAAAATCAGTAGCTATACTTACTAATACTCTGGTATCTGGACGATGGCTAATCACACGGCCGGTGCTAGCTATAGGCAAAGCAGGCAGTCGCGTATGGCGCTGGGTTTCCAATCCCTAGAGCCAGAGTAAGGATCGACTCTATTCATCGGATATATAATAACCGGCATTTACCCGAAGTGGAACCGATTAATATCACTGGTTAAATGAGGCCCCGCCCTCTAAATGCATCAATACTGACCTGATGAGGGGATGCTAAGTATAAA
Source organism: Kryptopterus vitreolus (assembly GCA_030449085.1). NCBI lineage: Eukaryota > Metazoa > Chordata > Actinopteri > Siluriformes > Siluridae > Kryptopterus > Kryptopterus vitreolus. The sequence goes on along the minus strand of JACRUU010000008.1, from coordinate 13,910,829 downwards.
GTATATACATTTGTTAATTAGAATAGAATTTTTATTTTAAAATAATTCTCTACTGTTTTTTTGTGTATTTTTTGAGCGTGTAGGTCGGGGAGAAAAGTTATACAGCGTGGCTGAAGCTTGGCCGGTGTCTGCACATATACCATTCATTGGCCATATTATACACAATACTCCTTATTTGTTTATCCCCCCCCCCCTTACTTATGTAGAAATCTACACTTTACTGGAGCAATTGTTTTTTAGCCGACTTTTTTACTTGTACGCCTTACGTTCTCGCGCTATTATCTGTACTTTCTACTCCTTACGTTTAAAAAGAGCCCTCGTCCGGCTCAAAAAAACAAAAGGATAGAGTGATTGTGGTTGTATGGGATATAAACAAATACCATTCCGACACCCTGTCGGTTTGTACGCGATCCATCGCACCTGCACACCACGACAAATCACGGACGTATAACCAGTGTTACTCAAAACAAGAATATTTCCTAAAAGTGATTATTTCTCCGCTCGTTTATCAAACGCGTGTTTTCTCTTCGTCCTCCGCAAATGAAGCCACAGTAGGGAATAAATTAGCGATTGCTAAGCTTTTGTCCTTAATGACATTTTTTCCCCCCCTTACATTACTTTTAGACTTTTATGAATCCAGTACTTTTATACTTTTACTGGTGTAAAAAGCACGAGTTCGTATTGTACATACGAAATGTGAAATACGGGCAACAAACATACCTTTGGTTGATAAAGTACTATAGCGCAATACAGAGATTTTATAAAGGGGAGGGTTTAAATCCCTGAAAGTGAGCATGTGCACGCAGTGGCACAGTGAGAGCGCTGGAATTCAGCCAACCTCCCTTTCCTGACTGTCCAGTTAACAGAATGAGACAAAAATGCTTTCTGTCAAAAAAAAAAAAAAAAAAAAAATCCATGCTTGCACACAAATTCATTGATATGAGCGCTCTCTCTCTCTCACACACACACACACACACTCACACGTAAGAAAGTGTGGCCCTTGTACTTACAAAAGGTTTACAAATCCTAGTAGCTTCTCACAGTGACAAACCCAAAATGTGTGCGTACACACACACACACAACACACACACCACACACACACACACACACACACACACACAGGGGAAAAAATGACACCTTATTTCATAGCTATAGATACCGGTGACGGGTTTTTAAATGTTTGTTATGTAGTAAGGTAAATAGCTGAAGCAGCCCAGGTTCTCTCGCAACACATTAACAATCCCAAACCAAACTTAAATCCGGTTCTGTTCGACCGAACAGCATGACGAGTCGGCCGCAACGTTGATGTGCTTTGAAGTCCAGATTGAGTCCGGTCTCTTAAAGGACTGGCCTGTTAAAAATCCAATGTAAAAATCCGATTTTTTTTTTTTTTTAATTTCCCTTTTACACCAGTGTAATCTGTATCAGGTGTCCACACACCGTAAGCAGGTCTTCAGTAGATTTGCTGGTATGGGATACAGTTACATGATTTACTGTAATCCATGAAGCCGTGTTCGAGTCGTAAATCTGCGTGTTAGGGCCTGAGTGTAGAGCCGTGCATGGAAAACCCTTTTTATTTATTTATTTATTTAAATACACAAAAAATGTTCAGGAAGTTTTCGGTGCAGTTTGGAGATTTGATGGGATGATTCTTTTTCTTATTCCTGTTATGTGGAAAATATGCAATACATAATCCTCCATTGGCACAAGTTATATTTTATATACATATCTGAAAAAATTTTGCTAATAAAAAAAAAAAAATAATATATATATATATATATATATATATATATATATATATATATATATATATAATATATCACACACACACACGCACACACCCAAACAAGGTTGGAGTGAGTGGAATCTGTCGGTGCTTACGTCATCACTTTTCTGCTGACTAAAGTGTGATGTCTTATGATTGGATTATTGGTTAGACATGTGGGCACGGACAGTCATGAAATAGATACCCCTTCATTGACAAAAGGCAAAGAAATGGGGATGTCCCCCACATTCCATGCTGTTATACCAAACGAGTTTGTATGTCTCTGTGTGTGTGTGTGTGTGTGTGTGTGTGTGTGTGTGTGTGTATGTGTGTGTGTGAAAGACAAAACTGACAAGGCAATATCAGATGTGATTCACATGAGTTCAGGTAACTGCCATTGGCTGAATGAAAAGGTTAGATAAAGATGTTTGTGTGTGTGTGTGATTTTTATTAGCATACATTTTTATAATTTACGTTATTATTCCAGATATGTATATAAAATATTACTTGTGTCAATGGACGGTTATTTATTGCACATTTTTTGCACATCATCTTTATTCAGTTTCCGCGTACCTTCAGAAACGATGATTGTGTGCGCGACTTACGTAATATTATTGAATAGTGATGTTAATGCTATTAAATGGAAACGAACGTTCAATTGTATCCTGCTTTAATCATAAGAAGGAAAGGTTATAAAGTTAAAGAATCTGGAAAAAAAAAAAAAAAGTAAAACCAAAAACGTCTATATGTGGAGGTGCATTCTGAGGATGCTATCATAACTTGGAATTTAAGACATGGCCTAGTCTACCAAGGAGTCTTAAAGAATGATCACTGTATTTCAAGTTGTTATGTTAAAATATATAGTTTAGCACAAATGGAGGAAATGACAGTACCGTACCCTATAAACTATGCAGTATATAGTGTATGAACGTGGCAGCAGGCACGTGGATGGGCTCGAGAGTAGAGATGGACGGCACAAGCGGTAAGAATCACACCTGTAGATTTTAGTGTCCAGTAACACTGGTAAAAAGAGAGAGAGACAAGAGCTAAAAGAGGGTTTTAAAATGCCGGAAACACAAAATGAAATACAGGCTCGAAACCGAGACAACTGGCCCCCGTCGAGAGTAAGGCGTACATAACCTATCACATAACCTAGCGTATCATACGCCATATGTGTTGCTACGCCACGTGAAACATAAACCATTTTGCCATATCGTTATCGTCAGCTTAAAAAGTTATTAAAACTCTGTTCTATTTAAGTCCCTACGGACGATTTTGTTCGTTCGTCGAATATATGAATTTGTTCAGTTGTTGGTGGCGATCGCTATTGACTATGTTGGGTAAGATGTAAGCTGTAAAATCGGTAGTTTACTGCATTCCTGAATGCTTCACTTAAGGAAAGTTCTAAAAAACAATAACAGTAATACATTTAAAAAGAATAAACGGAATACAATATACAGTAAGTATGTACTTAGCATGGAATGTCGTCATTAATATATATATATATATATATATATATATATATATATATATATATATATATATATATATATATATATATATGTGGGTGGTGGAGGAGGAGGAGGAGGAGGAGGTGGTGGTGGTAGGCGTTAAATGGGTATTTGGGTATTACACCGGGGTATTAATACCCCCCCCCCCCCCCCCCCATAACTTTTACTTTATGGGCAGGTTTGTTCGTATCGGCGAAAGTTCGTAGTGTCCTGTAATCATATCCCTTAGCTTTCCCGAAACAAAATTTACAAGCATAAACCTTGTTTACTTTTGTTTACTTGTTTACTTTTGCATGTAGCCCATTGCACGTGTGAACTCGAGCACGTTGCGTTTTAAGTCGCCTCAGGAAATCAGAGCCTCACTGTTATAAAAGAGAAGCAGATGATAAGTAAGAAGTTAAACACGAGGACCGCAAAGCTTACTAAGCGTTACATGCTTCAGAAATGTTGTGACACTGCGCTATGCTAATCCGGCTAACTGCTGTAGCTCACCTCATGCTAGCCGTTCTCCTGCTCCAAAGAAATGCATTGTGTTTGCAGGAAAGCGTCATGGTAACGCTGCTCTTTATTGTTTCCTCCTTGATGTGCCATAGCGGATGACTTGTCAATAGGTGTTTTCAAAGTAAACACACTTAAGTAAGGGAATGAAACACACACATTAGCATTGCTAACGAGAGCAACAAAAAAGGCGTTTATCTTGTGTTCATTAAAGTTCGCCTTTGTGCTTTATTATTACAGGAGATTCACAGTTACACAATTTACCCAGAGGCATGCAAACTTGACCTGTCTGCCCCCATACAAGTTTCACTTCTAACTCAAATCCGTCGGATCACTTTTCACAATTTACGATATCGATAGTGATCTTTGCTACAGGGGTTATTTTATTATTATTATTATTATTTTTTGTAGATGTCGTCGTGTGTTTGCACTCAATCCAATCCCACAGTGGGGGGGGGGGGGGGGGGGGGGGGGGGGGGGGGGGGGGGGGGGGGGGAGATTTGCATGCAACTGGTTTGTGGTATCTTTTGTATGTAGAATGCCAATATTCTGTCAAAAACAGACATCTCCATTCATATCAGTAGATCACAATTTGCCTCGGTTGCTTTTAATGCCAACAAAGAGTATAGAGATAAAACGTATCGGGACACCTGACTTTCCGAGCCATAATTGGTTCTATTAATTGGTTCTAGAATGTCTCTGGATCTAGTAGCATTCATTTTACACCAATTTCTTTGTATAGCGCTTTTAACGATGGACCTTGTCTCAGAGCAGCTTTACATTACTGAAGGCTATAAAGTTGTATAAAAAGGGTGTATACGTTTAAGTTTGCTCCCTATAATTAAGTTTATCCCCAGTAGACAGTAGCCAGTGTGACTGTGGCAAGGAACAACTCCCTGATGAAGAAACCTTATGAGGAACCAGACCCCCCCACCCCCCCTCGTCACACAGGCCACTGTCTCTAAACCGTACAACGTCGCACACGTCTCCCCACCGTTCTGTAAACGTTCCCTTTCACTCGTCTTCACAGATACCCTTCATCACAAAATATCTCTTGCTACCCTTCTCTGCTTTCTTTCCTTTTCAACCTCATGTTCGTCTTTGGCGTACACTTTCTCTAGATCCACAAACACACAATGCAACCGAACTTCCTCACCAACATTCATTCATTCATTCATTCATCTTCTACCGCTATATGCGATCTTCTCTCGGGTCACGGGGAGTCTGTGCCTATCTCAGACGTCTATGGGCATTATCTCAGGATACTCCCTAGATGGAATGCCAACCCATCGCAGGGCACACACACACAATCACATTCACACACACATTCACACACTAGGGACAATTTTCCAAGGTGCCAATCAACCTACCGTGCATGTTTTTGGACCGGGAGGAAACCAGAGAACCCGGAGAAAAACCCCCTGAGGCACGGGGAGAACATGCAAACTCCACACACACATGGCGGTGTGAGGCGAACGTGCTAACCACTAAGCCACCGTGCCCCTCCTCACTAACATCCTCGAAGCAAATTGAGGCATCATCGGTACCTGATTACAACAACACCACATGACCACTATTATTATACTATTGCATTATTAAAAGAGACTAATTGTGCGACACGTACTGTGCCAATCTTATGGTCCGGTGTCGACAGTCGTTTAACCACACCCACCTCTATCACAACACTGTTAACACTTATCACTGCAAGAGGGAGGGGGCAGAGGGTTACTGATTGGAAGGTCGGGGGATCGATCACCAAGCTTGGGCAGTTGAGCAAGGATGTATCATGGCTGACTCTGCTTCCAAAATATGCAAAGAAACAATGTCACTGTGCTGTAATGTGACAAATAGACTGAATAGAATAGCGCTATTTGTCACACATACATTACAGGACGGTCAAATTCTTTCGTTGTATATCGCAGCTTGCTGGGGTCAGAGCGCAGGGTCAGCCATGATACAGAGCACAGAGGGTTAAGGGCCTGGCTCAAGGACCCAAAAGCTTGGCGATGCCGGTACGCGAACCCCCGACCTTCTGATCACTAGCCCACTATCTTAACCACTGAGCAACCCAACCACCCCTCCCGCCTCTGAGCTACCCCCTCCCCTAAATAAAGAATAAAGATTCTAAATATAAATAAAGGATAAAGGTAGAATAACGGCTATTCCATTCTATGCCATTAACCATTTTAGACCATTTTTGTCATAACAAATTGAATATCATCTGCTCCATGTGTAAAATCAGTGACTTACTGTATAATTCGATTGGATCCGTGCAACTTTTGGGTATGTCAGGATTTACAAATATTACAATTTATGTATTTATTTTTAATATCCAGACTTAACTGTGCATAAAGTCGCAAGTGTATATGTGTACATGTGTATTTGGATGAGACTTTGGTCTCTGTCTACTATAATATTGATTTCTCTTAATTATTGGTCTGATCACTTTTTGAAGTCTGGGATCGATAATCTTCTATGATAGTGTTTTGGAACAAAAATAAATACATAAATAACCCCCCCCTCTCTCTCTCTCTCTCTCTCTTTGTGAGTAGAATTGCACAGATCCTGCCTTCTTGCCGGATTGATATTTGTTAGAGCTGATTTATCTTGGGAACCCCTGTGGGAAAAGAGTCTTTGTGGGCTTATCATACTTTGTTAACACACATCCTCTCTTCTTTCTGGTACAACACGGCCATACTTGTTCGCTCTCTGTCTCTCTCTCACTCACTCTCTCTCTCTCTCTCTCCCTCCCCCTCTCTCCTCATCTCTCCTTTGCTGTTCCTCTGGACCTGCAAAAGAATCAGTTCCCTGCTCACAACCTCAAGAGATAACACTCACTATCTTACTGAAAGTGATTGAGACCCTGCTAACACACACACACACACACACACACACACACACACACACACACACACACACACCTATATAAAAACACCTTGTAAACCAAAAAAAACACCTTCTGGATGATGATGATGATGAGGATGCTGCTTAATATTAATATTATTATTATTATTATTATTATTCACAAAATTATATTACATTTTTTCCTCAGTACCACTTCATGGCTTCCTTAAATTTTATTATTGTTTTTGTTGTTGTTGTTCTCACTCATTCTTTGTTCATATGGAAATCAAACACGATGAATCTATTATCTATCTATTATTTATTTTTCAGCACTTCTGTTTCTGCACTTTTTGCATGATTTGGTTTAGTAACCCTACCTGAGGTTTCGGGCACAGTGGGAATTTCCTGATCATTTACAATGCATTTGGAACAAAATCAATATGTACGAAATATTCACATTGTCACAAACACGTAGAAGTCGATGAAAAGCTTTCCCTTTGCCTTCATCCGCACGAACAAAACAGACCTTTCCGTCATAGAGGCTCAGACTGATGAAAAATATCAAATTTCAAAGTACAAAAAAACAGACGAACAACGTATAATTCAGAAAGAAGGAGCGGTAAACATGAACACAAGATCGTAACCAAGGCTAAAAGTAGCACAAGATATGTTTTTACTATTGTGCAAATATTGGCTACGTACGAATATCCTTTGCGTAGTCTTGCAAGAGAGTTGTGTGTTTTATTGACCGTGTATATTTTAGTTACAAACTGAAAAAAAAAAAATCACAATATACATTCGAAAACAACTTATAATGAATATTGTTCACTCTTTTCGGTGTTGTGTGTGTGTGTGTGTCCCTGTGTAACCCAATCCCCAGATGATGGTGCGCTGTTAATTGGCTGTAATTATTCTAATGGAGCAGGCTGGAGCCGAGGGTCACAACGCAGGACCCCAAATAACAACAAGGGCCTTCAAGCCCAGCGAGACGGGAGTGGACACACCTAATGGCCGTACTGACAGTCATGTCTGCCTCTATACGTCTCGGCCTGTCTGTGAGCTTTTTCTCCATTTGGCCGTTGTCTTCAGAGAACAGCGGCTTGCTGATAGATTGTGAAACGTCCACTTTGGCGGAAGTATTGTGGCTATTTTGAGGGGGGGGGGGGGGTCAAAGAAAGAAAAACATTTGCATTCAACTTGTATGCAACCCTGTCAGAAACATACATCAGATAAGAATGTATCAAAAGGGGAAGAAAAGAGAAGACCTTTTTGCGTCACTTATACACTGCAGCTTGTTTGGTCGTCAGAGAGCAGCGATACGACGCCTCTGGAAGAAAATGAGAGCACAAACTTCTTTCTTTATTCACCGCTCCTTTCAAGACTTCCCTGTCGAAAAAGGCTTTCTGCTTCCGTATGAAACTTCAGTTGCTTTTTGTGGGAAAAAAAATGTTTTCCCACCCCTAGTCAGAGGTGTCAAGTACCAAAGTACAAATACTTCGTTACCTTACTTAAGTAGAAATTTGCGGGATCTATACTTTACCCGAGTAACCATGTTTACACCCACTTTTAACGTCTTCTTCTTACACGCAATTATCTTTACTTTTAAAAAAACATTTCATTACGGCTCAATTTATAAATATATAAATATATATATCGTTACACCCCCCTAGTGGTTTGTACGCGATCCATCGCACCTGCACACCACATAAATCACGTCACACTCCAGCGAGGACATAACCAGTGTTGGGGGTCATTCATTCATTCATTCATCTTCTACCGCTTTATCCGATCTTCCCTCGGGTCACGGGGAGTCTGTGTCCTATCTCAGGGCGTCTATGGGCATTAAGGCAGGATACACCCTGGATGGAATGCCAACCCATCACAAGGCACACACACACATTCATACACTAGGGACAAGGTGCCAATCAACCTACCGTGCATGTTTTTGGACTCGGAGGAAACCGGAGAACCCGGAGAAAAACCTCCTGAGGCACAGGGAGAACATGCAAACTCCACAATCGAACACGGACCCTGGCGTGCTAACCACTAAGCCACCGTGCCCTGTGTTGGGGGTTGTTACTCCAAAAAAACAAACAAACAAAAAAGATTATTTCTTAAAAGTGTTTATTTCTCCACTACTGGCTCGTTTATCAAATGTGTGTTTTCTCTTCGTCCTCCGCAAATGAAGCTACAATAGGGAGTTCTGTAAAGAGACGTTTGAATAAATTACCTTTTGTCCTTAATGGCATTTTTTTTTACCCTTTTACATTACTTTTATACTTTTGAAATACTTTGTAACTTTTAATCCTTTTACTGGAGTAAAAAGCTTGAGTTGATATTTTCTACAGAAGTCTTTTTAAACCGTAATGTCTATACTTCTACCTGAATAATGATTGGGTGATACTTTTGACACACTTTTGGTACTAAGCGTGTAAACATTTGTAACATGTACCACAGTGTTGCTCCACATCATGCCACAAATGAATCCTTTTCTTTAACTGTCCACATCTAGCGCCCCCTAGCTTTTCTCACCCATGATTTGAAATGGTTGTCTGGCGCACAATATTGGACTTTGACAAGTACCCGGTTCTTCTATACCAAAACATTTTTGTTTCACAATTTTGTCATCGACAAACCCACATCGGCATTACTGATTCAGACATATCAGCGACACGGTTCAAATCCCAAGCCACCAGTGGTATGTGATAGAATTATGTTTACATATCATAATAATTGATCCATGATAACATATATCTTATAAGGCTTTTTTTAATGACTATTTTGGTAAGCTGCTCAGACCTGAAATTCATGTGATATTTGTAAACTGCTTTTTCTAAATACTGAGAAAAGTTCATAATGTATTTAGAAAGTGTGAGTTAGATTTTATATATATATATATATATATATATATATATATATATATATATATATATAGATATATATATATATATATATATATATATATATATATATATATATATATATATATATATATATATATATATATATATATATATATATATATATATATATATATATAATATATATATATATCTATATATATCTATATTCTGTCTATGTATGTCTGATATATATATATATATCTCTATATCTCTCTCTATATATATATATATATATATATATATATATCTATATATATCTCTATATATAAATATATATGAACAACTAAACAATAAAGGCCACTTATAGATTCAGAGACGATTAAACCTGTTCGCTGCCTTTCTACGCCAATAAAAAAAATCCCTTTGCATCCTGTGTTCATCATTTCATCCTTCCTAAATCCCAATCTTCATTTCTAAGATTGCACAAGGCACAAGGCTTGATTTCTAGCATATAGAATTTAATCATATTTCTCCTGCCCGTAAGGTAGTATGTTGATGCGGTGAGGTTGGTTGATCATTTAAATCTAAAATATGACTAGAGGGCGGAACAAGTGTTTGGAGCATGAAGTAGTGACAGAGGGATAGAGAGAAAAGAGGCAGAACTACAGAAAGATGGGGGGGGGGGGGGGGGGGGGGGGGGGGGGGGGGGGTGAGTAAGTGAGGCTGATCAGGTCACGTGTCAGCACGTGGATTTGCCTTTTGTTTGAAATGAAAATGCGGCGTGTTCGGAGGATTAGGTGGATTGGCAGGCCTGAGGAGCTGAACACTTATCTGTAACCTGTGTGTGTGTGTGTGTGTGTGTGCTCACCCACCCAGAGGAAGAAAGGATATATATATATATATATATATATATATATATATATATATATATATATATATATATATATATATATATATATATATTATATATATATATATGTGTGTGTGTGTGTGTGTGTGTATATGTATGTATATGTATGTATGTATAGTGTATATATATGTGTGTATGTGTGTGTGTGTGTGTGTGTGTGTGTGTGTGTGTATGTATTGTTTGTATTGTGTTTTTCCTTACTGATGGTTTCTAAAGCTATATATATGTATGTATATTATATATAATATATATAGTATCTATATATATATATCTATATATATATATATATATATATATATATATATATATATATATATATATATATATATATATATATATATATATATATATATATATATATATATATATATATATATATGGCATATATATGTGTGTGTGTGTGTGTGTGTGTGTGTGTGTGTGTGGCTTTAGAAATCATCAGTAACCATCAGTAAGAAAAACACAATACAACAGAGCGCTGCATCTCATACACATATACAGTGTGAATGAATGTCATTTCTAAACCTAGAAACCCAATTAAAGCAATTCAACAAATCTCCTTTCACTGTAGCCACATCTGCACCACCTCATACATCATCTCTACCAGGAGCATCAGTATTAACCTGAAACTTCACCCGCGTTTTCTGTGTGTTACGGTTTTGCTGAGGGTTTTGAAATTGTGCAAATTCGAAAGGAAATAAAACTGAAAAATATATAAATGGAAATTAAAAATAATAAATGAAAAAAGAAAAAGCACAACAATTGTTTTGAACCCTTTTGGCCGACCGTCCAGCTTTGAAATGTCCAAAACAACAACAACAACAACCACAACAACAAAAACGACTATTATGTCTCATACTCGTGGAACAGTATATTATTAAAAGATAAGTCTGTGATTATGTGGGAGTTTTCCATGTGCAACACTTGTCTCAGAGAGTGCTCATGAACTGTGCGCTGCAAGTTTGGCAATGCAGGTGTATCTGTGAGAAAATACAGGTGTGTGTGTGTGTGTGTGTGTGTGTATGTGTGTGTGTGAAAGAGAGGGGGAAAAGAGAGACTGGTGTTTATGTTAAAAACAGGTCCGCCTCACAGCCGTGTTCAGTGTCAACATCACCTTCCAGTGACCCTGTTAATGAGAGGGGTGAAAGCTTAGTTAGCGGAAGGGCCCCAACACACACACACACACACACACACACACACACACACACACACACACACACACACACACACACAACATAACACACAAATACCTAGTGCCAGGTCAATAGGGCACAAAAAGTATTGTGTATTATGTTGATTCTTATGTGTATCAATTTAGTAACTAATAAACTGGCAGCTTAGTTCTTTGTTAGTGCCAGTAAACACACACACACACACACACAGGATAAGCAGCACATTTTTCTCCTTTAATCACAAATTAAATCCAATTAAATTTACAGTGCTGTTAAAGGGCACGATAAAATGGTTCGGAGATGTGCATATATTATAAGTGCGTGTGTGTGTGTGTGTGTGTGTGTGTGTGTGTGTGTGTGTGAGAGAGAGAGAGAAAGAGAGAGAGATGAGAGTAAAAAAGACTTTATATCAAGGCTGACGAATCCTCATGTGCCCAGCTTAACCCTCCTACACATTCAGAGTTTTATAGAGTAATGGGGTCCCTTTGTGTGTGTGTGTGTGTGTGTGTGTGTGTGTGTGTGTGTGTGTGTGTGTGTGTGTGTGTGTGTGTGTGTGTGTGTGTGTGTGTGTGTGAAGGGGGAAATGTGCTAATGAGGGGCTGTGTGTGCGGGGTTGGGGTGAGTATGCTAAACGGGGTCCCGGTGAGATTGGGATCTGTGCGTGAGAGATAACGGGTTTATGTTCGCTTACACAACTGCCATTAGACAAGAGGAGGCCATACTCATCTCTCTCTCTCTCTCCCTCTCTCTTCTACTCATGCATCCCCTCTATTTATAATCTCTCTCTCTCTCTCTCTCTCTCTCTCCCCCTCTCTCTATCTCTATCTCTCTCTCTTTCTATGTCTAATGTTAACTTTATAATTCAGATTGATTCTTTCTCTCTTTCATCAACTATGTATGTTGTTTTTCTTCTTCCCCTCCCTCTCTCTCCCCCCTTCTTTCTCTGCTGTTATTTCCTGTTATTGCCGTTGTTTATTGTTTTTATTTATTGTTTACTGTATGGTGACCTTGAGTGACCTGAAAGGCACCTTAAATAAACTGTTTTATTACTATTATTACTATTCTTATACTTATTGTTATTATTAGTGAAAAATTATCCAAGAATAATTCCATCCTCTCTCTCTCTGTGTCTCTCTCTGTCTCTCTCTCTCCATCTGTCTCTTATATCTCTCTCTATATATATTTATATGTCTAATATAAACTTTATAATTCATTTTCATTAAATTCTTTCATTTTATTTTTTTTCCATTCTTTCTTTTTCTTTCATTTATTCATTCATTCATTCATTCATTTATCAACTAGGTATTCTCTCTCTCTCTCTCTCTCTCTCTCTATCTATCTATCTCACTCTCCACTCTCTATTTCTATGTCTAATGTTATCTAATTTCTATGTTAGCTTCATAATTCAGTTTCTTTCTTTCATTCATTCTTTCTTTCATTCTTTCTGTGAAAAAGTGACATTTTTCTCTCTTTTCTTGGAATCATGAAGTGTCAGTAAATCAGTACGTCTCCTTATTAACTCTTCCTCCTCCTACTGTTATGATTGCCGAGGTTGTGTACTCTGTTTTGTGTTTTGCACACAAGCTAATTTCCAGACATCGGAAGATACATGATTATTTCCATGTACATGATTCCCGGAAGTATTTCTTTGTAAAGCTCCAATGCCTCCGTGTGGACGTGTTATGGTCAAAAACACAAAGTGTCTGGACAGTGTTTCAGTGTAAAACAGAGCGCACATAAGGAGAGTAGCAAAGTGTGGAATGTGGGAGCTCGGTGGCCTAATGCTCCGAAGGGTGCGAGTTCAAATCCCCGCAACACAAGGTGTAAGAAAAGAATAACGCTAATGTTTTGGTGAAAGTTTATTTAATGTCCATGCTTTATTCGCCAGAATTTGGTCT
>JACRUU010000008.1:13879888-13892388 GCA_030449085.1 Kryptopterus vitreolus | reverse complement strand
ATACGTCATATTATTGTTTTTAGAGACGAAAGAGACAATATTTTAAATTTTAGAGAGAAAATAATGCAAATTATTGTTTTTAGAGACAGAAGAGACCAAATAAGGCAATTTTAGACAGAAAATACTGCAAATTATTATGTTTATAGACAGAAAAGACAAAATATGTCACAATTTTAGACAGAAAATACTGCAAATTATTGTTTTTAGAGACAGAAAAGACAAAATGTCTCAATTTTAGACAGAAAATACGGGATATTATTGTTTTTAGAGACAGAAGAGACAAAAGGTCACAATTTTAGACAGAAAATACTGCAAATTATTGTTTTTAGAGACAAAACAAACAAAATGTCACAATTTTAGAGAGAAAATACGGCATATTATTGTTTTTAGAGACGAAAGAGACAAAATATGTAAATTTTAGACCGAAAATACTGCAAATTATTGTTTTTAGAGACAGAACAAACAAAATGTCACAATTTTAGAGAGAAAATACGGCATATTATTGTTTTTAGAGACGAAAGAGACAAAATATGTAAATTTTTAGAGACGAAAGAGACAAAATATGTAAATTTTAGACCGAAAATACTGCAAATTATCGTTTTTAGAGACAGAACAAACAAAATGTCACAATTTTAGAGAGAAAATACGGCATATTATTGTTTTTAGAGACGAAAGAGACAAAATATGTAAATTTTAGACCGAAAATACTGCAAATTATTGTTTTTAGAGACAAAACAAACAAAATATGTCACAATTTTAGACAAAAAATACAGGATATTATTGTTTTTAGAGACAAGAGTCAAAATATGTCACAATTTTGGAGAGAAAATACGTCATATTATTGTTTTTAGAGACGAAAGAGACAAAATATGTAAATTTTAGACCGAAAATACTGCAAATTATCGTTTTTAGAGACAGAACAAACAAAATATGTCACAATTTTAGACAGAAAATACAGGATATTATTGTTTTTAGAGACGAAAGAGACAATATTTTAAATTTTAGACAGAAAATGCTGCAACTTATTGTTTTTAGAGACGAAAGAGACAAAATATGTCACAATTTTAGACAGAAAATACTGCAAATTATTGTTTTTAGAGACAGAAGAGAAAAATATTCAATTTTAGACAGAAATACAGGATTTGATTGTTTTAAGAGACAGAAAAGACAAAATATGTCACAATTTTAGAGAGAAAATGCGGCATATTATTGTTTTTAGAGACAGAACAAATTAAAATGTCACAATGTTAGAAGAATATACTGGATATTATTATTTTTAGAAACAAAAGAGACAATATTTTAAATTTTAGACCGAAAATACTGCATATTATTATGTTTATAGACAGAAAAGACAAAAAATGTCACAATTTACACAGAAAATACTGCATATTATTATGTTTATAGACATTAAGGGACCAAATATCACCCTTTGAGACAGTAGTGACCGTATCTTATAGTCCTTTCTGACAGACGAGACAAAATACTGTTATTCTTTAAAACAAAAGACAGACTGTAGCCCTAAAGAGACGGATTACCATCCACAGATTCAACCAGTATCAGTGTCTACCTCTGACAGACCGTTGTTTTAGCTGCAGAGTAAATTATTACTTGACTTTCTTACTGTGTGTGTGTGTGTGTGTGTGTGTGTGTGTGTGTGTGTGTGTGTGTGTGTGTGTGTGTGTGTTGTCCACCTTCCAGAATATGCGTGTCTTTCTTTTCCTCCGCTAATAACCAAAAGCACCCATGCTAAAGTTTTTCTTTGTTGATTTTATATACTTTGGCTTGGCTGCCTCTGTCCATTCCATCCCTTCCTTCCTTCCTTCTAATCTGCGCTCTCGCTCGTCAACAAAATGAATTAAAGGAGAAAGTTTAAAAACTGAAGCGTCACGTTAATGATTTCATTTTTTCAATTAAGATAAAGCAGCAGCTAGCTCCGCCGACCCCGCAGGCCCAAGTGTCACATCAAAGCAGCTGGTGAATGTTCACCAAAAAAAAAAAAAAAAAAAAAAAAGACACAAGAGCTCGGGTGAATTTCTTCCTCTCTCTTTTTTTTTTTTTTTTTTTTTTTTTTTAACTATACTCTACCCTACCCCGATGAGCCTTGAATGCTGATATGAAGCTCGGAGATATGCTAATCGATATGCTAGCAGCACGAACTGACTCAGCACTTTCTGCGCTATCTGGAACTGCTTCCTAGTTGTTGCAGTGGCGAGATGGAGCTTGATTACGGGTTCAGAAGTGAAACTTTCAGCACCGTGCAAGAGAATCTCTCTCATTTACTAGCAGAGCGGTGGAGTCCAGAGTCCAGAGCGGCGAAAACCTATTCCCAATTAAGTGTTAAGGGAGGTGGTGTAGCCCAGTGATTAAGGTGTTGGACTCTGGACTCTGGAACGGAAGATCATGGGTTCAAATCCCCAGCCACCACCAAGCTGCCCACTAGTGGGTCCTTGAGCAAGGACCCTTAACCCTCAATTGCTCAGTTGCGGAAGTCGCTCTGGATAAGGGCGTCTGCCAAATGCTGAAAATGTAAATGTTGACGAAATTCTAAATGCTAGCTGTTGTTTACGGTGTGAGGTAGAAATTCCAATATAAAATGTTTATCATCCCCCCTCCTCCCTCCCCTTTAGCTTTGAAAAAAGCATAACTAAACCATGTAATATTTTGAAATCGGATTTCTGCAGGTTGCGATTAATCCGACTTAATAATCTGACTTAATTTACTCTCAAATCTTTTCCAGTATCGTTTGTCATAAATACCACCGTTTACCCAGACCTCGCTAAATGCATATTATAAAATTGTGAAGTAAAACATGTATTTCTCACGCTTTTTTTTAATTTTAAAATGTTCAAAATGTGTGCTAAAATGTTGGCAATACAAACAGCTGTTAATACTAAGTAATATTATATAGTTATACACGCGTATGTGTCTGTGCCGTGTGTGTGTGTGTGTGTGTATATATATATATATATATATATATATATATATATATATATATATATATATATATATATATACATACTTTTACTGCTTTATCTGACTTCTCTCAAGGCATCAAGGGAGGACATACTAACCCATCGCAGGGCTCACACACACACACACTTACACACCAGGGACAGTTTTCCATGGTGCCCATCACCCGACCGTGCATGTTTTTGGGCCGAGGGTGAAACCGTAAAGCTTGGAGAAAAAAAAACCCCCTGAAGAAAGGGGAGAACATGCAAACTCAAACTCCACACACACACACACACACACACACACACACACACACACACACGTCTGGTGGAGAGACGGGAATTGAACCCACAACCCTGGAGTGCCGCTTTGATACCATAGATACCATTGATGGAGTGCCGCATTGCTACCATTATATATAGAGTGGCTATATATATATATATATATATATATATATATATATATATATATATATTTATATATAGCCACTCTATATTTAATGGTATCAATGCTATACTAATGCTATACTATCTTATAGAAGGCCGTTTTCACACGGTGTTTATGGTGTTGCGGATAAATACAACAATATAAAGTGATGCTGCGGCTGGTATTTTAATGCTGAGTTCTTGGTCTCTGTGTGGCGAAGCAGTTTTGAAAGTTTCATTGCGTCATTAGAGAGCCGTCACCGCATACTATGCATAGGTAGGGCTTGGTGCGTGGGAACGACCTGTCGCAATAAATCCATATTTCAAGTCGGACTCGTGGGATTTGTCTATTAAATGCAACTTTCTTTTTTCGTTGAAGTCGTAAGCGGCACTTCTGTCTCCTCACCGACTCTTTTACACTGAGCGGATCCTTTAAAAAGGTAGAGGATGTACGGCAGACATGTGACCGAGACGAGCACCTTGACATGGGACCCTGTTTTTGGACCAACACTGGCTTTAAATAGCAGTAGCACCGTCTAAGGGGCAGAAAAGTCACACGTGGGTAGTGCTGGGATTTGAACAGACAACCAGTTGATCAGAAGTCAAACTTAATGACCACTGAGCTAGCACTATCCACATGTATTCAACACATTTCAGTACCAGTTGTAGTGGGTGATTATTCCGATTCTCTTTTCCAGAAAGTGTTTCCCTTCAAAATTTAAATAGCGAACTGAAAATACGCCTCATGAAAATTGTGTGAAATGGCAACACAATTTACATTTACAGCATTTGCTGTACGAATTACAACTGAGCAGTTGAGGGTTAAGGGCTTTGCTGAAGGGCCCACTAGTGGCAGCTTGGTGGTGGCGGGATTTGAACCTGCGATCTTTCGGTCCAGAGGCAAACTCCTTAACCACTGATCTACCACCTCCCTATACGATGCGAAAAAGGAATGATATACGTGAACAGGCTGCGATATCAGTAAGCCTGCCTATATCTGTTGCCATTTTCTTGAGCAACATCGCGAGAGGACACGCTTTAGTCGCATAGTCATACGCTTAATGGAAACACAAAATAATACGTTTTGCGTAAATTTGTAAGGGAAATGTAGCTACTGTCCATTGTTAAAAGCGCTATATATATCATTCATTCATTCATTCATCTTCATCTTCTACCGCTTTATCCGATCTTCCATCGGGTCACGGGGAGCCTGTGCCTATCTCAGGCGTCTATGGGCATTAAGGCAGGATACACCCTGGATGGAATGATGGAATGCCAACCCATCGCAGGGCACACACACACACATTCACACACACATTCATACACTAGGGACAATTTTCCAAGGTGCCAATCAACCTATCATGCATGTTTTTGGACCGGGGGGAAACCGGAGAACCCGGAGAAAAACCCCCTGAGGCACAGGGAGAACATGCAAACTCCACACACACATGACCGAGACGGGAATCGAACCCGGATCCTGGTGGTGTGAGGCGAACGTGCTAACCACTACGCCACCGTGCCCCCACGATATATATATATATATATATATATATATATATATATATATATATATATATATATATATATATATATATATATATATATATATATATTATTATATATTATTTATCATGTAGGCTGTGTAACTTATAGTGAGGCTAGATTGAGGAATCTGCGGTGTCATCTGGTACCTACCGTTTATTATTTCTTTTTATTCAAGACCATAAAGCTTATATTCAAATATAAGAAAATGAAATCGATGGTAAATGTTATTTGTCATAAATATTTCAGACAACACAAAACAAAGAATAGACAGTAAGTAAAATATAAGAACAATAACATAATCGGCATATTTGCCTAAATACAATATTTAGTCACCATTTGGAAGTCCTATTTTGATTAATAACAGTAAAGGACAATATAACACTGGTTATTTGTGTCCTTTGAAAGTAATGAAAAGAAATAAAATCATTATTTTGTAAAAAAAAAATGTTGATTAAAAAACATTTTTTTTTTTAAATGAGGGTGTTTCTATTAACCATATTATGCGACTAAAACACGTCCTCTCGCGATAAGACCAAAAAATGAAGACGGATATCAGTAGGCTTACTTATGTTTAGGTTTACTTAAATTTTTTATTTTTAATCCCTCTATACTCGGGAGCGTCTGATGAACTCCTGATGAACGTGTCCACTTTATTTCAGATGTGTAGTGCAATAGGGCGTCTTGTAGCACCTGCAGCATCACGCCCAAGGCAAGGCAAGGTAGATCATGTGACCTGGAAATGCGGGACAAAAACGTTTCCATTACAGTTTTGCGTTTTATTCCTTTATCGTTTCGTCTAAAAAAAAAAAAAAAAAAAAAAGCCGGTTGTTGCACCCGAGGGAAGAATCACGAAGCCACGAGATCCAATGACAAGTAAGGGTTTTTGTTTTATTTTCCTTTTCGTTTTACACGTGCGCACACACGGCCTTGTCCCTGCGTCACTCGCTTTCTCCGTCCTCCTCCTTTTATCATTTTTCTGATCACTGAAAAAAAAAAGGAAAGGCTGATTAGCTAAAGGAGGTGCAGGTGCGCGTTCCTTACCTCTTTCTCCCGCTGGCCTCGCCCTCCATTCACAAACCGGCGCTCGGCCACGCCCCCGCCGCCACAACCACCTCAACTTATTGCTAATTGTTGTACTTTTTTTATTCTAATTTAATGTATAATCATAATTTCTTCCTTTTCATTTGATTAAAAAGAAGTTTCATATGTTCATATGTTTAGGACGGGGGGGGGGGGGCACGGTGGTTTAGTGTTTAGCACGTTCGCCTCACACCGCCAGGGCCCGGGTTCGATACCAGTCTCGGCCATGTGTGTGTGGAGTTTGCATGTTCTCCCCGTGCCTCAGGGGGTTTTCTCCTCTCTTTCTCTCCGGGTTCTCCGGTTTCCTCCCCGGTCTAAAAACATGCACGGTAGGTTGATTGGCACCTTGGAAAATTGTCCCTAGTGTATGAATGTGTGTGTGAATGTGTGTGTGTGTGTGTCCTGCGGTGGGTTGGCATTCCATCCAGGGTGTATCCTGCCTTAATGCCCATAGACGCCTGAGATAGACACAGACTCCCCGTGACCCGAGGGAAGAATGCACAAATATTGTATTGCACACAAATATTAATGCACTGTTGCCTTATTTTACCCATTAAACACTTGGTCACATGACACTACCCTTATGAATTATTGCACTCGGTTGAACAACTTTATTATATTTATTTTCCTGGTGCCCTTCAAATAACAACAAACGAACACACGGGGTAATCCTGAATATTTTTATCACTATTTTTTGGCAACATCAAAATAGCCCCAGTGAAATCAAACCTACTTTCAAAGCCTGACGTTACAGTTTTGTTCTCTCTCTCTCTCTCTCTCTGCTTTTTTTTCCCCCTCTCCTGCGGAACGGTGTGACGGTTCTGGCGCTCCACGTGTGTCCTAGCCTCCTGAAGTCGGAGAGTTGGTGACGGCGCTCGAGCTCAGACTTGCTCTCTGCATGGCAGTGATTGCTTTGCCCCCTTCTGAGGATCTTGTAATACTAAACGGCTGCATCTGCCATATTTTTCTCTCTTAATCTCTCTCTCACTGTTCTATTGCATACATGTGGGGGGGGGGGGTGGGGGAGGGGGGGGGGGGATGGACGTAGATAACATAGCGCATGGGGCTAGCTAACTTCTTAGGAAACATTAGTAGGCTTCTTTTCCTGATTGAAATATACTACATGTTTACTGAGCATAGAAACGGCTTGATTATTTACATACAGAAGTTTGTTATACATGTGTCTACAGTATATAGCTGTATTATTACACCTGTGAGTGTAATTTAAGTACATAGAGTAACAGGTAAAAGACAAAATCGATACTTTACAATCTATGACCCTGAGGAGACCTGTATACAGAGTCAAATCACAAAAACAACACGCTCATACAATATCCGTATTTTTATGCAATCCATAAAATGTTCAGAAAAAAAACCATGAGATAGACACGGACTCCCCGTGACCCGAGGGAAGATCGGATAAAGCGCTGGAAGATGAATGAATGAATGTTACTCTCATTTTTTCACACATGCTAAAGATGCATCAGCGCACAAGACACAACCAATCGGAGAAGCAGGATTAGTTTCATTTAAAAAATAAATAAATAAAATAAATATTCAAAATAATTAAATAAATAGAACAATGGATTTTTAATGTAAAAAAAAGAAAAGAACTTTCAAATAATAAGAGTAATATATAATAATAATATAATAATATAATAATAATAATAAGAATAATAAGAGTGTGTGTGTGTATATATATATATATATATATATATATATATATATATATATATATATATAATAAATAGATATATATATATATATATATATATATATATATATATATATATCTATATATATCTATATATATATCTATATATATATATATATATATATATAGATATATCATATACAAATCAACTGTACTTTTTACATTTTTAGTACATTAAAATTACACTCTTTCCTTTATTTTGATTATTTATTTGGACTACCTATTTAATTAATTATTTAATTATTTATTTTATATATGTACACACAATTCAACTGTCGTTTTTCATTTCTAGTTACATTAAAAAACCACCGTTTCATTTATTTTACTTATTTTTAATATTTATTAAATTAATGAAAAATTGTTTGGGGGGGGCAAACTCTTAAAAAAACATTCAATGCTTTGCAAAGGAAGGACAAAAAACATCTCACATTGTGTGTTCGTGCAGATGTTTACATCTCCATTACTGAAAAACTTTGGACACGAGGAATAATATACCGTAAATTCTGGACTATAAAGCGCACCTGCATATAAGCCGCATCCGTTCTATTTAAAAAAAAAAAAAATTAATAAATAAGCAAAAAATTCCGCCTGCACCTACAAGCCGCATACAAGCCGCGTCCGCTTTTGAATTGTAAATGTACATGTACATGTACCTAAATAGATCCTTTCCTAACCTGTATTTTAACACGGTGTAACGGTGGACGCTGCACAGAAACGCTCCGGAATTCATACAAAACAGGATTTATTAGAATAAAGAACTCAGGAGACGCCGCTCATACGGAGCGGCCAGACAGGCTAGGGAGCCTTGCGCTCTGCGCGCCGTACCGGTACCGGGAGGAGCGGTGGCGGAGAGCAGGAGCGGTTGGAAGACCGGGAATCCGGGAACAGACAAAGGTCGGGAACAGACAAAGTAGGCATAAACATATATCGAGCGTCCGTGTCCGCGACACTATGTATGTGCTATGTGCTACGAGCCCGGACGGGGATTGTAGGGTGAACCGGGCTTATATCGGGAGAGGGAAAATCAGAAATCCGCTGAAGAACCGCTGATGTAATTGTGTGTGTGTGTGTGTGTGTGTGTGTGTGTGTGTGTGTGTGTGTGTTGTTGTGTGTGTGTGTGTGTGTTGTGTGTGTGTGTGTGTGTGTGTGTGTGGGGGGGGGAAAAGAGCAGTGAGGCTATTTGATTAAAACGACAGAACGAAGCAAAATGACGCTATTTAAAGCGCATTTCAGAATCCTTTTTGGGTGAAATCCTTCATTTTTTCTCCGGGGAACTAAGCGGAACTCAGGTTTCTTGCACCTCCCAGTAACAAAAAATTGTAATTATTTCAGTTGGAATTGTATTTCCCTAGTTATCCAATGGTGTGTGAAAGTGAGTCCCTGCTGTTGGCATTCCATTCTATCCTGCTTAAGCCATAGAAACCTGAGATTACGCTCTGCTAAATATCGGAAGCTAAAGATTTCTGATTGCATTCTATTTTTTGCACTCATTAAAAGTATAGCTGATTACAATTATGCCGGTTAGTTTTGATTCTATATTCCGGTTAGAGCCCCTAGCGGTCGGGAAAAAATCTGCAGAATAGCCGCACCTTATTATTAGCCGCATGGTTCAAAACCTAAAAGAAAAGTAAAGTAGCGGCTTATAGTCCAGAATTTACGGTAATATATAATAAAAATGTGTGGTGGTTTAATATAAATAAAAACACAATGCAATTAAGTACAAAAATACGCTCTTTCAGTATTTGATTTTTGTTGGGACATCTCAACTTAACCTTGTAAAGATAGAGTTTGTACTCCTTCTATCAGCTTCTACCCACTTATATCTGATATTATTTTGTGTGTTTTGATTCTAGCCATATTTTATTGAAGGAAAAAATCTGCAAACCGAATAGCCGCACCTTATTATTAGCCGCATGGTTCAAAACCTATGTGTAGCGGCTTATGTCCAGAATTTACGGTAATATATAATAAAAATAATATAAATAAAAACACAATGCAACGATTTGCAGATATTATTGAGCCATATTTTATTGACAATTCAACCTATTGTTTCAGATGATGTAATTCATATGTTTAGGACGACTTTCGATATTAATGCACCACGTGTTATTTAACCCATTAGCCACATGGTCACATGCCTCAGGGGTTTTTTTCTCCGGGTTCTCCGGTTTCCTCCCCAGGTCCAAAAACATGCACGGTAGGTTGATTAGCACCTTGGAAAAATTGTCCCTAGTGTATGAATGTGTGTGTGAATGTGTGTGTGTCCCTGCGATGGGTTGGCATTCCATTAAGGGTGTATCCTGCCTTAATGCCCATAGACGCCTGAGATAGGCACAGGCTCCCCGTGACCCGAGGGAAGATCGGATAAAGCGGTAGAAGAGATGAATGAATGAATATATATATGTATGTATGTATATGTATATGTGTGTGTGTGTGTATATGTGTGTGTGTGTGTATATATATATATATATATATATATATATATATATATATATATATATATATATATATATATATATATATATACTTTTTTTTTTTTTTTTTTAATAAACAAATCCCAACTCGTATACTGGTACACTTGTAAACCGAGGTTCTGCTGTATATTTGTGAAAAACAAGTATAACCTGTGTATAACTTAATCATTTAAATCATTTAAATAAGGCAAGCCATTGTGACCATTTAAAAAAAAAATTTTTTATGAAGAGCACGAACAATTTATGTAGATAATAATAACAATAATAATAATAATAATAATACAATTAAAAGTAATAATGAGAGGAAGTAATAATGAAACAATAGAAAGCAAATACATACATGTCACCCGTGTCCTCATTTTACATGTGTGCATATACTTAGTAGCTGGTTGATGCGTCATATAAATTGAATCTCCGATTTTTTTAAGATAAAAATTTTTTGAAAAGATTTTCGGTTTTGGATAGAGTGTCCGCTATTTTTTTACCTGTTTGTAGCCGGTGTGTTTGGGGTTTGCCGCCGCTGTTGTATTTGGTACGGGGAGGGAGGCGGAGAACTACGGAAGCTCGGAGGGTCAAACCAAGGTAAAATCGTTTTTGTATTTTCAACATCGGCCTAAACCACTAACTCGGATGAATCGATAAACGATTTATCTCCCAGCTTTACTTAGTACTAAAAATATAAACTATATGGAGGATTATAAGCATTTTGCTGAGCCAGGCATTGTCCACTAAAACGTACTGTATGTTTTTTTTTTTTACATCTCTGTCTGTCCGAGAGAGAGTAAATCGCCATGCCCAAGGCCCCGAGTATGAGATTTTCAAATGGCTGAGATTGAAACTCCCAGCCTTCTGTTAGTCAGACCCTTAACCCCCTGCACCTGACCATGAGTCTGAATATCAATATGCTTACAAACAATGCCCCGAATATATTCCACAGGAAAGCGAGTATGCCAACAAGGCATGCAGGTGCCAGGAAGAGAGAAAAAGTGGCAGGCACCTCTGTAAGACATCTAGCATGCCCCGAAGGCACTGACCATGCCTCTGAGTCTGGAGGCATGAACAAACCCATAAGGTTATTTGCGCATCACTGAGTATATCCTCCGGGCACCGAGCTTGCCCATGAGATGTTCAGCATGCATGTGAAGTAGCAAGCATACCGATGAGGAACAGATCAAGCCTTTGGGGCATTTCGAACACCCCTCTGGCTCTCCTCTGGCATGGCCGACTGTCTGGGCTCTGAAATCCTCTCAGTGGGAACTCCGCAAGTGCCAGCGCGGTCAGCCGCAGTCCAGAAGTAATCCACAGTGAATTCCGGCAGCGCGAGGATCAGAGTGCCCGCTGCCAACACATATACCCGTGCACACACGCACACACATGAATGTGCTGGCTATTCTTGCTATCTGCTTCTTGCTATACTTCACTTTCTTTTCACTTGCAGGTTGAAAACTAGATTATTTCACAGGTTACTTCAAATTTCCCAACTTCAAAAAATGTACATCGAACCCGAGTCCTTTTTTCCAGCAAATATCACACTTTTGAACTCTACACCATTAGGACACTGATGTCTTACTGTGTATATCTCATATATTAAATATAAAGCCAAACTAAAGAAACCAAGTGTGGAAGAAAGACATCAATAACATTTAAGAATCAAATCAATCTGGAATAAGGGTTATACGGCCATTTTCAAACCGTTGAAAGTGCATCCTTTTTACAGAGAGGAAGATTATTGGCTTTCTTTCCTTCCTTCCTTCCTTCCTTCCTTCCTCCCTCCTTGTTTCTTGCTTCTGTGCAGCTAATAAAATGTTTTAGCAGGTATTCAGGTATTTGTTAAAAAAAATAAAAAATATACCAAAGAGACGTCATTAATAACCTTTGAGAATTGTCACCCCCCCTTCAATCCGGAAAGGGTTATAAGGCCATTTTTAAACAATTAGAAGTGCAAGAGAGGAATATGATCTATCTGTCTGTCCGTCCATCCATGTCTTTCTTTCAACACCCTAAAAATCACCTAAAGACTCTTTCTTGTTTGTGTGAAAACATGATTTTTAAAAAAATCTTTAATATGAAAGTAATGAAAATATGAACATACACAATACTGCAGTGTACTAAGATATGAAGATGTTTGGTAGGTTATTTTACTGTACTTTATTTTCAGAGTAAAGCTTAAACCTAAAGAATTTGGCAACCTGTGAAATAACAACATAGCAGCCAAGTGCAGCTAATAAAATAGATTATTAGGTATTCAGAGAGGAAAAACACCATCAATAACCTTGGAAAATCATTTGTCACTCCTAATAAATCTGGAAA
>JACRUU010000008.1:13869888-13872388 GCA_030449085.1 Kryptopterus vitreolus | reverse complement strand
ATAATAAGCGCTTTTGTGCTGCTTGTTAGCTTCATGATGGTTTTATTATCGTTATTAATATTATGTTTAATTCTCTGATTATTTAAGTTCATTATTAAAATAAATAAAACTTTTTTTTTTTTTTTAACAGTACAACAATCTGTTTCTTGAAGGAGAGTTTTACTGCTACAAAAACCACTTTCGGCTCACTTTTTGCCTAATGACCCTGTGCTTGGGCCCGGTTTTCTTAAAAAGGAATGGATTTCACGGTGAGAGATATTTTCTTTCTGAAAATTGAGCCTCCTTCCGCATATGACACTCACACACAATAAATGTCACTGATGTCGGCTTTGTTATAATAACGTCATAACTTGATTATTCATCAACACATTCTGACCTTTCAGCTTGTCGGAAATAACAAAGGGATAAGTGTGTTTTAACCAACAAGGTAAAACAAGGAAACCTAATCTTTAATGCACCCTTGATCCTTTTTTTAAAAAATAATTATCCTTTAAAACCACATGCAAAACCACATACCAAAACCACATACATTACGAGAGAAAGGAGAAAAAAAAAACATATATATATATATATATATATATATATTAGATATATATATATATATATATATATATAAGTCTGCTTATGCTTATATGCTTAGACTGCTGCCCCCCGCGACCCGGTCCCGGATAAGCGGAAGAAAATGGATGGATGTGTGTGTATGTGTGTATGTGTGTGTGTGTATATATATATATATATATATATATATATATATATATATATATATATATACACATACATATGTATGTATATATCAAAGTTAAAGTGTTAACGGAAATTCACTTTAATGCGCGCGATTAATGCACCGTTCATTACTATGTGAATGATCTGCTCCTTCACTCTGTTGTTCGGGTTTTGTTGATTGACACCGAAGACGAAACTTCAGTCCGTGGCCTTCCCACATAATCGTCAGCATTGACCTTTCTTCGCTCTGTTAATGTTAGGATGAAATATAAAACAGGCGATAGACGTATTTTATCAACAAAAAAACAACAGCAAGCACTCACACTTTGTAAATTTCCCCGAATTACCCTACTGAATTACAACAGCCTACCTCACTATGTACATTATCAGTTTATATGAAAAGCAACCACTGTATATACATGTATAACTTGTATAAAACGTATAACTCATAGCAATCGTGCGATAAAACACGATTACATATTTGATAATTTTATAATAATGCTGTCTATTCCTGCTAGGCACATTGACCAGAACGTAATAAGATGTCCCTTTATCCTGTTTGCAGTGTCCGACTATAATAACAATATAATAATATCCTTTATTGGTCACATATACATTACAGCACAGTGAAATTCTTTTCTTCGCATATCACTGCTTGATGTTGATGGTCTTGATGTAGCTGGGGTCAGAGCGCAGGGTCAGCCATGATACGGCGCCCCTGGAGCACAGAGGGTTAAGGGTCTTGCTCAAGGACCCAAGGGCGGCAGCTTGGCCATACCGGGGGGCTCGAACCCGGATCTTCCGATCAACAGCCTTAGACCACTGAGCTACACCCCCTCCCTAACTTTACTAACACCCTGGTGCTTAAATGAGCACAAATCTCTGCAACGACTCTCCAAAATCCTACCGAACATCTTACCGGAAGAAAGGAGAAATGGTATCAAATATGAATTGTACCAGCTTTTCAGAAAGCACACGACAGTCCTTATAGTGTGCATGCGCGAGTTAGAAACCACAAAGGCAAAATAATAGTAATATAAGCATGTAAAAGAGTTTTTGTCGAGCCAGAATTCATAGCATCAATTCAGGAGGGAAATGGTGTGTCAAAAAGAAACAAGAACACTAATAAATAGTGACTTTCCCCTCCCACACCGAATGAAAAATGATTCAGAATTTCCACACTGCATTCTAAGTATGTCGGTAAATGAGGTTAGAAGGCCTTTTGTCCAGCTTTGAAGAAATAAGAACATAGAAAACTCCTCTGACCTTCTCGGATATGTTGGTATGTATATCAAAACCCGATTATCGTGGCATATGATTGTTTTGTTTTACATTATTATTAATTCATTTATATATATATATATATGACAAAAATTGTCATAAAATTAATTGTTAAATGCCTACATGATAAATAAATTGTCATGTTTATTGCAATTCTTATGACCTCATCAGTGGTGGGTGATCCATTCTTGTACTTAAAAGAATAAAAGAATGAATCTCCTGATCAAACACCACTTCAGTAGAGTTGAAAGTCCTCGTTCGCATTTCTGCGGAAGAAATAGTTCAAAAGTACTTTATAATGCATGTATAACATGTACCCCCACGTGCACTGCTCTATGGTTTTAATAATAAGGGAAATCATTTTCTATTGTTAAAGACAATAAAAAAAAAGGAACAAATATATTCGAATAATTAAACCTGAAATCTAAGAAGCCCATTATATATTTTTTTGTTTACTTATCAAATGCTTTAAATAAGTAAATGCACAATTTTAAGG
>JACRUU010000008.1:13862388-13864888 GCA_030449085.1 Kryptopterus vitreolus | reverse complement strand
TGCTCAAATAATCCAGCGAGGGGTGAAAAAAAAATGCGCAGAAGAGATGATTATTATTATTATTATTTTTTTTTTTTTTCCCCTCGTCAAGCCGGCTGACAAAAACAGTGTAATCGCATTCCAAGCTACGGGAGGATGAGCGTCGAGATAATTGAATCCTTAAGTGCGACGGCTGATAAAGCGAAAGATTCGTTTATTAAGTGTAAAAAATTGGTATTTCTCTGGCGCGTTTTAGGGACCGCTCTCGATCCGGTTCTCGATGGGGAAAACGCGAGTTAGGTTGTCTATGTATGTGTGATCAATAAAGCAGATCTGCTTCTCCGTCTATCAGTCTGCGATCTGTGTATCCGTTGACATGTACTGTATTTTTTTGTTTCGGGAGATAACTCGGCGCTCGTGTGACGGAATGTCACAGAGACTGCATTGCGTGTAGCCTGGGGCGCACCACATCGTTTGGCTGTCGACTCGCACGTCCTGTCACCATCAGGTAAATATCTGTCATTCTTCAGCTCGGGGTCGCGCGCCGGTGATGTTCTCGGTCATCGCGGTGTTTAATTGTTAATCTCTTTCAAATTCGCCGGATAACGGGAGTAACGAAAAGACCTGGGCCGGATCGATGAGATCCGGGCCTCCGGAAACATTCTCCAGTCTGAACATCAACGTTCTGTTTTGATACCGAAGTGTGCATTCTGAAAACCCTTGATGGTTTTAAAAGACCTTTTTAAGAGGGGAAAAAAACACTTTACACTTTTTACTTAAGTGAGATATCACTGTCTCACTGGATATAGAGGTTGTAGCTCAGCGGTTATGGCATTTTTCCCCCTGGACTGCAAGATCGCAGGTTCACATACCCACCTCCACCATGCGGCCACTAGTGGGCCCTTGAGCAAGACCCTTAACACTTAATTGCGCAGTCGCTCTGGATAAGGGCGTCTTCCAAATGCCGTAAATGTAAATATAGAGTACGGTTAAATGTTTGTGGACATAAGATAGTGTGTATTCTACATTCCAATTTGCTCCCCATGTCATAGTACATGGCCTGCAAGAGCGTAAAAGGTGTATGATTGTCTTAAAATAAGGCTATGCTGCTTTAAAGTGTGCACTGACAATATACTACTTTACGTATACAATATACATTACTTTTTGTAATGACAAAAAGTCACATGGGCGTTACATGTGGTCACATGGGTGTTAGAAAAGGCAGGTGTAGGCGAAGTGAGGAGGTTTATATAGCACTCCAAGCCATAGAGCAAACGGTATCTTTATGGTGCTGGTTTTGTGCATATGGATATTATCATACTGGGAAAGGTTTGGGTCTCTGAGTTCAGGGGAAAGGAAAATTTAGCGCCACCGTATCCAACCTGTAAAATAAAATGAGCACATATGGTAGAAATTTCAAAAGCAGATAGCATATATTATTTTATATGAGTACAAAATGACCAACAATGGTGTGCTGTTAAAGGAAAGCATCGGGAAGTCATTTTTCTGGTATTCATTGCCAAATACAAAAAACTGTGTTTTATTCCTTTAAAAAAAAAAAAAAAAAAAAAAAAAGTATATATCTATATATATATATATATATATATCTTTATGTATGTATGTGTATCTATATATATATATACTATATATATCTATATATATCTATATATATTATATATATATATGCACACACACACATATACACATCACACATAACACATATACACACATATATATATATTATATAGATATATATATATAATATATATATATATATATATATATATATATATATATATATATATATATATGATATATATATATATACACACACACACAATATATATATATAGATATATATATATATATATATATATATATATATATATCGTTATCTATCTATGTCGTTGTTACATCAGAAATGATACTAGGATTTGTTGTGCAGTCCGTTCCGCTGTCTAATTCGCTCCCTCCCTGGCCAGTCAGATTCGAACAACAAATAATAATTTTTTTTGTTGCAGTTTTATTTAAACCAGACTCCAATTCAAGCACAGATGTAAGCATTTGAGGATTAAGATTTTTGATCCCGAGCTAAATAGTGGCTCTTTGGCAGGCCTGCGATTTCAACTCGCAACTTTCCCATCGCTTACGCAGAGCCTTCACCACAGAGTTACAGTAAAAACACTCCAATGCCATATTTCTGAGGATTTTTGGCTGCCGACTGGTGCAGCTGTCAGAGGTTTTGTTTGGAAAATGAGTTTGAATTCTGACAGTGCCCCACACACACACACACACACACACGCCACACAAGTACACACACACGCGTCTGTAGATTGGTAGAGGAGTATAACAGGACCTGCAGTATGACCGTTTTTCCTTTTTTTTTCTTTTTTTTTTTTAATCGGAATCATATATAAATGTCTAGAGTGCCATAAACTGTAATAATTCTCAAGTTATACCGTATTTAATTTTAATTCCTGTTTCCTGTCATATGTAAAGGAAATGCTCTGCTAGACTATAT
>JACRUU010000008.1:13842388-13857388 GCA_030449085.1 Kryptopterus vitreolus | reverse complement strand
TTTTTTTTTTTTTTTTATGGATGTGGATAAAAAAAGAGGGATGATTATAATGTGAATGTTGAATTGAACTGAAAGATTTAAAATTCATTTCATCGGGATAATTATCTGAGAGGGAGAGGGAGAGAGAGACATGTGGGCTCCATGACTGGACTGTACAAGCACAAAGCTGTGTGTGTATAATATTTATTATATATATATATATATATATATATATATATATATATATATATATATATATATATATATATTACTCCACTTACAATAATAGTTAAACATGAATGTTTAGAAATATGGTTGTCAAAATTAATAATGCATTAACGCAAATTCATTTTAAGACCATACATTGAGTCAAGCCGCAATTAATGCAGAGCGCATTTCTGTCTGACCCTTAAATAAATATATAAAAGAGGAATAAAACATAAAAAAAAAAACTGTTACTATAACAATTATTTTTAATGGCTTAGCACATGTTAAGTTAATTAACAGATGCGTTAATTTGCATCATTTTAACACCACACGCGATTAATGCACCATTTCTGTCTGACCCTTTTTGTCAAAAGCGAAATGAATAGATAGATACAAAAGAGGAATAAAACATTTCAAAATATATATTTTTAATGACTTGGCATTTGTTGGCAAAAGTTCATTTGATGAAATGATCATTTACACCATAAACATTTACATTTTGTCTTTATGCTCACAATGTTGCGTTTGTTTTTAACTAAAAATACACATGTTTGTATATGTTTGTCCATGTACCATGTTTGTCCTTGGTATGTTTAGAAAAGATATAAATGCAGGATTAAGTTTGCAATTAAGTCACGATTAAGTTGCGAAGTGCAATTAAATATATATATATATATATATATATATAATATATATATATATATATATATATATATATATATATATATATATATATATATATAATTTTAAAGGGGTAGCTCACTGGTCTAAGGCACTGGGCTGCTGATTGGAAGATCCGGGTTCGAG
The DNA here is from genome assembly GCA_030449085.1 of Kryptopterus vitreolus. NCBI lineage: Eukaryota > Metazoa > Chordata > Actinopteri > Siluriformes > Siluridae > Kryptopterus > Kryptopterus vitreolus. Next base: position 13,856,395 of record JACRUU010000008.1, on the reverse strand, counting down.
CCCCAGTATGGCCAAGCTGTCCTTGAGCAAGACCCTTAAACCTCTGTGCTCCAGGGCTCTGACACCAACTACCAATAACAAGATGGCATATGCGAAGAAAGAATTTCACTGTGCTGTAATGTGTATCTGACAATTAAAGTCTATCTGTCTGTCTATCTATCTATATGTATATGTGTATATATGTGTGTGTGTGTGTGTGTGTGTGTGTGTGTGTGTGTGTGTAAAATATACACCTGACGAGAGGTGTGTTTGAGATGGTTTGGTCATATGCAGAGAAGGGTCAATGGGGTTATCAGTAGAAGAATGATGATGATGATGATGATGGAAAAAGGATGTCCATGGAGGAGGTTTATGAATGTGCTGAGGGAAGACATGGAGGTGGCTGGTTTTAAAGACACGGACGTAGAGGACAGCGTGATATGGAGATTGATGATCGGCTGTCGCGACCCCGAACAGGAGCAGCCCGAAAGATGAAAAAGGAGAATCTCTACTTGACCTTTGTTCTCCAAACTCTTACGACGTCTTTGGGTGAAATTCGGTTGCCTTTTCCCTCCTCTCGAATTAGACGGCTTATACCTGTTCCAGGACGACAACGCAGCTGTGCATAAAGCCAGCTCCATGATTGATATCCTTTCCGTGTGCTTGAGTGGTAGTTTATAGAGCTGTGTCCTCTGAGAGGGCTGGAGAGTATTATAACAGCAAATGGAGACAAACTGTGAACTGGGATGTTTATGGTCAGGTGTCTAGAACATTTTCTTTATTATTATTATTTGTATATTTCTAGTTATTCCATCTGTTTGCTGCTACTTGACATATAAGTCACGCATTATACACTAAAGGTCAAGAATTATGTTCAATCCGAGCAGTTTATCGGCTATTTTAACCATTTAGATAATGCCAGTGAATAATTAAGCAGTTGCTAATGGAAAATCGAGTAATCTGGCTAATTACCAGCGACGCTTCCTGACGGCTAATACAGGAGACACGTGGACGCGGCCATCTGGCCATCCCAAAATACTCTAGTAAAGCTTACAGGGCAAAGAAGAAAGTCAATCCAGACTGTCCAATCCATACATTTGTGATAATAGCAATGAATAAATCCCCATTTCATTCCACACTGAAGTCCCCCCCCCCCCCCCCCCCCCCCCCCCCCACACACACACCCTCCATATATCTCTCTTGACACGGCTTCAGAAACGGATGTCCAGAGTGGCTTTGAATTTCATCCGAGAACATCGCGAAGGAGAGATAGCGCTGTTGATTCTGCATCCACGCTCGAGTGAACGAGCGATTCGGGCCAAAATGTTTGCTGACTACATCGAGAGAGAGAGAGAAGGGAGAGACAGACAATTTTTCCATTTGCGTCTCTGATGCTTGCCCAGGTTTTTACGAGGGGGGGGGGAGAAGTAATATAGGAATCGCTTTAGCTGGAAAAGAAGCATTGGTATTTAGGCTTAGCGCTCAATCTTAGCGTGATGGAGAGTTACCATTAGGCCGACCTGATTAGGAGCTCAACTTAGGCACCCCGACTCATGCGTGCCATTTCCCTGATAGTGCTGGAATCTGGATTTCCCGCTTGGCTGCGTCCGCATGGCCAAATTCAGCCGAGCGCGGAGCAGCGAGCTTCGAGCGCCAAAGGTAAATGCTTATTTCAGCCTCGGACGCTCTGCGCACACTCGATAGAATCCGTCGCCGCGGAAATCCAATATGAACCAGGAGCGAGGAAAAAGTATGAAGATTGCCGAGAGCTCAGGTTCGGTGTAATATAGGAAAGACAAATTAATACGACGACGGGAGAAGGGTTTTTATCTCCAGCACTGCAAGACAGAAGTTATTAACCTGGTACAAAAGTTTACATGGATCTCACATTGAATACATATCAGAAGTAATGGAACAAGAGTTCCATCCAGCAAGCCTGTTAAAGAAAATAATAATAATTTGAATATTAATCATAATATTAATATTATTAGCAATTGCAGCCGTACTGCCAATAATAATCATAATAATCACGTCTTACTTTATAATGCTTTGTTTTAGACCATTTATTTAATTCTATTTCCTAATAATCCTTTTACATGTATATATTTACATATCTGGAATGTAAATATACATACCTATACAAATCTATATATCTGTAATGAAGTGTGAAACACACTCTTCATTACAGATACATGAGCTGTCAATAGGTTCAAATATTTAATCAGGATTAATCGCATAATTGCAATGAGTTAAGTCTGGATTAATCACACCATAATCGCACATTTGCAACGTACCATAAATTAATGCTTAAGGTCTGTACCTTAACTGTACCAGGTGTACATTATACCAGTTTCTCCCAAAATCCCTCTATTAAAATAATTCTTTAATATTTATTTTTCTCTGGAAATTATTCTTTTAATATTATTACTAGGTAATGTTTTTTTTCAATAATTGTTTAATTGTTAAATATGGTACGTGGCTCCTTTAAGGATTATGTTCCGGTTGCTAACGATATAAACGCTTAGGTTACATATGGTAATGTAGTGAGTAGCTCATGCCGCCGCGTTGCTCTGTGTTATTTACATCTATCACCTTATATATATATATACATGTATATAAGTATATATATATATATATATATATATATATATATATATATATATATATATATATATATATATAAAAACCACATCTGTACTTTACTCAAGCATTTCTGTTTTGGGAGACTTTCGATTTGAGTCCATTTTAAAGTCACATATCTTACTTTGAACTGAAAATACAGTTTACAAGATCCGTCATTCCTTTCTTTTTACGAGTGTATAAAATGTTGTTGTTATTATTAATTAAATAAATGTATTAATAGTGTAGCGAAAGTGAAGAGTTAAGATCAATGGAGCACTTTCACTTTTATAGGAGTAATATCTTAGTGTGTGTATCTCTACCTTTGCATGAGTGCATCATCATAGTTTGTGTATTTTGTCCATTCTCTGTATGTTTGTATGCATGTGTGCATAATACACAATCAATTTAATAGGACGTCTCACACACACACACACACACACACACACACACAAACACACTTGCTCAACAAGGCCAATTCTCATTTCATCATTATTTCATCATTTGTGTGTGTGTGTGTGTGTGTGTGTGTGTGTGTGTGTGTGTGCGCATGTGTGTGTGTGTGTGTGCGTGTGTGTGTGCATTTGGTGACTTCGGACTACACGGGGAGGACTCTGGTTTTCTCCTCAATGAGCTGAACAATCGTTCTTTCTCTGTGCATCTCTCTCTCTCTTTCTCTCTCTCTCTGTCATCCTCCATTCTTCCGCTCTGTCATCAGGCTCCGCCCCCCTTTGGAGCTGTCAATCCTGAACAAGATGGCCATTTAGGCAAGCGCACAATCGCACACTTGTGTGTGTGTGATGAAACGTGATCGTGGGTCGTGGCCGCTCGGGCCGTCAGGGAAAGGAGGAACAGACTGAAGGCTGTGTCACACTCCTCCTCTCCGGCCTCTTCCCAACAATTACCTTCAATTAGAGGAGCACACAGAGCCTGAATGGAGCCCCATTAGGGGCTGAGAGGGAGCGGCTGGAGACACGCCAGGCCTACTAGGTTACACACACACACACACACACACACATAGATACACACCTTCATCATCATGTCTAGCTGTCTCCAGCTCTGTCTGTCTTCTATTGTCTCTCTGTCTGTCTTTCCTCCACTTTTCTCCTCCTCCTCGACCCCTTTGCCGAAAACTCCTAGTAGACAATTTCACAAGGATAGTAAATCTACATTTAGTGCTCTCAGTCTCTCCATCTCTTCCTCTCTCTCTCTCTCTCTCTATCTATCCATCCTCACAGGTAATCACTACCTCGGACAATTTTTTCTCTTGAAAAACATGTTGCCGGGTGGCTGTAGGAGGATGGGAGGCACACACACACACACGCACACACACACGCACACGCACACACACACGCACACTCTCACATGTACATGCATACAAAGTTCTTTTGAAGTTTTTCGACCACCTACAGAGACAGGTGACTTTATTTCATAGAACTGCAGTGTTGTGTTGTGTGTGTGTGTGTGTGTGTGTGTTCACATCAGAGAATTAATTCAATATTCCCTGCACTAACTTAAAGCATATATTCATTCATTCATCTTCTACCGCTTTATCCAGTCTTCCCTCGGGTCACGCGGAGTCTGTGTCTATCTCGGTCGTCTATGGGCATTAAGGCAGGATACACCCTGGATGGAATGCCAACCCATCGCAGGACACACACACACACACAGAACACACACACATTCACACACACATTCATACACTAGGGACAATTTTCCAAGGTGCCAATCAACCTACCGTGCATGTTTTTTGGACCGGGGAGGAAACCGGAGAACCCGGAGAAAAAAAACCCCTGAGGCACGGGGAGAACATGCAAACTCCACACACACACATGGCCGAGACGGGAATCGAACCCGGACCCTGGAGGTGTGAGGCGAACGTGCTAACCACTACGCCACCGTGCCACTTAAAGCATATATATGGAGTAAGTAATTATACACTGTGCAACTGTTCTATCATCTATTCATTCAATTGGCCAATCATTTCAGTTGACATCAGATTACGGTAGTTCAGTGGAAAGTTCAGACAGTAAGATATGTATAAGATATACGTTTATGACCCGACTGAAGGGCTGCAGTAACTTCAACAGCTACTCTTTACAACTGCGACGCACAGAAAAGCATCTCACCGCAAACCTTGGGGTAAATGAGGAACAGAAGGACACAACACATCACATTCCCGTCAGTCACGGACTAGAACCTGAAGCTACAGTGTGTATAGACTCCCTTAAACTGGTGTGTGTGTGTGTGTGTGTGTGTGTGTGTCTATTTATCAGAATGTGTGTGTTCGAAAACACTTCACATTGTAGAAGTGAGTGGGTGTGAGAGAAAAAGATAGCGAGAGGTGTGTTTGTGTGCTTGTGTGTGTTTGTATGCATCGGTGGAGCTGCGATAAAGTTCGCAATGTTTTCTAATTAGAAGCTGGCAAAAAAAATAAAATAAAAATGTGATCATTAGTTTTTCAATTAAATGATACAGCATTGCACAAAGCCTGGACTAATCGGACTGTAATTAATACAGACTTTATTATTACTATTATTATTATTATTTTTTTAATTCTATATTTCCATTTATTTTCCTTCTCCTCCCTTTAAATAATGGAGTGCAACGCCGCGGCGGTGCATCACAAACAGTATCTGGTGAGGAGAATGTGTTGACCACAGCTGCTTCATTGTTGTGTCATTAAACTAAAACCCCTGTGTGTACCATGGCTTTCTCATGGTTCGATCCGTATAGCGGGAGCTATTTTACCATGAGAAGTATTTGTTATTTGTTTTACGTTGTTAACATTATTATTTATTTATCTGTTTATTCTTTTTTTTATTAGGTAATAATATTTAGTTGTTTAGGCGAATAGAAGAGAATATCCAAGTTTGTTGTTGGTCGCTGTGGTCAGCCACGGTACGGCGACCCTGGAGGGTTAAGGGTCTTGCTCAAGGACCCAAGGGCGGCAGCTTGGTGACACCGGGGCTCGAACCCGGATATTCCGATTAGTCACCCAGCGCCTTAGACCACTGAGCTCCACCCCTCCCCCCCTTTTTTTAACATCTGGTGCAAGATCTTCCTATTATAGATTCATCTGTTGTCATTAATCACTGAAATCATAGATTATATAAATATAGATATGAGTAGTTCAACATCATACTTGGTATATGTGCTGGCCTGAATAATATAATGCTAATCCATGTGCTAGCTCTAGCTTTCACATGCGGCCTACTGATTTACCTCGACCGACCCCTCTCAAGTTCGTAGTAACGGTGTAACAGTGACGGCAATTAATCTGCAGTAGATCCACCAAATACAACTATATGTGGCTTTTCATTTTCTTTCTTAAAAGATACAAGATAAGATTTTTAATCCAAGAATGGCTAGTATATCTGAGTAAAAATATCCTTTTAGGAGCTCCCTATTGTACCTATTTTATGTACTAGTCTATTGAATTAATTTGCTAACTAGTTAGCTGTGTAAGCAACACGGTTAGCGCAATAACCACAATATATGGATATAAACATAACTGTTAGCAGCTAAACGCAGTGCTCTGTTTATATGCTAGCTTTGATTACTCTAATGCTAATTCAGGTGCTAGCCTATTCGTAACAACACTCTTCCCAAAGTCGGTTCCTGACAGATTAGCTGTGTAAGCAGCGCCCTTTAGCTAGCTAACATTATTTACAGACAGATTAGCATATGGGAATGTAAATAGTACTGTTAACAGTTATGTACCCTACTCAGTTTATCCAGTGCTAATTCATTCGATAGTCCGTTTACAATATTTCGAAGGCAGGGACAAACAAGTTAGTGTTGTTAGAGGTAGACTCTAACATGAAATGATTGGACTTGCTAGTTAACCAATAAAACTATTAGCAGCATACTCTATAAACTTCTATTCCATATTCCGGCGAGTTTAGAGTTCATGTATAAAATAGTACGAGACAGGAATGTGATGGGGCTGAACGGAAAGCTATATATATATATATATATATATATATATACTATATATATATATATATATATATATATATATATATATATATATATATATATATATATATATCTTCTATCTATATATAGTTTTTATATATATTGATCGATTTATTTATTTATTTATTTATTTTGCCTTTCTGTCCGGCGCATTCTATATGCTTTTCTGTATAATTGATATTATCGATACGCACATAGGCCTCAGGATTTACATAAATGCAATCATTTGGCAAGCATGAGTCAGAAATGTTGCACATTCACAAGGGAGTCAGAGTAAAGTGAGAGATACGATCTGAGTAAAAGCAGGTGATTAGGTGTCTTAAGCCACAACTAATTATAAGCTCGTTGCACTAAGTACTGACAAAGTGTTAATTAAACCACCAAACTACCCTGGCACGGTAACAATCTGTGGTTTTGTGCGGGCGGTTATTGTAGCCTGGTTTATAGCGTCTTAGATTCCCACTCTAGAAACACTGTCACCACTCCAGGCACCTTGTACGTTGTGTATAAGATAAATCGGTTGAATGAATCAGAATTTAACAAAATCGTAATGTGTACTATATGTTTAGACAGTCCAATCACCCAGGGCATGGACGTTTCATCATCATGCAACGTTGTGTGTGTTGTCTGACGACTGGACATGATGGCGGTAACAAACATAGCTCTAGTGAATGGAAACCCCAGTGTGTTATTGGATGAAACGTTGATTATGTATCTTTTAACTCTATGAGCAAAAGTATTGGGACACAACGAATTTGAATTGTTAGCAATGTACATGTGTGTGTTTCTCAAAATGATGGAATATTTAAGTACATACGTGCAACCAGCCCAAATGATCATCATTATTTCCTTGAAACAATTACGCATTATTTATTTATTTATTTATTTATTTATTTTTAATAAATGATGAAATATTATATATATATATATATATATATATATATATATATATATATATATATATATATATATATATATATATATATATATATCAATACAATAGTGGTGGCCTAAGGTATTTGGACAGTACTGCTTATATGTTAATATTTTTACAGATAAGCCTTGACACATTTTCTCTCCGTTTCTCATTCTCTCCCGCACACACACACACACACACACACAGACACACTCGGAGTGTGTCTGGAACATTGATTATGGGCATTCTGCTCCAGTGAGCAAAGCAATGAGAATAATACGGCCCGGTATTACTGCCGTGCGCACACTTCAATGAGCCAGAAATATATTGGCCCTCGTTCGAGTGAATTTACACAACAATCTCCACTCGTTCTTCAGACCCCCACATTAGAAGTCCTACATAACTTCCTTTTTAAATTACACCTCCAGTGCGACTCATTAAAGACTCGGTACGAATTATTCCAGGCTTAATTTATACACATGCATATATTCATGCTGCCCCGTATTTAATATTAACTTTCTGCTGTAATGTTTGGAAGTGCTGAGCGGTGTTAGAAGCTAAATGATTAAATGAATGCTGGGCAATTTAATGGAGATTCATTATCATAGTGACCTGTTGTAACATTTCTATTTTTTTTTGTTAAATTCCAAATATAGATTGTAAAAGTAATCATCAATGTCCTGCTGGAAATAGAGGCGTATTGTAAAGCAGGGAGTAGAACGAAGAAGTGTTTTCACAGTGACCGTTTTAATGCATTCATTCTTTTTATCTATAATATATGAATATATGTTTGTTATTGTCAAAATATTCTATGATGACATGCTAAAATAATGCTAAACAATATAGACAAAAGTATTGGGAGACTAAGGATAAGGGGAACCTCACCCATGTGATGCAGAGGCGGCAAGTAACGATGTACAGATACTCCGTTACCTTTTATGGGTCTCTGCACTTTACTGGCGTAATCATTTTTCAGCCGACTTTTTACTTCTACTTCTAATAATCGGTACTCTCTAATCCTTACATTTTCAAGATAACCTTGTTACTCCTATTTCATCCTGGCTCGTTTTCCTTCCGGCTCGTCCTATCCAGATAAATCGCTCCATCCGGATAGAGTCAGTGTGATTGTGGTTGGATGGGATATAAACATATGCCGTTCCGACACCCTATTGGTTTATACGCGATCCATCGCGGAGACGTTTGAATAAATTAGCGACCGCGATCGGCGCGGCCTATGCGTTTGTCCTTAATGGCATTTTTTCCCCTTATGTTACTTTTATACTGTAAGCGGTTTTGGAACCGGTACTTTTATACTTTTATACCAACGTGCTGCCCGCGGGCACCAGGTCGTCCCCAAGGACCACATGAGTAGCTCCCAGGCCTGTTCTAAAAACTCTATGCATCTAAAGTTTTAGTTGACTCATTGTTGATACTTATTGTGAGAAATCATCATTATAATATATAAATAAAGGCAAGTGTGTTATTTCAGAAGAGTGCGTCAAACCGGTACCCCTTTGTATGACTCAGTATCCATGAAGTAGCTCTCAGGTTTCAAAAAGGTTGGTGACCCCTGCCCTAGTATCTATACTTCTACCTGAGGAATGAATACGAATACTTTTCACACCATTGTTCCGATGTAGGTCGGGTCAGGTGGCCTGGGGTTCAATCAGAGTTCCAAATGATCCCCAAAAGTGTCTATTAGGGTTGAGGCCTGGATACTAAGCAAGGCACTCAAGGTCTTTTAACCCCTTGAATACCATATTCACAGAGTTGGATTTGTGCACAGCAGCATTGTCATTGTCATCTGGAAGAGATTTGGGTCTGCGGGCTAAAACGCATTCCACGCACAATTATGTTTCTGTGGTAGAAAAGAATAAAGAAGAATAGCCTTTATTTGTCACATATATACATTACAGCACAGTGAAATTCTTTCTTCGCATATCCCAGCTTGTTTGGAAGCTGGGTTCAGAGCACAGGGTCAGCCATGATACGGTGCCACTAGAGAACAGAGGGCCTTACTCAAGGGCCCAGCGTCTTAACTACTGAGCTAATTACCCCCTAATTAACAGTTTCTATAATAGCTTGTCAAATGGGTGGGAAAATCCGGTGTCCCAATACTTTTACCACATAGTACCTCATTACTCCACGATCTAATCTTTTACATTGGATGGAAAAAGTGAGCAGCACCAACATTATATAAATTATTATATTAGTTTATATTAAAAAATACAAATATTGATAACATTAATAATAATAATAATAATTAAATATAGAGGGGCACGGTGGCTTAGTAGTTAGCACGTTCGCCTCACACCGCCAGGATCCGGGTTCGATTCCCGTCTCGGCCATGTGTGTGTGGAGTTTGCATGTTCTCCCCGTGTCTCAGGGGGTTTTTCTCCGAGTTCTCCGGTTTCCTCCCGGTCCAAAAACATGCACGGTAGGTTGATTGGCACCTTGGAAAATTGTCCCTAGTGTATGAATGTGTGTGTGAATGTGAGTGTGTGTGTATCCTGCGATGGGTCGGTATTCCATCCAGGGTGTATCCTGCCTTAATGCCCATAGACGCCTGAGATAGGCACAGGCTCCCCTTGACCCGAGGAAGATCGGATAAAGCGGTAGAAGATGAATGAATGAATAATTAAATATGTTTTATGTGGCAGCTTTTTCATGGTTCTGGCATCATATAAACAGGAAGGAATTGGTCTAAAAGCCATTTACCCAATAGTGCTACAAACACATTCCAGGAACATGTAATATAAACTGTTCAACCCCCAACAAATGGGTCAGTTTCTTATGTTGGTCACTGGTTAAGGTGCTGGGTTGCTGATTGGAAGGTCGGGAGTTCAAGTCTTGACAAGTTGCCGCTCTTGGGCCCTTCAGTAAGGCCCTTAACACTCTGTCCCCCAGGGGCTCTGTATCATGGCTAACCCTGAAGTGTGACTTGCTGGAATATGTGAACAGAGAATTTTAACAATGTAGAATAATATCTCACGTGCACATTGTCTTTAGAAGGTTTACTTTTGTTTTGTCTGAGATATTATATTGCTTCGAATAGCAAAGGAAGGATTAATTTTTTTCCCACAAGCTTGGAGAGAGAGATGGAAGTCTATGTGTAAGACATATGGGCTTGGGGGACAAATCAAAAGCACACCAAGCTTTTATTTTAAGTTATTATCCTTTATTTTGTTTGAGTCTTGAAAACTGTTTAAGTGCAAAAATCACACAGGGTTTCCCACGTGACCCTGTGATGCAATCCGATTCATTCATCTCATACTGGCCTGTGCTGTGGGTTGTTGGGTAATTTGTTGAGTGTGAGAGTATGTGAGAAGCAAATTGAAGTGTGTGTGTGTGTGTTTGAACAGGCCACCTCAGAGAGTGTGTGCAAAGCAGTGTGGTGTTTGAACAGGCCACCTCAGAGAGACTGATTGGCCGGTTAAAGGATTTTCTGGGCTTGATCCCAACACTGCCCACTGCTTTGGTGAAATGCTTGATCTTTAGTCTGCTTCTGTGACGAGAGAGAGAGAGAGAGTGAGAGAGAGAGAGAGAGAGAGAGATCAGCACAGAGGAGGGGTTATTCTTAGTTTTAAGTATATTACAGCATTTAGTACATTGTGGTATCTGGTTACTGCTTATTTTTAGGAAGGAATATCCATTATGCAGCACCGAAAGTATAGTTAAGTCACTGACAGCACAATATAGCATTATATAAAATAGGTTATAATACTGTACAAGTAATATTCAAATATACTATTCAGATGGATGGATAGATGGATGGATGGATGGTTGGATGAATGAATGAATAAATAGCACAACTTGGTAGGTTAGAACAACTGGACAAACACACTACGGGTTAAGAACTAACACACTATGGGTAAGAACTAACACACTACTATGGGGCCAAGAAGGTTCAGGTTCATATCCCAGCACCACCAGGCTGCCCCAAGTGGGCCCTGCGAACAAGGCCCTTAACCCTCAACTGCTCACTTGTTTGTCGCTCTGGATAAGGGCTACAGGTTTGAAATAACACACTACAGGTAAGATCTAACACACTATGGATATGGACTAACACATTCAAGTAAGAACTAACACACTACGGGTAAGAACTAACACACTATAGATATGGACTATCACCCTTCGGTTACTACGGGTAAGAACTAACACTCTATGTGTAAGAACTAACACACTAAGGGTAAGAACTAACACACTATAGATATGGACTAACACGCTACGGGTAAGAACTAACACTCTACGGGTAAGAACTAACACACTATAGATATGGACTAACACATTCAAGTAAAGAACTAACACACTAGGGATAAGAACTAACATTCACTAAAGAACTAAACACTAGAACTAACACACTAGGGATAGGTAAGAAATAACACACTATGTGTAGAACTAACACTCTACTAAGGTAAGAAATAACACACTATGGTAAGATATGGACTAAGGTAAGAAATAACACATTCAAGTAAAGAACTAACACTATAGATATGGACTAACACTACGGGTAAGAACTAACACACTATAGATAAGGACTAACACTCTACGGGTAAGAACTAACACACTATAGGTAAGAATTAACACACTATGGATATGGACTAACACACTACGGGATAGAACTAACACACTAGAACGGATATGGACTAACACATGAAGTAAAACTAACACACTAACACGTATGGACTAACGCACTAGGGATAAGAACTAACACACTATACTTATGACTAACACTACGGGTAAGAACTAACACACTATAGATATGGACTAACACTATAGATATGGACGGGTAAGAACTACTCTAGGGTAAGAAACTAACACTAAGGGTAAGAACTAACACACTATAGATATGGACTAACACACTAGGGATAAGAAATAACACACTACGGATATGGACTAACACATTTAAGTAAGAACTAACACACTATAGATATGGACTAACGCACTAGGTGGATAAGAACTAACACACTAGGGATAAGAACTAGCACATTGGAACTAACACACTACGGGTAAGAACTAACACACTACGGGGGGGAAAAAAAAGGGGGAACTAACTACATAGATATGACTAACACTATAGAACTAACACTATAGATATGGACTAACACACTACGGGTAAGAACTAACACACTATAACACACTATAGATAACTGGACTAACACCATTCAAGTCACAAAACTAACACACTAGAATAAGAACTAACACACAAGTAAGAGAACTAACACCTAGGGATAAGAACTAACACTATAATCTGGAACTAACACTATGGTAAGAACTAACACACTACTAACACACTACTAAAGACACCTAACACACTATAGTAATAATTAACACAGTATGGATATGGACTAACACACTATGTGTAAGAACACTAACACACTATGTGTAAGAACTAACACACTATAGGTAAGAAATAACACACTATGTGTAAGAACTAACACACCAGGGATAATAACTAACACACTATGGATATGGACTAACACATTCAAGTAAGAACAAACACACTACACGTATGGACTAACGCACTAGGGATAAGAACTAACACACTATACTTATGGACACCAACACGTTTATACATAAGGATCTAAACACAACATTTATCACTAGATTTATCATTATGATGTCTTTCTTTATTCACCTAATGTGCCTTTTTCAGAATCGGATTGATTTGGACGAACAGACTAAAAAGACTATACACTATCCAGTGAGACATTTCTACATCGTAGATAAAGTTTCAGATTAGTGACATGCACGTGTGTGTGTGTGTGTGTGTGTGGTGTGTGTGTGTGTGTGTGTGTGTGTGTGAGAGAGAGAGAGAGAGATAAAGTTGGGTGAGCCTTATCACTGCCCTATATTTCAGACAGGGGAAAAAAAAAACTCTTGTATTTTATAATCTATATATGTATGTTGATTTTGTGATTTTTGCCTAAACACAGAGAGGTTAACAAATCGTATACACACTATGCACACTCGAGTACAACACACACACACACACACACACACCACACTTGCAGAAATGAAGTATGTACCTCACACCCATATCAGTTACTCAGTGTCTAGACGGACAGGTAGGAATCAAGCTTTCTGTTTCTGTTTCATTCTAAGTATGAGATATGTGTGTGTGTGTGTGTGTGTGTGTGTGTTTGTGTTGCTTTGTACTACCTCTTAAGCATTGTAGAAAGATACTGTAGCAGAAAAATCATAGCCGAAATTTGATATTTGCTATAAAAGCATTATGTAATTAAATAATTAGAAACAAATGTGACTGAAAATAATGCTTTTAGCTTTTATTATTACTATTTATTTGTTCCTGATTTACACGCATATACACTTTGGTATTTCATTCTTCTACATTGTAGGAAAAAAATAACACTTTTCAGTCCCTACTATCAATTTTTTAAACATCATTTTTCCGATGTGTATAATTCAAAACAAGATCGAATGGTTCTCATGAAGCTGCTTTTTCAAGTCGAGTCTTTTAGGATTAAAGAAATAAATAAACAAGGGGCACG
>JACRUU010000008.1:13809888-13837388 GCA_030449085.1 Kryptopterus vitreolus | reverse complement strand
CAAATAGATCAACATCGGAAAACCAGGAAACTTCGCATAGCGAATGGAAGACCCTAATTAAGAACTTAACTGATGCAGCTGAGTGTGAGAAACGCTGGAAATTCAGGAGATGCTTAAATAAATAGTTATTCTTCATATCGCATCATATGGTAGTGAGTGGAATAAAAGCCCCGTTATTTATTCTTTATCGTGCAAATTCGTGAGGTACGTCTAAGCGAGACCGCGTGTGATGGACGTGACCTCATTAATTTACTGCTCTCTGATACAGTGTGTATCTCTCTGTGTGTGTGTGTGTGTTTCCTGCTTTATCTCTGATGCTCCACTTGATACCCAACAGCCATAGGTCTGCTGACCAATCGATATCACTTTAGCCTCTGAGTCTGTCTCTGTCTGTAGGTATCTACAAACATGCACATATGCGTAGGTACGGGTGTCTGCTCGGACCTGTGGTTCCATATCAGATATGTCTCACATGCTTGAGAGGTGTTTTTTTCTCTCCTCTTATCATCATCTAAATGGATTTCCTCTTTCAGTGGCGTGTAAAAAAAAAAGACACTGTTTTTCCATGTAGCAAGACGCGCACTCCCGCTCGCAGCTCTGAGGCTCTCCAGCAGCTTATCTCACCATGAGATTCCTCAGCAGATTCATGACAAGCCGGAGCTGCTTTCTCAACAGTCTTTAAGAAGCTCCTTCAAACCTGAGCCGTTGCCGTCTGCTTTTTTTTTTAATTTACGTACGTCCGGATCGGGGGCATTCCGAGCCTTTTGTGTTCAGGTTCTCAGGCGACATTGCCGTTTCAGTAAAAATGCTCTTTCCTGCTAAGCATTGACATATCTACATGGTCTACAGCAGGGGTGGCCAACTAGTAGAAGGCTAAGAGCCACTTTTTTTTTCTGTGTTACTGCAAAGAGCCACATCATACACATGGGTCCCGTTGGCGCATGTTATGTGAAAGCTCCTCAAGAGCCGCATGAAACTAGTTAAAGAGCCGCATGAGGCTCGGGAGCCACGGGTTGACCTTCATGAGATCACTGACGGTCATCAAGAAGGCACAAAATGTCACAAATCAAATGTACAGTGTAAAATCCAAAACATTCTGGGTTGTTTAACACTATTTTTCGTTATTGCCGAATACATAATTCTATGTTGTGTTTGAGAACTATTGTACAATTCTGAAAACAATACAAAAATAAATAAATACGGAACAAACACAGGAGGAAAAGGTTTATCTGAATTTATTGACCAGTAGTGTATAGCTGTATATGTGCTTGTGTATTACACTGACACTGACACTGTTATTTTATTGTTGCTACTTACTTTTATCATAGTGTGTACTGTGTTTACATACAGTAGCTTCACCATTTATGGCATTCATTTTATCAGGTTTCTCTTTGTATGTCCTTCTTCATGTTTTATTATTTACAACTTTGTGTGTTATTTATTTGTCTTACAGCTTTGTGTGTTCTTTGTCAAAGAAGAGTCTTCACTTGTAGCTGCCGATATATAGTGTATATGGTGAGATCCGGAGAACTATATATATATATATATATATATATATATATATATATATATATATATATATATATATATATATATATACTATATATTTCTTATAAGCACAATAGCAAAAGAATTAGAAAGGAGTTTGTTCGAGGGACATGTATACTGTATTGGTACAAATAATCATATGCGTAACATGTAGGATGTTTTGTAGACGAGGTGAGGGAGGCTAGATTGAGATGGTGTGGACGTGGGGTAGATAGGGAGAAGAATGGTGAGGATGGAGGAAAAGAGGAAGGATGAGGAGGAGGTTTGTGGATGCGGTGAGGGACGACATGCAGGTAGCAGTAGTTGGCGTGAAAGAGGCCGATGTAGAGGACGACAGGATAGTACGGAGAAGGATGATCCGCTGCGGCGACCCCTAACGGGAGCAGCCGAAAGACGGAGGAGGAGAAAAAAGAAGACGAGGAGGACTGGACAAAAACAATAAGCTATATATATATATATATATATATATATATATATATATATATATATATATATATATATATACACGTGTGTGTGTATGTGTATATATATATATATATATATATATATATATATATATATATATATATATATATATATATATATATATATATATATATATATATATCATATATATCTTCATATATATATATACATATATATATACATATATATTCATTTCATCTCATTCTACCGCTTTATCCGATCTTCCATCGGGTCATGGGGAGCCTGTGCCTATCTCAGGCGTCTATGGGCATTAAGGCAGGATACACCCTGGATGGAATGCCAACCCATCGCAGGGCACACACACACACACATTCACGCACACATTCATACACTAGGGACAATTTTCCAAGGTGCCAATCAACCTATCATGCATGTTTTTGGACCGGGGGGAAACCGGAGAACCCGGAGAAAAACCCCCTGAGGCAAAACGGGGAGAACATGCAAACTCCACACACACATGACCGAGACGGGAATCGAACCCGGATCCTGGCGGTGTGAGGCGAACGTGCTAACCACTACGCCACCGTGCCCCACTATATATATATATAATATATATATATATATATATAATATATACACTTTTCTAATACTTTATATCTATATAATATATATATATATATATATATTTATATCATTAGAATGAATGCCCCTTTTCTCAAATGTCCTTTTACTTTTTGATGTCCCTTCGTATATAAATAAAGGGTGCTAATAAATGTCAATGTTTTATTATAAAAAAAAAAAAGTTACAATAGTTCACAATCCTGGAAAAAAAATCCGCACAATGTATTTGTCCGACACCAGTATGAACTATCATTATATACACTTAGTGTCACCCAGATGAGTATGGATAGCCTTTTGAGAGTGGTTCTCTATGGCTCTTTCCATACAATAGAAATATATAGTTTTCTTTCTCCTTAAAGGCATAAGATTACAAGGAATAAACATATAATGTCTGTAAAGTTGCAACAAATCAAACACTACACATCTATTACAGAGTGTACACTTTGTTTGCCCCTGTGATATTGAGGTGCTTCTGCATTCCCATAATAGAGAAAGCTGGCATTTCATTTCATATTCAAGATGGCTTGAAAGCATTCCCCTCTGATATAAAAATAAATAGAAAAATTAATTTATCATACTGTCCAAAAAAAAAAAAAAAAAAAAAAAAAATATATATATATATATATATATATATATATATATATATATATATATATATATATATAGTTATGGAGTGGGTGCCGTGTGCCTCTGAGTGCTGATGTAGGGTTTATTAAAAGCCCGAGTGCATTCATCTTTCTGACGCAGGCATTATATGACTGTGATCACAATCATAACCCGTCTGGTTTTATTATTATTATTTTCTTTTCTATTTTTTTTTTTTAAAGCGGCTTATATGTAGCGCATGGGCGGGGAATAAGTAATGGCTTTATTCCTAGCTATTTGAATACATATATTTATAACTGTCTGGCGATAAATCATAGCGGAGGCGATGTGTCCCTTCTGAGATGTAGATTAGTGAAGTTATTAATGGCCGAATACAGACAGAACTACGGCTGGGGAATTAATAAGACGAAATGCAAGAAAGTTTGATGCGAGTTTTGGTGATTCAGGAACGCTGTTTCTTCCAGGTCGTTATGAGTATTGCGCACGAGGAGATATTTGTACATATGTAATGTTGGTGCTGAGGGAAGATTTTAAACATTTAAAGTGTATTTAGGGCATTATAACAGCATTCCATATTGAAAATGAATCGTCTACCGAATTACCACATGCAACTGATATCAAAAAAAAGGCAAATGTTGTGCAATGTGAAAAACAATAACGGACAAGCAAATCAAATAATACATGGTGATTACTATAGTAATATACCTAAATAATATCATATTAATAATATTAATGCACCTAAAGACCCATTTTACATTTACATTTATGGCATTTAGGAGATACCCAGTTTGGCTATTTGTCAACTGCCCACCCATTATGACACGATATGAGATGGGTGAAGGCTAAAGCAGGTTTCATCCATCGAGATCTTTTCCCGGGCCACATAACACTCTAATGGACAGCATTTCAGCTACAATGTAAAGAGAATTACATTGAACTCCAGCAATGTCGGACTCCTGGGGAAGCGGTACCTCAGTGCCTGGGTTATTAATTATAAGGTTAATGGTTCAAGCCCTACTATTGCCAAGATGCCACTCTTGGGCTCTTAAGCAAGAACCTATGCCTCCGCCATTGCTGTATCAATATTGACCCCATAACATTTGTGGGAAAGAAAAACAACATTTCAATGTGATGATAGATGCATTGTCAGTATGATGATTGCTATAAATTGAATTGAAACTATATGTGATTTGATGTATTACTGCTGAGGCTGCATGTAGCCATGTTGGTTCAGTGGCAGTGAATCTGAAGTGACCATCCTCATCCATTGTTTTCGTCCAATATTTGGAATCATTGGACTCATGGAAATGTAGAAGGCCACAGATGCCTCCTATTGGCAGGAGTCGCTGTCATTGGCATGGGATTAAGGGTATGACAGCATTCCCACATCATTCCCAGAGCGTTCTCTAGGGCTTCCTGATCGATTCATGATGTCTGTGGGATCCTCCGGATTCAAACTGTTTGTGTTTTTGTGTTGAGAGCCTTTTTATTTATTTATTTTTTTAAATATGTGAAATCCTATACATAATTTGGATGTTTCCCAGAATCATGCACACAATTGTACGGAATCGGTAGTGTTATTATTATTTTTTTTTGCCAAGACTGTCCCAGCATGACAAAGCCCATGTGCACAAAGGTTCTTCAGAGGCCTGCTATAGAACGCTGACATCAACCCTATCAAACACTATTGGAATAAATTGGAACACTGACTCCAGACCTCCTGACCTCACCTTACCTATCTTGACATCCCTTGTGGATGAATGATCACAAATCTTCCTAAACACACACTACTGAGAGAAACACAATGTGGAAATGGATGTTCAACATTCAACACACACACACACATCAATGGTTTTAACTATTTTACAACTATCACATTAAACAGAATTACAGTGTGTATTATTGCACCCTGTTTTACATAAGATCTTTATTCTTCAGTAGTCAATCTTGTCCTCTCCTTCGCCTTAATTAAATGATCACTCTGTTTTTGTCGATTTTTAGGGCCTATGTACTATACAGATACCACTGTTTTGAGAGTGTAACATGCGACTCTTGGTGTATGAGGGAGTCTGTATGTGTGTTTGTGTGTGTGAGTTTGTAAAGCGTTGTAACGTAGTCTTTTCAGAATGAACACACTCTGGACTATAGAAAGCGCATTTCTCTCTTTCTTTCTCTCTCTCTCTCTCTGTGCATGTGCTGTAAGTAGATGTATGAGAGAAAGAGAGCTGAAAGAGAGAGAGAGAACGAGGAGCGGATATCAGGGCCAGATGTGTCTCGTCTCGAACCTTTTTTTTTTTCATTTAATTTGACTCAAAACATACACAGTGTACTGTATACACATGTGTTTTTACTGTACGTGTACGAGTGTGTCGATGTTAAAAAGGATATCTACAAGTAAATGAAATTTCCCGTATTGATTTCACACTCTACTTACTTTCTATACAAGTCAAGTGTATACAAGCAAACATGCACCGCCACCCATGAGCACAAACACACGGAACACACGTGTATAAATACCATATATATATATATATATATATATATATATATATATATATATATATATATATATATATATATATATATATATATATGTATGTATATATGGTAACACAATATATATATATATATGGCTAAATATTTGGACACCTGTCTCTTCCAGCCATACATGGTTCTACACACAAAGTTAGACGCACACAACTTTGTGTCAAGAAGAAAGCCGTTGTTATCTTCCTGTATACTTTTTACTTCAGCAATCTGGTACTTTCTAAAAGCAGGTCAGTATGAATACGCACTTAATACTCTCCACCATCTCCAAAATATGTAGATATCTTTATTATATACATAATATATGTATATATTTTTCATTTGTTTTTATATGTGGTGTAATTATTGCCATGCCATCTTCCATAAAACCATCGTTTAAGACTGAATCTTAACCAAATCTTCCTGAAGAACAGGTGATGAATGGAGTATGGTCAAGAGAAGGTCGGTGTTCATGATTCTCCACCTATAACAAAGAGACTGGGCCAAAATGATAACTATGGGTGAGTTTTCTTTTTTTTTTTAAGTGAATAAAACCACTTACACTACTACTAATTTACATTTACTTAAAATAAATAAATAAATAAATAAATAAATAAAATACTTTGATGATCCCTCAGGCCTTTTGGGATAAGGTTCTGTTGCGATGAAAATGGAATTTATAGACAGAAATCCCGGATAAGTCAGTTTTTGGCTTGATCGTGCCAGTGGTCAAACCTGGTGGTGGCATCAGGATGCTGCGGAGATGCCATGCTGTAGGTTGTGCATCTTTCTAGTTTTATTCAAAGCCATTTCTGTCCTTTACACTGACTCCGGATGTCATTTACATCCAGTTGTTTGTGTAAGATACGTGCAGATACCCTTGAGTTTTATCAGTACTGATTGATAGATACAAAATCGGTCTAGAACAAGCCCAGTATGAAAATGAACAAACTGGAAGTAGCCAAATATAATCATGTGTTTTATTGCCTCTAGTGGCAGTAAAAGAAATAAACAGTAATGATCGTCGAGCCAGCCCGATAACATCAGCATATGTGTGGGTGCCAAAAAAAAGGCAGGTTGTGATACAAGGCCCTTTATGAAACACCCGTGGCATTCAGGTGGGTTCGTTTGAGTGTGTGTTTGGTGTGAGTGACCATGTGTACAGCCTCCTAACCTTGCCTTGAAACTTGACACAGGTTATCTGACTCATCCTGGCCCAGAAAAAGCGTGCGTGTGTTTTGCGTGTCTTATTTATGCGCTATCGATTGATCGAGAGCGAACGGCGAGGAAAAGAAAAGTGTGTGAAAGTTTCGCCGATCTTTTTTCTAATTACCGTACATTCTGAAGCTTCATTAATATGTGCAGAGTCATCTTTTCTCGCTTTTTTACTCCTCCGCCCTGACGTCCCTCTCCGACGCGCGCACACACACCTACGCCTCACCTCATCTCCCACTCTAGAATTTTTTCGCTGCTATGAGGATGATCGTTATCTGAGGCGTAACTGTAGGGTAATTATAAGCTTGAATTGTCATGCAGCTCAGAATGAGACCTGAGGTCCGGTTGTGTTTGTGTGTAGATGGGTGTTCGTATGTGAGTGAATAAATGGGTGGGTGTGAGGTAAGTGGTGTGTGGGCAGACGTGGTTTTATTTCTTGCTATGGGACACAAAAAAATGCGACCCACAATCATAGGAATGTCTGATTTTACAGCATTTAGCCTACGCCCTTATCCAGAGCGACCTACAAATAGGGCTTTAAGCCTCTAGCTAAGAATAAATTCATTCAGGTAAGATTGGTTATAAACTTAACATTGTCAAGTTGAGGTTTTTGTTTATTCGACAGTGAGAGTGTTAGGTTGATTTTGTTTTTGATTTTGACGTTGTGGGGACATTTGGCTGAGCCCAGTAAGGAAACATCCTTTATTCACACAAATAAATAAATCAAAAATCTGAATGGAAGACATTTCTACATCTATAGCTATTAAACATGAGGAAAAAATGGGGAAAAACAAAACAAAACAATAAAAAGGTGTTGTCGTGAATATACTGTGTTGAGATAAATAGAATACATTTTCACAGATTTGTCGTCCATTTAGCAACACATATTAGGAGAAGCAATTTGTTTTATTTTATAAGCAAATTGGAGAAGAAATATCTTGTATGTTCTCTTTCCTGTATTTCATCCTTGGTGTATATATATATATATATATATATATATATATATATATATATATATATATATATATATATATATATATATATATATATATATATATTTACTAATGGGTAGTAAATGGGTTTTAAAATTCGTAAAATAATTTGCCAAGCGTTAAAAGTGATGTGACGGTAACCTCGGCGATCGCGTATACAGCCGCATACACACGAAATGAACCCGAAACACGAAACTTAGCTGTATTAGGCGTCGCAATGTCAATATTGTTGACCAAATGCAGCATTGGTGGTGACTCAGCAGGATTCAGTGGATTAAGCAGAAATGTATTTATTTTTAATATCCTGAAGACTACATTTCTCAAACCTGTGTCCATATATTTTATTAAAAAAAAAATTAATAAATACAGGTCAAGTTTTAATATATTAATATTTAATGAATATTTTTGATATTTTATTATATATATTATATATAACAAATATGAGAAGAAAATAGCTTGTATTTCTCTTTTCTTGTCTATAATCAATCGATCGATTGAATCATTGCCTTCAAACAAACTCACTGCGTTTACTTTTGATTCATTTGTAGTAAAGCAAACAGAGAGATTCCTATTGATACTGAAGTGAAGGGAAGTGATGTTTATGTTCCACAACATCGCATCAAGCCTGTGCGAATGAAATATAAATTGTTGATTGTTTGGTTGAGGAATTGATAGCCGATGGATGATCATTTTAACAGTATGTTGAACGGTAGCAGGTTCATATATATATATATTTATATATATTTATGTATTTGCCAGAATAATCTAATATCAAGTTACTGTAACACAAATACATATTGTTATGTCTGGTTCATTAGGTAATACCTCTAAATAAACAACAACAAAAACATTGATTACAACTACTAAAACCCAATTGTATACCTACAATGTATTTACCATAATTATCTTGTACCAAGCTACTATAACACAAATAAATATTGTTATGTCTGGTTTATTAGGTAATACCTCTAAATAAACAACAACAAAAACATTGATTGCAACTACTAAAACCCAATTGTATACCTACAATGTATTTACCATAATTATCTTGTACCAAGCTACTATAACACAAATAAATATTGTTATGTCTGGTTTATTAGATATAAATAAACAACAACAAAAACATGATTATACTAAAACCCAATTGTATACCTACAATGTATTTACCATAATTATCTTGACCAAGCTTATAACACAAATAAATATTGTTGTTTTTATTAGGTAATACCAAATAAACAACAACAAAAACATTGATTGCAACTTAAAACCCAATTGTATACCTACAATGATTTACATAATTATCTTGTACCAAGCTACTATAACACAAATAAATATTGTTATGTCTGGTTGATACCTCTAAATAAACAACAACAAAAACATTGTAGTATACCTACAATGTATTTACCATAATTATCTTGGTATTTAAATATTGTTATGTCCATGGTATATTGTTTATACACTTTTTATTCATACGGGATGGAATGGTATATTGTTTATAGGGATGGAACGATCATAAAGTTGTTTTTAATTTTTACTAGGCAAATAAAAAAAACCCTGAGTGGTCTAAAATTATGGCTTCAAAGCTTGTTAATGAGCATTAATGTTCCTGTTCAAATAAAAGGTCACTGAAGTTGTAGAGAGTTAGCCGTATGTCTGCGAAACGAAACACGGCGGAACGCGGACGGCACGTTGCGCTTCGGATTTTGCTTAAAGACGGATATTCCAATATTCCAATCAAATCTCTACTATTGCAACGTGCCATGTTTATTCATTCATTCATTCATTCATCTTCTACCGCTTTATCTGATCTTCCCTCGGGTCACGGGGAGTCTGTGCCTATCTCAGGCGTCTATGGGTATTAAGGCAGGATACACCCTGGATGGAATACCAAACCCATCCACAGGGCACACACACACACACATACTCACATTCACACACTCACACACACATTCATACACTAGGGACAATTTTCCAAGGTGCCAATCAACCTACCGTGCATGTTTTTGGACCGGGAGGAAACCGGAGAACCCGGAGAAAAACCCCGTGAGGCACGGGGAGAACATGCAAACTCCACATACACATGGCCGAGACGGGAATCGAACCCGGACGCTGGCGGTGTGAGGCGAACGTGCTTTCCACTACGCCACCGTGCCCCTATGCCATGTTTATTCCGTTGTACTTAACTGTTGACTGTATTTGGTATACGCCGGTGACGTGTGAAGAGACGGCGTTTATTTAAACATGTGACACAAATCCTAAATGTATGTTGGTGGGTACTATCACTCGTCTTTTTCCATTGTGGGCAGCTCAGAATGCAATCCGTTGACTTTCCTACTGGTTCTGAGAATGGAATTGCAGGTCTGTGCGTTTGCGTAAGTGTGTGTGTGTGTGTGTGTGTGTGTGTGTGTGTGTGTGTGTGTGTGTGTGTGTGTGTAGGTGGATGTGCTTGAACAATAACGGTTATGTAAAGACACCTTTACTACGAACACTCTTCTGTCTGTGCGGGTGTGTGACAGGGTGTTGGTAACGGTTACATAAAGTCCTATTAACAAGTCTGTGTGTGTGTGTGTGAGTGAAAAAGAGAGGGAGAAAGAGAATGAAATGGAGAGAAAGAGAGAGAGAGAACTGTTACTGCACGTTAAGTTTAGCAGGTGCACAGCAGGTGAGAATCTCTTAAGAAACCACGTAAGACTGTGTGAGCAGGAAGTTTAATAATGACCACAGCTACAAGCCAGGACCAGACAGGCCAAACCGCATACGTGTGTGTGTGTGTGTGTGTGTGTGTGTGTGTGTGTGTTTGTGTGTGTGTGTGTGTGTGTGTGTGTGTGTGTGTGTGTACTCGTGTATTTGGGCAAGGATCTGTGTTAGACATTACTGTCTATGTAGTGGAAAGTTATAAAGAGTTAATGTGGTTATTGCAGACATCAGTTATTTCAGTGAAGATCTCATATTTGTGTGTGTGTGTGTGTGTGTGTGTGTGTGTGTGTGTGTGTGTGTGTGTGTGTGTGTGTGTGTGTGTGTGTGTGTGTGTGTGTGAGTGTGTTGCCGCTGTGTGGTATTATCAAAGCCCTTTCTTTTCTAACAGTTGGCATCTCAACACCTGTTCAAAGTTTAGTGTTCCTACTAGTACTATTTTAGAAATGGCTCAACTCTGCCTGCCTCTTTTCTTTCTTTCTTTCTTTCCTTTTTTTTTTCTTTGCTTCTTCCTTTTTTCTTCTTTTTTCTTTCTTTCTTTCTTTCTTTCTTTCTTTAATAGAGTACTATTACATTATATTATATCATAGTACTATTTTAGAAATGGCTCAACTTGCTCTGCCTGCTCTTTTCTTTCTTTCTTTCTTTCCTTTTTTTCTTCCTTTCTTTCTTTCTTTCCTTTGCTTCCTTCCTTTCTTTCTTTCTTTCTTTCTTTAATAGAGTACTATTATATTAAATGTCTTTCTTTCTTTCTTCCTTTCTTCTTTTCTTTCTTTCTTTAATAGAGTACTATTACATTATATTATATCATAGTACTATTTTAGAAATGTCTTTCTTCCTTTCTTTCTTTCTTTCTTTCTTTCTACTATAGAGTACTATCATACTATAGTATAGTACTATTTTAGAAATGGCTTTTCTTTCTCTTCTCTTTCTTTCTCATCTTTCTCAGCTTTCTTGCTTTTCTCTTGCTTTCTTTCTTTCTTTCTTCTTGCTTTCTTCCTCCTTCTCATGCATTCTTTCTTCCTTTCTTTCTTTCTTTCTTTCTTTCTACTATAGAGTACTATCATACTATATCATAGTACTATTTTAGAAATGATTTCTTTCTTTGTTTCTTTCTCCCTTTCTTGCTTTCTTTTTTGCTTTCTAGAGTACTAGTATATTATGTCAAAGTATAATTTTATCCAAAATCAAAGTAATCAAAGTATAATTTTAGAA
The DNA here is from genome assembly GCA_030449085.1 of Kryptopterus vitreolus. Classification (NCBI taxonomy): domain Eukaryota; kingdom Metazoa; phylum Chordata; class Actinopteri; order Siluriformes; family Siluridae; genus Kryptopterus; species Kryptopterus vitreolus. The sequence goes on along the minus strand of JACRUU010000008.1, from coordinate 13,825,545 downwards.
ATGTCTTTCTTTCTTTCTTTCTCTTTCATTCTTCTTTCTTCTTTCTTTCTTTCTTTCTTTCTTCCTTCTTTTTCCTTTGCTTCCTTTCCTTTCTTTCTTTTTCTCTTCCTTTCTTTCTTTCTTTCTTTCTTTCTTCTTTCAATAGAGTACTATTATATTATATCATAGTACTATTTTAGAAATGTCTTTCTTCCTTTCTTTCTTTCTTGCTTGCTTGTGTTCTTCCTTCCTTCCTTCCTTCCTTCCTTTCTTTCTACTATAGAGTACGATCATACTATATCATAGTACTATTTTAGAAATGGTTTATTTCTTTCTTTCTTTCTTTCTTTCTTTCTTTTTCTTTCTTTTCTTTCTTTCTTTCTTTCTTTCTTTCTTTCTTTCTTTCGTTTCTTTTCTTTCTTCGTTTCTTTCTTCCTTACTTGCTTTCTTTCTACTATAGAGTACTATTATATTATATCATAGTATAATTTTAGAAATGTCTTTCTTTCTTTCTTTCTTTCTTGTTTTCTTGCTTTCTTGCTTTCTTTCTTTTTTTTTCTTGTTTTCTTGCTTTCTTGCCTTCTTTCTTTCTTTCATTCATTCATTCATTTTTGCATTTTCTAATTTGCATTCCCCCAGACTACCCAAGCAAGTACCAGAGACGCTTTAATAGCATTAAGGAGAATTTTTTTTGTTGTGTAAGCTACATATCTCAACATCTGCTCACTTAATTAAATATCTCCTGTTCGTGTAAAATGTCTAAAAAAAATGTTTTTGTTTTTATTTACTTATTTTTTTTTACTTAACCGGATGCACTATAAACCAAAGGGCGCACATTGTGTCCTATTTGTATATGTGAAGTATACCATGTCGATAATAATGACTGATGAATGTTAAAGTGGGCCTTTATTTATTTACCAATAAAACCAAACCTAATGCGTCGCATGGGAGTGAGACATCATGGTACATGTGGGCCAGGGATTAGTCATTTACTGTGTTGGAGGGGTTTTTTTTATTCATCGACTCACTGAAGTGATTTTTCTAGAAGTTGAAGCATAACACATCAAAAATGTGTTCTAGGAATATGACTGTAATATAGGTCTCATTATCTGGAAAAGATTTATCTGCAGGTCTAATTCATTAAAGCAACCGTGCACTTTGAATTGTACGAGTTCACCATGCATTTATTTAAAAAAAATGTTACAAGGCAATGCTGTTATTCTGTAATTCTTCATACATTTAGTTAATTCATTTATTTATTCACCTACAGGGTTTATAGTATTATTTATTTCCCCTTTTTACATTCCCATTAACAATACATTAACAATATTAACTCAGTCAATAATGGAGTCAACAACAGACATTTGAAATAGAATTATGTTCTCTTTAATCCTCATATCTCATTTGTATATTATATCTGTCTGTCTGTCTGTCTGTCTGTCTGTCTGTCTGTCTAACTATCTGCCTGTTGAACTAAATAATTATATATTAAATAATATATAAAATATGATGATAAAACCAAAAAATAAATTATATATATATATTTTATAAATTATAAATTTTATATTTTATAAAACAATATTTTATATATTATTTATATATTATAATATATAATATACATGGCTTAGCACGTTCGCCTCACACCGCCAGGGTTTGGGTTCGATTCCCATCTCGGCCATGTGTGTGTGGAGTTTGCAATGTTCTCCCCGTGCCTCAGGGGGGTTTTTTTTTTTCTCCGGGTTCTCCGGTTTCCTCCCCGGTCCAAAAATATGCACGGTAGGTTGATTGGCACCTTGGAAAATTGTCCCTAGTGTATGAATGTGTGTGTGTGTGTGTGTGTGTGTGTGTGTGTGTCCTGCGATGGGTTGGCATTCCATCCAGGGTGTATCCTGCCTTAATGCCCATAGACGCCTGAGATAGGCACAGGCTCCCCGTGACCCGAGGGAAGATCGGATAAAGCGGTAGAAGATGAATGAATGAATATATATATGATATATATATATATATATATATATATAGTTTTCTTTTTTCTATAGATTTTATATATACATTACATATGCATATATATATATATATATATATATATATATATAGTGGTGTGAAAAAGTAATTGCCCCCTTCCTGACTTTTTTATTCTTTTGCTTGTTTGTCACACAAAATGTTTCTGATCATAGAGCACATTTTAATATTAGTCAAAGATAACTCAAGTAAACACAAAATGCAGTTTTGAAATGAATGTTTTTATTATTTAGTGAGAAAAAAAATCCAAACCCACATAGCCCTGTGTGAAAAAGTAATTGCCCCTGCACCTAATAACTGGTTGGGCCACCCTTAGCAGCAATAACTGCAATCAAACGTTTGCGATAACTTGCAACAAGTCTTTTACAGCGCTCTGGAGGAATTTTGGCCCACTCATCTTTGCAGAATTGTTGTAATTCAGCTTTATTTGAGGGTTTTCTAGCATGAACCGCCATCTTAAGGTCATGCCACAGCATCTCAATGGGATTCAGGTCAGGACTTTGACTAGGCCACTCCAAAGTCTTCATTTTGTTTTTTTTCAGCCATTCAGAGGTGGATTTGCTGGTGTGTTTTGGGTCATTGTCCTGCTGCAGCACCCAAGATCGCTTTAGCTTGAGTTGACGAACAGATGGCCGGACATTCTCCTTCAGGATTTTTTGGTAGACATTAGAATTCATGCTTCCATCTATCACAGCAAGCCTTCCAGGTCCTGAAGCAGCAAAACAACCCCAGACCATCACACTACCACCACCATATTTTACTGTTGGTATGATGTTCTTTTTATGAAATGCTGTGTTACTTTTACGCCAGATGTAACGGGACACGCACCTTCCAAAAAGTTCAACTTTTGTCTCGTCAGTCCACAAGATATTTTCCCAAAAGTCTTGGCAGTCATTGAGATGTTTTTTAGCAAAATTAAGACGAGCCTTAATGTTCTTTTTGCTTAATAGTGGTTTGCGTCTTGGAACTCTGCCATACAGGCCGTTTTTGCCCAGTCTCTTTCTTATGGTGGAGTTGTGAACACTGACCTTAATTGAGGTAAGTGAGGCCTGCAGTTCTTTGGATGTTACCCTGGGATCTTTTGTGACCTCTCGGATGAGTTGTCTCTGCGCTCTTGGGGTAATTTTGGGCGGCCGGCCACTTCTGGGAAGGTTCACCACTGTTCCATGTTTTTGTCATTTGTGGATAATGGCTCTCACTGTGGTTCGCTGGAGTCCCAAAGCTTTAGAAATGGCTTTATAACCTTTACCAGACTGATGGATCTCAATTACTTTTGTTCTCATTTCTTCCTGAATTTCTTTGGATCTTGGCATGATGTCTAGCTTTTGAGGTGCTTTAGGTCTACTTCTCTGTGTCAGGTAGCTTCTGTTTAAGTGATTTCTTGATTGAAACAAGTGTGGCAGTAATCAGGCCTGGGGGTGGCTACAGAAAAACTCAGTGTGATAAACCACAGTTAAGTTATTTTTTAACAAGGGGGGGGGGGGGGGGGCAATCACTTTTTCACACAGGGCTATGTGGGTTTGGATTTTTTTTCTCACGAAATAATAAAAACATTCATTTAAAAACTGCATTTTGTGTTTACTTGAGTTATCTTTGACTAATATTAAAATGTGTTCGATGATCAGAAACATTTTGTGTGACAAACATGCAAAAGAATAAAAAGTCAGGAAGGGGGCAAATAGTTTTTCACACAACTGTATATGTATGTATGTATGTGTGTGTGTGTGTGTGTGTGTGTTAGCCCAATAGGGCCTGGTACATACTTTTTTCAAAATGCAGCTGAGGGTAAGAAATAATATCCTAAAAATATCATCTTCAACTTGATGAAAAATGATTGTTTAAAGTCTAATTAATCCCCCAGCCAACTGAGCCCAAAACCCAGCAAACACAACACACACACACACACACACACACACACACACACACACACACACACACACACACACCCATCCCCCCCGGGCTCCATTCACGGATTAAACAATAGCATTCGCTCCTACATTTGATGTACTCATTTCGAATTTTTTTCCTGAGCCTGTGAACATTTCGCCGCTGTTTCCTGCTGACAGTTATGACGCACCAAAGAACTTCCTGAATTTTTTTTTCTCTTTTTTTTTTCTTCTCTTTTTTCTTTTCTTTACCTCTTTTCTGTGTTTGTATGTACACCAGGTGTCTGAATATATACCGATTCAAAGTGGTGAGTCGAAATGAATCAGAGCTCTGACACTTGAAGAGCCCCTGTTGGAAATTCTGAGTTCGTTCTTCGCCACCCCCCCCCCCACACACACACACACACACACACCCCTCCACCCCAAACCTGTGTTTCTTCGTATTCAGTAGGCTTGAGTTCGTCGAGAGACTCTTTGATTTTGGTATTTGTGCTCAGCATGAGCGTCGTGAGAGTCAGATGAGCAGAATGTTGGAGACTGAAAATTCTTCGAATCTTTCTCATTATGACTGAGTTGCCGGCTGCATGTGTGTGTGTGTGTGTGTGTGTGTGTGTGTGTGTGTGTGTGTGTGTGTGTGTGGTTAGAGGTTTTATTTATTTTCGATTTTCTTTTTTTCTTTTTTTTTTTTCTGAGAACTTCATAACTTTCTCATGGTTTCTAATTTTTATCATGCCCGCTCATTAGCATGATGCACTTTTCCTCCCGTCACCATTTTTAACGGTGGTTAAGGTCAAAAGTTTGACGATCATTCATTTCTCTCGTACCGCTTTTCTACATTTTAACCCATTTGCTTTTGTTGATGCTTATATAAAAGAGGGGCGTCGTCGAGCGGGCCTCGAATATTTACCCACGTTTGGCTTGCCCGCTCGGACATGTTTTTTTCTTTCTTCTTCTTCCTTCCCCTCACGCTCGTATGTGAACCGCTCTCACACAAGCGGCAAGCAGAAGAATCACTAAAGGTTCTACGAGACACAACAACCACTTACAAGTGTGATAGAACCCGATCTGCGATGGCAATTAGAGATTAGACTACCCACAGACTTTGCAGCATGCATTATTCGCAGTATAAAGAGCACCTCGTATGCAAAAACAGCTTGCATGCCACTCACTTTGATTTCACCCTACAATTGGTTGCATCGTTTGCCTTAACAATGGTCTATTCGGTATAATTTATAAGTACAATTGGCCGTCCTTTCTCGCGGATATTCGATTATAAATAAAGAATGTAAAATACTATTGCTAAGTATCAGCTCTAAATCGGAAGCGCCATAAAAGGCTCTAATAGAATTTAACATTAGATGTTATTTTGACCCGTGGGAAAAAAAAAAAAAACAACAACAATACCGTACGGAAAGGTATGCATCTTATGAATATATCGATGCGAAATCAATGCACCCTGCTTATTAATACAGCGATTAATAATATATGAAATGGTGAATTATTAGTCAGTGCACCAGATCTTGAAACAAACCCGGTGTGGAATTTCCCATTTCCGAAGAAAGACACGTGAGACTCCTTTATGCCGCAGTCACGAAAATAGATACCGGAAAATCTTTCGCTAAACCTTGTGCTGATAAGATTACCTTTGTAGGCGACCTGATCTGAAATGGAACGTGGGCTAGATACTGCTTAGTAACGGTCTTTTCAGCGTTATTAGCTATGCAAAATGAAGGGACTCCTTGTGTATTTTAGGGAGGAGTGCGTTGGCAGGACCTGCATCTGTATCTCCGTAGCGTACATGTAAGATGGTATGAAGTGGGTGGGGCTTTAAGGGACAAATATTAATCCTATCACTTTGATCTAATGGAGGATTGCTGGGAAAGAAAAGAAACGTGCGAGAAAAGACAGTAGGTGAACACATTTAGCGTCGGAAAAAAACGACCAGGAAGAATGATGAAATGGTTATTTTTTAGCGTTTCAGGAGTTCTATGTGTAACACTTCCCCAAAAGATAAACAACAAAACACCGACTACATCAACAGCAAGAACGTAGGGTTGAAATGTATTATAATATATTTGGGTTCATTCTATCCACAATACAGAGGCCAGAGGTGTCAAGCAACAAAGTACAAATACTTCGTTACATTACATAAGGAGAAATTTGGGAAGTCTGTATTTTACCGAAGTAATTCTTTTTCTTACTTTTTACTCCTTATATTTTCACTCTGTATATCTGTACTTTCTACTCCTTACATTTTTAAAATAGTCCCATTAATGATATTTCATTTCCGTTCGTTTTCATTCCGGCTCGTCATTGTAAAAAAAACAAAAAAAAACAACAAAAACAAAACCTGTCCAGATAAATGGCTCAGATAATGATGTAATTATTCTGAGGAGGCCTGGTCAACATTCCTATTCATCCCAGTGGTTTTCAATAGCTCTTCATATATATATATATATATATATATATATATATATATATATATATATATAGATATATATATATATAATATATATATATATATATATATATATATATATATATATATAGGGGGCACGGTGGCTTACTGGTTAGCACGTTCGCCTCACACCGCCAAGGGTCCAGGTTCGATTCCCGTCTCAGCCATGTGAGTTTGTATGTATGTTCTCCCCGTGCCTCAGGGGGTTTTTTCTCCCAGTCCAAAAACATGCACGGTAGGTTGATTAGCACCATGGAAAATTGTCCCTAGTGTATGAATGTGTGTGTGTGTGTGTGTGTGTGTGTGCCCTGCAATGGGTTGGCATTCCATCCAGGGTGTATCCTGCCTTAATGCCCATAGACGCCTGAGATAGGAACAGACTCCCCGTGACCCGAGGGAAGATCGGATAAAGAGGTAGAAGATGAATGAATGAATATATATATATATATATATATATATATATATATATATATATATATATATATATATATATATATATATATTCATATAGCTCTTCATAAGGAGATCATCTAGATTGCACTAGATTTAGTGCGCAGGCTTTCCTCGTTCACGGGAAAATTTCACGCTACCACATCCAAAGGCATCTTCTACAATTGCGTGCCTCTATCCTAGAGATAAGATAGAATGAGAGTTCGGGGGGAAAAACCTGACAGGTGTCCCGGGACGTTTGTCAATATAAGTGTGTAAAATGAAATGCCTTTGAAACGATTGATAGGCTCTTTCAGTATTAAAGAAAAAGCTAAACCTGTGCATACTTACTTACATTTGCTGATATAGTCTAAAACCACTTTAGGAAGAGAGTGGAACCGTCGAGCCATTTATCGAGGCGAAGGTGAAAACGAATCCATTTGAATGAATTTCCAATCAATACAATTACGTAGATCGTTTAAGTGCAAATATTTAACTAATAAACACATTTGTGTCGTGCACATGCGCAAAAACACACTCCTGGGCACACACTTGGTGTGTACGGTGGTATTGGAAGTCGGCCTTTCAGTAGTCTAGAAGTACACTGTCAGGTGTCACACGTGTGTGTGTGTGTGGTGTGTGTGTGTGTGTGTGTGTGTGTGTGTGTGTGTGTGTGTGTGTGTGTGTGTGTGTGTGTGTGTGTGTGTGCAGGAAGTCACTGCTGACCTACTTTTTTTTTTTAGTGAATAAAAAAGTGTATGTGTGTGTGTGTGTGTGTGATTGTATCACATTAGTCCACCAATATTATTAATTATTAGATAAGTACACAGGTGTACAGGGTAATATTGCTTTTGTCATTTTTTAATATATTGAAGTAATATAATATAATTTTTTTGGTACCTTTATCAGAAATCAAACTCACATATACACACACAGGAATTATTTGTACCAGGATGTTTTCTATATTAGATTGCTTCCTCATCATTTTCATGCGAATAATGAAATGAGGATACGATCAATAAAACAGGTTTGTGTTTGTTTATTTATTTATTTTTGTATATGTGAAAGTGACGTTGTGATCATACGACGATACGATATGGAGACGAAATCTGTAGCAGCACCTTCATAGCGCTATCTGAACACGTCTCACTTTCTGCAGGGTTCCAGTGGAAACTTCGTACTTACAGCCACAAATGAAATGCTGAAGAACATGAAAGCGTGTGGCTTTAATAAGAAATACTCTGTTTTTGTGCACGCGTGGTTACTCGTGTCGGTCCTGTTCCCCGGGCTGTATCATTAATAAATAACATCATTGCTGCATTGATTAATCATTTATTTAGCAATTACTAGTGTAGATACATTCAAATATCAGTTAGAAAATCATAAAACGGAATATAGTATATATGCACAGACACACACACACACACTTACTTACCTCTTTAAATTTGGTCTGAATACCTATATATATATATATATATATATATATATATATATATATATATATATATATATATATATATATATATATATAAATAAAATACCTGCTCAGAATATCAGATATGTTATTAGGCTAACAATATTAGGTTAGACTAAATTATATTGCATTCACCTTTAATGTAATTGTGCCCATTTACATTTATATGCAGTTAACAGCTAACCAGAAGTGCAAATAGTGATACATCTAACAAAATAGAACTGTGTGTGTGTGTGTGTGTGTGTGTTCATGTGTGTGTGTGTATGTATACAATATATATATATATATATACATAATATATATATATATATATATATATATAGATATATATATATATATATATATATATATATATATCTATATATATATATATATATTAAAATTATGAATTTAAAAAGAAACATTAATATTTGGTGAATAGTGAAAATCCGAATTATACAAAATAGCTGTTTTTTATTTGACATGAAAACATCCAGAAACACTGATCAGTTTGATTACAATGACATCCCCACACCTCAAAATGGAAACGTCTAAATCAGGGGTCATCAACGTGGTGCCCGTGGGTACCAGGTCGCCCCCAAGGACCACAGGAGTAGCTCTCAGGCCTGTTCTAAAGAATTCTACAGTGAGATACATCTAAAATGTTAGTAAACTCATTGTGAACTCAAAATAGTTACCTCACAAAACTTATTGTGAGAAATCATCAGTGTCATTAATTATAGCTCAGTGGTCTAAGGCGCTGGGCTGCTGATCGGAAGATCCGGGTTCGAGCCCCCCGGTATGGCCAAGCTGCCGCCCTTGGGTCCTTGAGCAAGACCCTTAACCCTCTGTGCTCCAGGGGCGCCGTTTCATGGCCGACTCTGCGCTCTGACCCCAACTACCAACATCAAGCTGGGATATGCGAAGAAAAGAATTTCACTGTGCTGTAATGTATATATGACAAATAAAGGATTATTATTATTATTATATATAACTAAAGGCACATGTTTATTTCAGAAGAGTGCGTCATACTGGCAGCCCTTTGTATGACTCAGAATCCATGAAGTAGCTCTCAGGGTCAAAAAGTTTGGTGACCCCTGCTCTAAATAATCATCTTACTTGAACAGAAAAAGTGCATCAGAATAGAAATATACACTTGTATGACAAAAGAAAATAAATATTTAGTAGTGATGTCATAAATGTAGTAATTACAGTTGGATCTTAGAAAACGTAAGCGTAAGAAAACCATTTCGTTTTGATACTGGATTCATTTCCGAAATTGACTAGCAGAAGCGAGTTATCTAACAGGATCTTTCTATCTACTCTCTGTATAAGCCCACTTTAACCAACCTCACACGCCATCAAAGCCGTGTCGTGCACATTCTCTGACATCGAAAATCCTGAATCCCTAGAGAGCAATTTGGAAACGAATGTTTATCGCTATTGTGGGAGTCTACAACTTAAACAAACAAATAAATAACAGGAATCATGTAGCAGCATATATTATTACCTCATGTCTTCCTTCCTTTCCTTTCCATTGTTTAAAATATCAGTTATAATCACCAACCAGTACTAGAGGTGTATGTATGTAATGAATACTTGTTCAAATCTTGTCATGCCGTTACATGCAATTTTAATACACATTATCTACTGAACTGATTGATTTTCTATTATGGATTTTATTTACTTGTTTGTTTTTTTTCACGAGGACATTATAATTGGTAAATGGAATACGGTTATTATCGAGCCGGAAACCCTCCTCCAGGAAAAGTGAACAAAAAAAACTAAAAAAAGAAAACATCTACTAATCAAAGTTAAAAATAAAAAATAACTTTGCACCACTTTCACTGAGTCACTTTCAGAGACGTTCAGAGCTCTAACAGTCCCCCCGGGGCACTTCAATCAAAACCCTCATCAGACCCTTTTCCTGTTGATTTAGAAGCTTGATTTAGAAGCTGCAGAATATGCTGATATGCATATACGCACACACACACACACACACACACACACACACACACACACACACACACACACACACACACACACACACACACACACAAACATATATACAAGCTGCTTTCAGTAGATGGAAAATACCTTTATATGATAGCGATCAGGCGAGCTCGGGGTGGTGATGCGAGATATGCAGTGTGGTCAGACATTTCTCAGGGCAGTGTGCACCAAGAAGCAAAATAAAAGCAAGAAAGGAAGACAAAAAAGAAATAAGACAAAGATCAGAAAATGAAGATGCTTTAAGGGTAATAAAATACAGAACGAACAGCAGGTGGTTAATGAAGCATCTTATTGGTTTTTAGAAAGGACACACACACACACACAAAAAAAACAGGAATAAACGTAGCACTTTTTTTTTGGACGACTAAAGAAAGAAGGAAAGACAAGCGATACGACTAGATAAAGTAGAACGTTCTGTGCAAATGTTTGCATGTTTGTTTAACCTTTCTCGTGCACAGAAGCCATTCATTGAGAAAAGTCAAGTCGAAAACAAATAGCGTGAACGTCTAGGAGTGAGCAAAGGGGCGACTGAAATCGTGCAATTCAATCATGGGCGTGCTAATGAGAAAAAGCAAGTCCTACCATGTCTCTAGAACATAAACGTGGCTCTGCTCTTCAGCATGATGCCGGCTTATGGAAATCGGAATTGCCGCAAACTGATGAGATTCCCGAGGACATGAGTAAAAGAAGTGTGGAGCTCAGCAGGATGGAGAAGGTTACAAAATTGAAAACTGAAATTGGTTCAGAAACATTATAGTGACTCACACACACAGACATTCTTACATATATATGTGTGTGTGTGTGTGTGTGTGTGTGGTGTGTTGGGGGTTCGATTCCCACCTCCGCCATGTGTCTGTGGAGTTCTACCCGTATCTCAGGGGGTTTTGATTGGCGCCCCATACAGGGTGTATCCTGCCTTAATATATTCATTCATTCATTCATTCATCTTCTACCAGCTACATCCGATCTTCTCGGGTCACGGGGAGCCTGTGCCTATCTCAGGCGTCTATGGGCATTAAGGCAGGATACACCCTGGACGGAATGCCAACCCATCGCAGGGCACACACACACACACACATTCACACACACGTTCATACACTAGGGACAATTTTCCAAGGTGCCAATCAACCTACCGTGCATGTTTTTGGACTGGGAGGAAACCGGAGAACCCGGAGAAAAACCCCCTGAGGCACGGGGAGAACATGCAAACACCACACACACATGGCCGAGACGGGAATCGAACCCGGATCCTGGCGGTGTGAGGCGAACGTGCTAACCACTAAGCCACCGTGCCCCACGCCGGATTAATATATATATATATATATATATATATATATATATATATATATATATATATATATATATATATATATATATATATATATATATATTTGTATGTATGTGTGTGTGCGCGCGCATATGTAATGTAATGTAACATTTTAAATACACAGTGGTTTTTATTCATTCATTTAAACCCTAATATAATAAAATACCTTCATTTTCTCTCTGTTTTTCTCTCTGTTTTTCACTATTCTCTCCATTTTCTTTCTCCGTTCATCTCGCATAACTATAAAACTTTTTAATTAAAAAGAACATTTACGATAAATTAACCTGGTGATAAATTTAGTACATTTGTTTATTTGTTTTTCTTACTACTGCCTAAAGTATGATTGATAGATAGATAGATAGATAGATAGATAGATAGATAGATAGATAGATATATAATGTGGGATTTTTTGTGTCAAATATTTACATGATACCATAAAGTACACGAGACCCCCCCCCCCTTTGAGGTATCTGAAGACGTCTCTCTTTCCCCAGCGCTTTACCCAGTTGTATCTTTACACTTAAAGCAGGACCCTGACAGCATATGTCTGCATTAAGAAACACAATAAACATGTTTGCTTTTGTGTGAATTGTTCCAGGGTCTGTTTAATTAACGATGACCCGGTGTTTAATTTATCGCTCACACTCGCCTAAAACGACAAACACACACGCAGCAAAAATACACCATTGCGCTTACTCTGTTTTGATCTGGGTTCTTTCCCAAACCTCCTAACCTAGTAACCTTATTGTAGTGTACTGAGGAAAAAACTGTGTGTGCAATCTGAATTATAGAATCTATATTCAACCTCATCAGATCAGTTCTTGACACACACACACACACACACACACACACACACACACTACACAGAACTGAACACTTATGTGTATTCTACTCAGGACCGATTAATGGTTTTTAAAGAACTCTAACTGATGTTTTTGTGTGTGTGTGTGTGTGTGTGTGTGTGTTCAGGTTTGAGCTCAGGCTCAGGCAGAGTACATCTCTCACCTTTTTTTATTTTTGTCACCGCATGTGGAAAGCGATCACAGGTGGAAAGACTTAAGCGTGGTACCTGAGTCTTTAATCTGCGAGCGTAATAAATAAAGCCTTTCCTTTTTTGGACATGAAACAGCTGTTACCTATAAATACACTTTCCTTATATAGAACATTCGACAGCGACGCACTTTATTCTCGTTTGTTCAGCCCGATGTATGCTTTGTGTGTGTGTGTGTGTGTGTGTGTGTGTGTGTGAATTATGTGAACCTGATCATAAGTGATCATAAAGAGAGACTTCTAGTAAAAATAGAAAAAACATTATTTCTGAGTATGAGACTGATCAAACCCTCAAGATTGAAGGTACGCCTTCACCATTCACAGTTTCACTAGCATGAGTGTGGGCTGTGTGTGTGTGTGTCTGTGTGTGTGTGTGTGTGTGTGTGTGTGTGTGTGTGTGTAATCAGCCAAAGGTGATTGAATATGTATTAGGAAGCATTTAACTATTTAGAGTTTCTTTTCCTTTCACACACACACACATGATGGATAAAGTCATTGTGCATTGTGTATACAGACAAAAGTTGTGTCTTGTTGTTTGTTTGTGTGTGTGTGTGTGTGTGTGTGTGTGTGTGTCAGTGAATCAGTGAAAGGCGATTGAATATGTATTAGGAAGCATTTAACTATTTAGAGTTTATTTTCCTCTCATACATATGCACACACGCGCACACACACACACACACACACACACACACACACACACACGGTGGATAAAGTTACTGTGCATTGTGTATACAGACAAAAGTTGTGTCTTGTGTGTGTGTGTGTGTGTGTGTGTGTGTGTGTGTGTGTGTGTGTGTGTGTGTATAAAATCAGTGAAAGGTGATTGAATATGTATTAGGAAGCATTTAACTATTTAGAGTTTCTCTTCCTCTCATCACACACACACACACACACACACCACACACACCCACACACACACACACACACACACACACACACACACACACACACACACACACACACACACACACACACACACCACACCACACCCACACACAACCACCCACCCCACGTCCCACACACACACACACACACACACACACACACACACACACACACACACACACACACACACACACACACACACACACACATATGATGGATAAAGTCACTGTGCATTGTGTATAAAGGAAAAAATTGTGTTTTGGCTGTCAGAGTTGCTGCTCTGAACAGTTTGTTGTGTATGTTTGTGTGTGTGTGTGTGTGTGTGTGTGTGTGATCAGTGAAAGGTGATTGAATATGTATTAGGAAGCATTTAACTATTTAGAGTTTCTTTTCCTCTCATACATATACATACACACACACACACACACACACACAAACACACACACGATGGATAAAGTCACTGTGCATTGTGTATACAGACAAAAATTTGTTGTGTATGTTTGTGCGTGTGCGTGTGTGTGTGTGGTGTGTGTGTGTGTGTGTGTGTGTGTGTGTCTGTGAGTGTGATGGGATCTTATCTTGCAACTGTAAACATATTTTGGGGTTTGTGGCAAATAGAGTGATGGGCGATCTGCCATCTACTCTGGCACAGCCCCTGTAATGCACCTATCTGTTACCTGTGTGTGTGTGTGTGTGTGTGTGTGTGTATGAGAGAGCTACTATTGCTTCTCATCTTATTCCTACCAGTTTAGCTACTTTCCTCTTCTTCTTCCTAATTCTCTCCTCTCTCTCTCTCTCTCTCTCTCTCTCTCTCTCTCTCTCTCTCTCCTCTCTCTCTCTCTCTCTCTCTCTCTCTCTCTCACCCTGGATCTGAACCCAGAGTGGGTGTGGCCTAAACTTGATTTAAGTAATAATTTCAACATAATACAGAAATACTGTTTATTAGCATTGTAGCACTTTGTGTTCTTTGTATGTGCATTTGTATGTATTCAAATCAAATCTGCGGTGAAGCAGCGATCTGATAACTCTAGCTACAGTGTTTGTTGTTTCTACTAAAGCTTGACAAAAAAAAGTAAATGCAACATCACACTGCGTCCGTTCCGATCACAAACCTCAGTGTCGGGGTGTGTGTGTGTGTGTGTGTGGGGGGGGGGGTTCAGTTCAGTCATTCTGAGTACAGCGACATATTTCTTTTCTACATTGGACGGCATTCCGAATTTGCTTTGGACAACGCAGACAGCTTGAGCCTCTTTCTCGACGCTCTGATTACATCTTCATCTTGTGGCTTGAAAACGGACCGAAAAGAGCATCTCATTCCACAGCGCGTTATCTCCAGACGTGCTACACGTCTCCTCATCCTGTGTGCACTGAGCGCACTGTCCTGACATTCAACGAGGCGAGACGTTTAGTGTCGGACTTGACTGTGGTCGACAGGAGTGACGTCATTACAAATAAATAAATAAGTCAAATAAAATAACTTCATATAAATGAATAATGATGATAATATTTGCACTTGCATTCTTGTGAAATAATAGAGCTAGAGAAAGCAGACACACACTCACACACTCACACACACACACACACACACACACACACACACACACACACACACAAATCCATTCATCAGTGCCATCTAGTGATTGGGGTTAAAATGAATAAACACTTTTACTATGTCAAATATGGTTAGCATGTTCGCCTCAAACTTCCAGGATCCGGGTTCGATTCCTGTCTCGGCCATGTGTGTGTGGAGTTTGCATGTTCTCCCCGTGTCTCAGCAGGTTTTTCTCCGGGTTCTCCGGTTTCCTCCCGGTCCAAAAACATGCACGTAGGTTGATTGGCACCTTGGAAAATTGTCCCCAGTGTATGAATGTGTGTGTGTGAATGTGAGTGTGAGTGTGTATCCTGTAATGGGTTGGCATTCCATCCAGGGTGTATCCTGCCTTAATGCCCATAGACGCCTGAGATAGGCACAGGCTCCCCGTGACCCGAGGGAAAATCGGATATAGCGATAGAAGATGAACATGAACTATGTCTAAATCGTTTATGCAATACACAAGCATCATGTGTGTGTGAGGGTGTGTGTGTGTAAAAGATAGTAAGGGAGAGGGAGAGATGAAATTTCTTTTTGCCTTTAAATAGAGCTGATAGATGTCAAAGT
>JACRUU010000008.1:13802388-13804888 GCA_030449085.1 Kryptopterus vitreolus | reverse complement strand
AGCAAAGTGACAGCGAGTCGAGCTCCTCTGGGAACGGTGGAGGCGGTCGGTTGAGCGTCGGGTCTCAGCGGTGTTCCTTTTCTCATACTGTCTCTGTGCATTAGAGCTATTAGACAGACACATTAGTGACGGAACCGTTCTACGAGAGAAGGAGAGAGACATATGTGTTTAGTCTATTCAAAGAGTCAGCAGGGGAGGTGACCCTGAGATCCTGTTACACTAACACATGAGCAGCCGCATCATTGGGGGGTCACCCGTTCTGACCCGGCGCAGCCAGACAGGGTCTCCCCGAAACGATCTCTCTCTCTCTCTTATTCTTTCTTTCTCTCTCTCTCTCTCTCTCTCTCTCTCTCTCTCTCTCTCTCTCTCTCTCTCACACACACACAACCAAAGATCAAGTCAAGGCTGCCTGTAGATCCTCTCTCGTCCATGATTAAATTAGGCGTAGGAAATGACAGAGTAACTCCGACCACCTGTGCTCATTCATACAACCCGAAAATCCATCAGCACAGGAAACGAGGGATTTGAGGAAGTGTGAGGAAGACGCACAGTCCTATACGTGTCTATGAATGCATGTAAAAGACACACACACACACACACACGTTCACAACCTAACACTTCTCACAAACTTGAGTTTATAACCGTCGCTATAAAAGTAATACATACAAATTTATTTAGCGCTCAGTAACTTCTCAGATTGTGTGTGTGTGTGTGTGTGTGTGTGTGTGTGTGTGTGTGTGTGTGAAATTAAATAGAACTGATTTGCCTTCACAAGAACTTAATAGCCCATTTACCCTGCTTACTAATAGCTCTTTTCACCTCACACACACACACACACACACACACACACACACACACAAATGACCACAAATACATGCAAAAAAAGAAACAACAAAAAACTACATTCCATATCATACCATGACTACGCACCAGCGCGATACGCCATACCTCCCACTCATCACATACACATTTGCCCCCAATGAGAAAAGCATATAATAGTCATAATTGCCTTACATTCAATATTTGAAATAAACAGCGACGTTCATAAACTCCTTTAACGCAAACAGTGAAGGATGAAGCAGTGTGTGATGTCTGTAATTCATTCATTCATTCATTTGTCTTCTACCCCTTTATCTGATCTTCCCTCGGGTCGCGGGGGAACCTGTGCCTATCTCAGGCGTCTTGGGGCCGGATTCACCCTGTATGGAATGCCAACCCATCGCAGGGTGTGAATGTAACCCGTCACATTCACACACTAGGGACATTTTTCCAAGGTGCCAATCAACCTACCATGCATGTTTTTGGACCTGGGGGAAACCGGAGGAAAAACCTGAGGCACGGGGGGAACATGCAAACTCCGTACATACACACACACACATGGCTGAGGCGGGAATCGAACCCTGACCCTGGAGATGTGAGACCAACGTACTAACCGCCAAACCACCGTGACAAAGTACATTGTTTTATGTGTTTTGTGTTTTATTATGATTTACGTGTATTTGTCCCTGATGAGACCCTGATGTCTCTTTGTCCCTAATGTCCCTGTGGCAAGGAAAAAACGTCCTGGAATGAGGAAGAAACCTTGACCCGGACTCCAAACCCATCCTCGTTTGAGCGTGATTGTGAGTGATTACAGAACAACAGAGTATGTAGTGTGTGATTATGAATAATCCTTATGGAATCTAAAGATATCAAATTCTATATGAAAATGGGATCCAGAGGTGGCACTTCTACTAGATGAATCGCGATGTTTGCAGATGTTCGGCTCATCGCTAGATGGTTCTTATGCTAGATTGTAGGTAGAGTTTTTCAGAAAGCGATGATCTGGTGGGTTTTTTTCGGGCGCGGTGTCTACGAAGTTTTATATACTATTGATGGTGTAAAGGGAATTTACCACAGATGCCCTCCAATCAAATTGCAGTGTGAACTTGGTTGGTGTGTGAACAGGGTGTACGCGATGGGGGAGCTCAGTGGTTAAAGCATTTGGCTCTGGACCACAAGATCGAAGGTTCATATCCCAGCACCAGCAAAGCTGCCACTAGTGGGAGCCCTTGAGCAAGGCCCTTAATCCTCAATTACTCAGTTGTTCGTTGCTCTGGATAAGGGAGTGTGCTGTGACGATGTATGTACATTATTTCTAAATAACTTTTTTTTGTGATTATATGGTATTGTTTATAAGGATTTTGAGGAAAATGATGAACCATAATAGGTTACGGGTCGCTGTTATTTTGTGTTTGTCTATTTGTCCTGCACTGTCTGTAACTGAATATGTTGTTTTATGTAGCAACTTGACTGTTTTTTCCGTGTATGATTTTTTTTGCAAACGATTGTCGCTGATCGCTTGCCTCCCGTTCGGAAGCCTCCGTGTTAGTAGTAATGGTCTGGCGCCGGCTCTTGCACGTGATAATGCATTTTCATTGTCTCCAAATCAACCCCTACAAGCATTTGTTCTAGAACAGCAGGAGACCACACTGGGTGAACATGAATCTGAGCCTACAGT
>JACRUU010000008.1:13782388-13797388 GCA_030449085.1 Kryptopterus vitreolus | reverse complement strand
TCACTCATCAGGGATGAACTTACAAGGAACGTATAAGGAAGAAAGTTAGTAAATGTAGATGCACGGTTGATGCTGAAAATGAATAGAAAAAAAACGTCCAAAAATTCTAAAATTGTGTGTAAAAAGCATATATATATATATATATATATATATATATATATATATATATATATATATATATATATATATATATACATATATATATATATATATATATATACATACACACACACACACATATATATATATATATATATATCTTCTACCGCTTTATCCGATCTTCCCTCGGGTCACGGGGAGTCTGTGCCTATCTCAGGCGTCTATGGGCATTAAGGCAGGATACACCCTGGATGGAATGCCAACCCATCGCAGGGCACACACACACACACATTCATTCACACACATTCATACACTAGGGACAATTAAAAACAAACTCTCCGGGGTTCTCCCCCCCACCCCGCTCCAAAAACATGCACATTAGGTTGATTGGCACCTTGGAAAAATTGTCCCTCGTGTATGAATGTTTGTGTGTGAATGCGAGTGTGTGCGCGCCCTTTGATGGGTTGGCAGCCCATACAGGGTGTGTCCTGCCTTGATGCCCAAAGATGGCACAGGTTCCCCTCAACCCGAGGGTAGATCGGTACAAGGTGAGTTAATTTTTTAATGACTTTTATAACAGATAGAGAGAGTGACAAGTAGAGCTTTAGCGTCGTTGCATGGCACAGACGCACAGAATTCGAAGGCATGTGTGTTTCCCTCCCCGAAACCACAAAATCTGAAGCACACAATTATACAAGGTGTCACTTAAAATTGAATTCATTGCATTTTGAACATAAAAAAACCTGAAACCTGAAATCGTACTGTATGACACTGCCCTGTGCATGAAACCAGCTCTATATAGATGTTTCACATGGGTAAAGCCTGTGCCTATCTCAGGCGTCTATGGGCATTAAGGCAGGATACACCCTGGATGCAATGCCAACCCATCACAGGGCACACACACACACACACAATCATACACTAGGGACAATTTTCCAAGGTGCCAATCAACCTACCGTGCATGGACCGGGAGGAAACCGGAGAACCCGGAGAAAAACCCCCTGAGGCACGGAGAGAATGTGCAAACTCCACACACACATGGCCGAGACGGGAATCGAACCCGGACCCGGGCGGTGTGAGGCGAACGTGCTAACCACTAAGCCACCGCCTCAGGCCTATTCACCTCACCTATATCAGTATGTAACTTTATCCCCGCCCCCGTGGGTAGAATAACTTCCCCTTATAGTGCAGGTTATTATAATTAAAATGGGGCTAAATGTGGAAAGGGCTGTCCACAAACTTTTGTCCATATGTGTTTATTCAGTGAGTGCATACGAGCCATTACACTCTACCCTATGTTCTATGTTTTATCAAAATGATATATTTAAAAAAAAAAAGGAAGAAATAAAGTTGACTTATTCACTACACCCCTCTCTCTGTCTCTCTCTTTTTCTCCTTAACTTTGTAATATATACTATAATAAAGAAGTTATTCTTTCAGAATATATGTTTTCACAGAATATCTTTCAATTACTGTATCTTTAAATCTATGAGGCCTGGTGATCCTCATGCCTTCTTCTTTAGATACCCCTATGATCTTTAATCTACCAGGGAATGTGGTGTAGACCAGTGGTTAAGGTGTTGGACTCTGGACCGGAAGATCACAGGTTCACACCCCATGACCACCAAGCTGCCACTTGTGGGCCCTTGAGCAAGGCCCTTAACCCTCAATTGCTCACTTGTAAGTCGCTCTGGATAAGGGCGTCTGCCAAATGCCACAAATGTAAATGTAAATCTAACGAGGAAGGCGTTCTACATAATTCGCAAATAAATGTTTAAAATGCAGATATGCTATAGAACCCGTCTCGCAATTTATTGCTGATAATATTGTTTCTGGCGTATTGGTTAGCACGTTCGCCTCACACCGCCAGGATCCGGTTTCGATTCCCGTCTCGGTCATGTGTGTGTGGAGTTTGCATGTTCTCCCCGTGCCTCAGGGGGTTTTTCTCCGGGTTCTCCGGTTTCCCCCTGGTCCAAAAACATGCACGGTAGGTTGATTGGCACCTTGGAAAATTGTCCCTAGTGTATGAATGTGTGTGTGTGTGTGTGTGTGTGTGTGTGTGTGGGCTGTGTTGTGTTCTGCGATGGGTTGGCATTCCATCCAGGGTGTATCCTGCCTTAATGCCCATAGACGCCTGAGATAGGCACAGTGACCCGATGGAAGATCGGATAAAGCGGTAGAAGATGAATGAATGAATATTGTTTGTATTTAGACAATTTGCATATCGCTATAGAGCCGACCGAGTAATGTTTTTTTTGGACCGGGAGGAACCCGGAAAACCTGGAGAAAAAAACCCCCTGAGGCACGGGGAGAACATGCAATCTCCACACACACATGGCCGAGACGGGAATCGAACCTGGTGGTGTGAAGCGAACGTACTAACCACTAAGCCATCGTGCCACTTAATAATAATAATAATAATAATAATAAAGTGAATATGGTCGCTCATCCTGTCGAGCCCTTTCTTGGATGCCGTTTTTGCTTGCATTTGATTACAGCTCTCGCCTGACAGATATATAGATTAATAGATAACGATTTCCTAAAACCGTGTCCTTTTGCTGAACCTGCGACCTGCACGAACCCACGCACCTTCACACATTTAGGTGTTAACTGATTATCGGAGAGGAAAATTCTGTGATGCTGTCACTTGGGGAATGTGTCCTACGTGAAAGAAAGTTACTTTAAATAAGTGTACATAGAAGAAAAAAAAAAAAAAAAAAAAAAAAAAATATATATATATATATATATATATATATATATATATATATATATATATATATATATATATATATATCCATCCATTCATTACAGTTCAGCACTTAAACGTTCCTTAATGGCACCATTCCCAATCTGTTGGGAATGTACAGATTACAAAGTGCCCTTATTCAGAATGTAATAAGTAGTGTAACTTTTCAATTACTTTATCGAAGTAAAATAACTGATCACATTTGATTACTTTTTGATTACTTTCATTCGTCCACTAGGTGGCACTTTAAGTTAACATGTAGCGTGTTAGCACGCTTGGTACGCTACAGCGTATTCTTTCGCCGTGCTACTCCCTTCGCATCCTTCAAGACTGCCAGCACCACTGCCACCTACTGTAGTGGATGTGCAATTATGGTTTATTCATATACGGCAAAAAAAAAACTAAAAAAAAAAACCCATTTTCCCTGGGGTCCCCCTGGGCCACTATTTGAGAACCACTGCAGTAGTCTAAAGCAATGATTTTACATGAAAATATTCAGGTGTAACCCTATTTTTTAATCTTTAACATTTTCATAAGTAACTGTACTTTAATTAGACATTTATTTTCCTCAGTAACTGTAACGAATTACTGTTACATTTATTTGTGGCGACTCGCTCGCCACTTCGGGCTGAACACAGGCGCGGAGAGGCGTAACTGGGAGGGGAAAAAATAGTGTTTATTGAAAGTAAAGCAAAAATAAGAAAGAGAAGACTGTTTGTGTCCGATATCAGGGGGATCAGGTGAGGAGTGGCTGGAGTGGGAGAGGGAACGCTGAGATCTCTCCGACGTCGGGTCCCGATCAGTGGGCGGCTTCATTCTCCGGATCGGCACGTAGGGGTCAGGTTCGTTTCCTGCCGCAAGGCTGTGGATACTCCCAGCTATCAGGCACTGCGAGGGCTTGGCGAGGGTCTCACCTGTAGTGGGCGGTCGGGAGAAAAAGACACATACGCCGTTAATCGGGAGCCCAGACGTTCTCCGACGACAACCGCCGTCCGATGGCCTTTTATAGAAGCCGCCTGATTAGGGATAATGAAGGTGCCACTCCGGGATAATCTCCAGCCGTGATGACGCGTTGATTGCGCAACCCTTCTGCCTTCCGACGACGCGCTGAGTTCGGAGCGCTTGCCCATCTCAGTAGGCGGAGGCCCATCGTGACTAAATTACGTCACGCCGTTACATGTAACTAGCTACTCCCCTACACTGATGAGAAGAAGGAGGCAGGAACACCAGTGCCTTGTGCCTCTCAGGACATTTTCTTTAGGATTCGAATGAAACACCCATTTGTGATATTTGGTTGTCTTCCTAAGTAGACATACACTTATACATATACATATTTTTTATTTACTATTTACAGTACTATTATTTCCCATGACTGAGAACACCGTTATAACGCGATGTTGATGGCTATATCGGATGCCACATGTAATTCAGGGGCGGGATTTTCTCTCAGTAGATCTCTCAACCTATTTTATTAGTTTAAAACCTGGCAATTTGAATCTTATTACAATCTCTAGTGAAGATAAAAAAAAAACAACAGCAACATACAAAACAAACAAAAACAACAAGTTATATTATCATTATATTATTACTGTCATAACACTCTTTCATATCCCCCCCCCCCCCCCCCCACCTGTAGTTATAAAGTCATCATAAAGGCACTGTTATGACTCGTTGATGGTCTCGTCGAACTTTTAAGTTCTGTGTCAACGGAACTGTGGATTATGCTCAATACATTTTCTACAGCTTATGGTCTGCAATGCTTATGCGCCTGCCAAGGACAACATCGCTACACACACATACACACACACACACACAGACAGACATACACACACTTGCTGATCCCGGGACGCCCATTCTTACTCCGACAGAGAGAAAAAGCTTAGGTTCATGCTGAGGTTAGCACAATACAGTTGGCTGGATCCAACCCCTCCACCCCCACTCACACACACACACACACACACACACACACACATTCACACGCACACAATATCACACGCTCACACACATACTGGCTGTCCATTAACTATAAAAACACATGTTAGGCTGCGGTCTTTATAACATGTGTTGCTCGGCTCGTCTGTTTATTAATATTAGAACTCAAAGCTGGATCTGTCATCGTCCAAATCCAGGGTCAAAGGTCAAGCGTAAGAATGTGAGGAACAATACTTATACTTGTCACCATATTCTCGACTTCCATTGGTGATACATTTACTCCGTGTTTGACCTCACCCAGTCTGTCCATTATTCTGACCTTAATCCCTCGTCTACTACTCCTATCTCCGTCTCTCTCTCTCTCTCTCTTTCTTTTTTCTCTCTCCCCCTTTTTTTTTCCTCTGCAGCTAGTGCGCACTTCCGATGGCGCTAATGTCCTGAAGCCATTATAAATCTGCGAGTGACTCACTAAAGCAAACAATGCTGCACAGACTGATCCCTTCAATAACACTTTGTCAGGTCGAATCAGGAATGAAATATGACTCAACTGTCATATTCAAAATGACTCAGCCCCTCAACCCCCCCCCCCTAAACCAGCCCCCCCCCCCAGCCCCCTTCCCTGCGCCCCCCCCTCCACCCACCTACATATCTCTCTCTCTCTCTCTCTCTCACTCTACCTGTAGGATTTCCACAGGCTCCATCGCTTCGTTACTAACCCGGCCTTGTTTTCCTCTCCACTCATCTCTCCTTTTTCTCTTTAATATGCACAAATATCTAGAAGAAGTGCATTCGAACTCAAAAGCAGCCCCGTCTACTGCCGGCTACGTCCTGCAGCGTGTTAGCATCTTAGCATTTGATAGCATGTAATTGAGTGTGTGTGTGTGTGTGTGTGTGTGTGTGTGTGTGTGTGTGTGCTAAAGGGTCAAAGCTCCTGTTTCTGTTTTATTTATTTCTTTGTCTTTGATTCGACCTCAATGCAATCTTGGCCAAGAGGCAACACAAAATCAGAGCTACACACACACACACACACACACACACACACACACACACACACACACACACACACACACAGGCAGACACATGACACCCCACACAGACACACCTCCTTGCTGAACTGTTTTGTGAGCTGTACGTGTGTAATAGAATGTGTGTGTGTTCTTTTCACGCTTTGTTAAATGTTTGTAGGGGATGGGGGGCGTACAGTACCACCTTTGTGAGACTTCAAAGACTTTGACATGGTTGAGATTTCCCTGGTGCATTCAGTCAGTGCTAATGAAAAGCCAGCCCTTCCTACACACACACACACACACACACACACACACACACACACACACACCTGGTTGTAAAAAGTTGCACAAACCTAGTCTTAAAACTTTGGGTAATGGAGTATAGAAAGCAAATTCCATCTCTCTCTCTCTTTCTGACACACACACACACACACACACACACACACACACACACACACACACACACACACACACACACACAGTCTAAAGTACCCCATGCATTCGGCACTAAACCGCTGTTCCCTGTGATCAAAGGCGATCGATGAATAATTGACAAGGCTCACTTTCCTTCTCAGCAGCTTTTCCTTTTTCTGTCCTACTCACTTGACTCCCTTTACGCTGATCCATCTTTCCTCTCTTATCCCTCCGTCTGACTCTCTTCCCCTCGCTCGGTCGGGGTTTTCCTCCTACTGTCCTGTATTCAAGCATCCTTCACAATGAGTCCATCGACTGTGTTTCATCTGGATAAAATGCATACACTACAAAAACAGTGCAGCTTTGGACGGTAGGTTGATTGGCACCTTGGAAAATTGTCCCTAGTGTATGAATGTGTGTGTGTCTCCTGTGATGGGTTGGCATTCCATCCAGGGTGTATCCTGCCTTAATGCCCATGGACGCCTGAGATCCGACCCGAAGGAAGCTCGGATTTAGCGATAGAAGAATGAATGAATGAATATGGTATATTGTGTACTGTATATTGAACAGTTGATATCCTCAATAATGATGGAGAGATAATGAATAGACGTGAGCCCTGATTACCGTCTGAGTCTGGTTTCTCTCTGGGATTCTTTCTCATTCTACCACAGGAAGTTTTTCTTTGCCACTGTTGTCACTGGTTCACGCATTAGTTAGAAACGTACTCATTTATCATGCTAAACTGTAAACAATGCATTTCTGCTTTGGGAATAAAGTCCATTGTTAAAAGTGTTATACAGGTCAATTTGAATTTAGTAGAATTAAATCTTTCACATATGAAATGATAGTATAATTATACTTCAGCACAAATGCAAATTAATATTGTCTATAAACTGCTGTTAGATAAAGTTATCCATCCACGAAATGTAGAGACATCATACCTGTATAATATAATATAATATGATATAATATAATATAGCATCATATAAGCTGTCAATAAATTATTTATTTAATTGTGATTAATCACATGTTTGACACGTGTTAAACCATAATTAATCACAACTTAATGTCTGTTTTAAATGTATCTTAAATTAATACTCGACTATAGAGCATGAGGACAAAATATTCTTGTAAATGTTTTACCGTAACGACGATGATGTGAATTAATCAAGTCATCAGGACACCAAACTTTTTCGATGTTTCCACACGGACGGATTTAATTGCCGGATTTAATTGTGTGTGCAACATTTGCATCACCGAAACATTAATTTGATGAAATGTTTTAAAAGCACAGATACGATCTCCTTACACTACAACGCAAAGAAAATCGACGGGATCGAAAAATGTTCCCACTTAACGCCACACAAGACACGACTGGACTGGAAATGTAACATAACAAGGGGGAGGAGCCATGCAAGTGGCTACTGATCGAAGAAGGGGCGGAGTTTAGACAAAAAGTTACAGCAACAAATAGCTCGAGCGAGTCAAGTAAAAAAAATGAGGGAATTTTCGTAAAAATGTTTCATTCACCAGTAACCTCGCTCTCGCTGCACGTTCAGACATGTGCGGCGGTTTATTTTATATATCGATGGTGCATCATTTATACTAATGATACAATGAGGGGGTGTAGCTCAGTGGTCTAAGGCGTTGAGTTACTGTTTGGGAGATCCGGGTTCGAGCCCCGGTATGGCAAGCTGCCACCCTTGGGTCCTTGAGCAAGACCCTTAACCCTCTGTGCTCCAGGGGCGCCGTATCATGGCCGACCCTACGCTCTGACCCCAGCTACCAACATCAAGCTGGGATATGCGAAGAAAAGAATTTCACTGTGCTGTAATGTTTATGTGACCAATAAAGGATATTATTATGATATATTTTCATGATAAAGTTGTGCAATGATAGGATAGAGAAGCTCTGTCTCATGAGAGGGTGTCTCCCTTTTCATGGGGCTTTTTCTGAGGTAAAAAGTCGATGGCTTTGGATTTCAGCACCGATGGTGGATTTTGGTGCATGATTTGAGCTTTTGTGGATCAGCAAAACAGATAATTAATGATTCAAAATGATTTCTTTTCAGTGAAGTTTATTCTATTTATTTCTGAGTAACAAGAAAGTTCTAAAGGGGCACGGTGGCGTAGTGGTTACCACGTTCGCCTCACACCGCCAGGGTCCGGGTTCGATTCCCGTCTCGGCCATGTGTGTGTGGAGTTTGCATGTTCTCCCCGTGCCTCAGGGGGTTTTGCTCCGGGTTCTCCGGTTTCCCCCGGTCCAAAAACATGCACGGTAGGTTGATTGGCACCTTGAAAAATTGTCCCTAGTGTATGAATGTGTGTGTGAATGTGTGTGTGTGCCCTGCGATGGGTTGGCATTCCATCCAGGGTGTATCCTGCCTTAATGCCCATAGACTCCTGAGGCTCCCCGTGACCCGAGGAAAGATCGGATAAAGCGGTATTTTTTAGAAGAGCTAGGTAGAAGTAGAAGAAGGAGAAGATGAATGAATGAAAGAAAGTTCTATAAATGTGTGAATAAACGTGCGTTGAGTTGAAGGTTTTTCATTTTGCTTATAATTGCAAATAAATGTCTGTGAGCGGCAGGAGTGTGTTTATCGCTTGGATTAGCAGTAAATTAGAGTCAGGTGTTTAAAGTCAGTGGGAAGGGAATCAAGTGTGTGTGACCTTCACGGGATGTGTTTACGAATGTTTGTCATGGAAGAAACTATGAAGGACATTTAGCATCATTTATACACCAGATAGTAAAAGCGCAGGTTTACATATACTTGCCATTCACATATATGTCATATTTACATATTTACATATCAAATACTACAGTTTATTTCTTGTGTTTATTTTTGACTTAATTTAAAGATGATTTGATTCTAATTGAACACAGAGTCATAGAGAATGCAAAGGGTTCACAAACTTTCAAGGACACAGTTTATACAAAGCAAGGTGAACAACAAACAGCACATGCAATACAAATGTGTACACAAAGGTATTCATGGAACAGGTATTAGCCGTTTGCTAAGTTGTTATTTGAGTTGTTTTACTATAAATCGTCCTACAAAGACCTAAACACGGTTAATATTTGTAACAAAAATGGCTTCCGGCTATTTTATTTCCCAGCATTTTCGTCTCTAAAGTCAATAGCATTAGTGTTAGCCGCTAACTGGGAAGTAGCTAGCGGCTAACGCTGTGGGTTGCTTATTGTTTTATTTTAGAGTTCACATGTTCATGAATTTTCTCCACAATTACATTCCTAATAAATAAATCAATAAATCAGTTGATATTGCTGCCTAAACATATCATTTCAGTACTTCAGTCATATGGCAATATTACAATTTCAGGAATTTAATAGAAATGTTCCATTTTTGCAAGCCTGATTGAAATTTATATTTAAATAAAAATTTAAGTTTAGTGTTACATATATATATATATATATATATATATATATATTATATGATATATATATATATATATAATATATATATATATATATATATATATATATATATATATATATATATGTATGTATTTATGTATGTATGTATGTATGTATGTATCTATGTATGTATCTATGTATGTATGTATCTATGTATGTATCTATGTATGTATGTATCTACTATGTAGTGTATGTATGTATGTAATGTGTGTGTGTGTGTGTGTGTATGAAGGTATGTAATGTGTGTGTGTGTGGTTAGGGTAGACTGTAAAAGAGAGGTCAGTTTGCATTTCCTAAACGGCTTAAAAAGTGAAATATGTTGAAGCAGCGTCTAAATGTGGAATGGTGCCTTAGGCGAGACAGAGTGCAGTGTTAATGACATACCGCACACAAGCCCTCACATACCGGGACTGACACCTCGGCTCAGGACATGAAAGCCCCTCTAATGCACCGTTCTCTAGTCCATTAGTGTAAATAAAGCAAAATGGCTTCAATAAATATCGGCCGGTGCGTATCACTTTCTCCCGCGCCGGCCTCTATCCAAACACAACTCCTGTTTCGTCTCTGTTTTAGCCTGCAGTGACAGGGGGGAAGAGTTTGAACTGTAATACAGTATATCCATTACAACATCTCCTCCTTTTTCCCTTAAAAGAAATGATGGAGACAGAGGGGTCGAGTTGATTTATGCTGAAAGAAGGAGGAACTGTTTACAGACTTTCTGTAGAGAGGAAGCTTTTAGAGGTCGTACTCACTAGGGGGTTGTGTCAATGCAGAAAAATGTGTATGTTTTTGTTTGATTATAATTCGGGCTGTATTTATACAGCGGGCTTGAGAATTAAAGATCCTGGAAGGGAAGAGACTCTCCTCTCGAGCGTTTCAGGCCCTCATCTCGGTCGCTCGTAGTCTTACAGTAAGCTAAGAGTAGCCGCCAGACAGTCCTTGCTGGCCAGACAGGAAGCTTGACTAACCTTTGACCCCTGTAATGTGTTAATTTAGTTCGGGGTTAGGAGTTCAGGTCATTCTTTTGGAGTGGGGGGGGGCTTGGGGCGACGTCAGGAATTGTTTTTATTCCTGTCCGATCTATCCAAAATGAAATTCCAGGGACTAAGGACAAGTCATCTCCTTGATAAGTAAAACTGCTGATGTTTTTATAAGGCTGTAAATACCATGTATTATTTTCCTATTCACTTTCATTTGTCCTTCATAAAGTTCCCATAATTTTATGATTCAATCATCTATATATATATATATATATATATATATATATATATATATATATATATATATATGGTGGTGTGTGTGTGTGTGAGAGAGAATTTTTTAATTGTTATTTTTGTTATAATAATAATATAGTTATATATATATATATATATATTATATATATATATATATATATATATATATATATATATATATATATATCTATATATCTATAGTGTGTGTGTGTGTGTGTGTGTGTGTGTGTGTGTGTGTGTATGAGATGAGGTTTATTATTTATTTTTTGTTACTTGCATTTTTAATTTTTGTTATAAGAATTTGTTATTATTAAAAAAAAAAAAAAAAATATATATATATATATATATATATATATATATATATATATATATATCTATATATATATATATATATATATATATACACATTTATGATGATTGCATCATCAGATTATGGGAACTTTATGAGATTAGGAAGGAAGGAGGAGATGAGGAGGTTTATTATTGTTGTAGATGGTTCTTATCTATATTTAGTTTATTTATCATATAACTCGTGCGCATTTGTCACACTTTGCTAGTAGATTAGTTTAAAGAAACATTGGTTACCCTCTGTGTCATTGCTCTCCCGTTTGTCCATTCACATTTTATTTCATTCAAGTTCTCCAGCTCCTCCCACTTCCAAAATTAAACAACGATGCACAACCATTCACATTCATACCTGTGCATGCAAGTGTTTACTGATGATGTCTGAAATTATACTCTAGCACTGAAATTGCATAAATATTACATTATTACATATTAATGCATTGATTACAAATAACCTAGATATTACTTATTACATATGCATATATTGCTCAATCAGTTCTTTTATTACGAATATTCAGTTCCGATGTAATTCAATAGTCGATTTAATTCCATTTCTTTTTAGCAATGACATAAATAAATGTTTTTTTTTTTAGACCAAATCATAGAGGTGACATCGAATTTTCTTTTCTTTTTCCCAACATGCAGCTATTTAGGGTTCCTCCAGCTTCTCCCGCCTCCAAAAGCATACCAGGAGGTAGACTGTATCTCATTGAGAAGGGGTGTACATAGTTCACTGTGAGGGATTCCTGTAGGGACCATGGAATTGTAATTCACACCAAATAATTCATTTGTTATAATAAATTGTCAATCATCCGGGTCTCCTTTTTGGCTGCGCTATTAGAGTCCTAACAGTTTAATTCAGTCTGACATCAATACAATTTAGGTAAGAAAAATTATACCGTTGGTCACTTTGAACTCACAGTGACTCACACACACACACACACACACAAAACAAACAAATGCTTGAACAAACTAGCCTGCCCTGTCAGCTCGTTACGTCTGAACCTTAACCCTGAATTAACGTCCTTAATGATGTTTGAAGTATTCCTTGCAGTCTTCGCATTAGTGTCAAAGAAACAGCTGTGATATCAGAAGGCATGTTTATGTTGGCGTTGTTCTTGTGCTTATTATGTGAGTTGTTTTTTTTAAATTATTATTTATTTATTTTTTTGAATAATCAGAAGTACAATCACAAAAACATATTACTGAATCATGGCAGACGATATAAAATATAATGGAATTGTAGAAAGGTTAGTAGCTTAGTAGATAGCTTAGTGGTTAAGGCATTGCACATGAAGGTCCTTATCATGTCAAGTTGCCACTTCTGGGCCCCTGAACGAGGCCCTTAAGTCCATAGCTGCTTTATGAATGCGATAAATGTAACAGACTCCGGATACGGTGAGTCTGTAATGAATATACTCTTTCCCTGCCGGCAAGTTGACGCCTAACCACAAAAGAATATCGATAATGGCAGGTAAATGTTTACTCGGACATTGTCCTCATTAGAGTCGGGTGTCATTTTAAATGTGTCGATTCCGATTCTTATCGAATTCCCAGTTTCGATTCCAAACGGTGAACCAACTGCAGATTCTTAGTCATGTGGGTCGTGACCCCTTGCATCATATTAGTTTATTACAATAAATAAACTTGGCTTTGTCTTCTGTTTTAACAAAGTGGTCCATCGTGTAACGCCGATGTTTAGATGACCACATAAGGTCCTGGCAGATTGGGTGCATTGAAGGTCCTGGAAGATTGCCAGGTGGAAAAAAATAAATGCATCGATAAGAGGAATCGAAATTTGTATTTTAGAACAAGTGTCTGATTCTTAATCTTAAATAATGAAGATTTTCCAAGTGATTTTCCATTCCCAACCGTAGTCCTCATTCCTTCCTAGTATTTAAAGGCTTTTGAACTTTTTGATACTGAAACCAAACCTTTTAATGAGCCCAATGACTGTAGAAGAGTCTGAGAATTCGATTTGCAATGCGGCCAGAGTGATAAAAATCTATAACGTATACAGTTTTCATTAGTTAAAACCGTATATCACTTCGCCAGATTGTATTTGAGAGAGAATAGCTTTTATTTGGCACATATACATTACAGCAGAGTGAAAGTGTCTCTTGGCATATCCCAGCTCCTTTGAAAAATGGGGTCACGGTGCAGAGTACGGCACCCCTGGAGCACAGAGGGGTTAAGGGCCTTGCACAAGAGTGGCAGCTTGGCAATACCCGTGTTCGCATACCCCCCCCCCCCCCCCCCCCCCCCCCGCCCCGTTCCCCTCCGATCTGCCGGTCAGTAGCACTTGTGCTACACCCCTCCCCCTGGAAAAAGGGACAATTTGATATGGGTGTGGTCTATGTTTCTTCTCCAGATCCAATCAGTTTTGTTCAAATAAATAAATAAATAAATAAATGACTGCTGACTCATTGAACCCCACTCCAGAAGTAGTGCCCAAATTCAGTTTTTATTCAAAGGACTGCGTTTGAGACCCAGTCTCCATGATACCATCAGCAGTCATGTTTACTCTGGCATTGTCCCCTTTCCTGTCCTATGATTGGCGCCTGGGTTGTGTTATGAGAATGACCATGGTGTCCCATGGGAGGATCTCTGCGCGCACCAGTGCCCCCACGGGACCCTCTCAAAAATGCATTAGTAAATTA
Organism: Kryptopterus vitreolus; assembly: GCA_030449085.1. Taxonomy (NCBI): domain Eukaryota; kingdom Metazoa; phylum Chordata; class Actinopteri; order Siluriformes; family Siluridae; genus Kryptopterus; species Kryptopterus vitreolus. Next base: position 13,783,518 of record JACRUU010000008.1, on the reverse strand, counting down.
ACGTCCTCTTGGGGAACACTTCTCAACTCTGGTGGAGTTAACCTGCAGCCTCGCAGGGTCAGGAATCGATACGGTCGCGTTTCGATCGGCTAATGATAGCCTTAGCGGCGGCCAAAGAAAATGCCCTTTAAATAACTATCTTGAGAAAACAGGAACCCGGAATCTTTCATTTGAAATTTCTTTCTTTCTTTCTTTTTCTTTTCTTTCTTTTTTTCTTTCTTTCTTTCTTTTTTCTTTTCTTTTTTCTTTCTTTTTTCTTTTTTCTTTTCTTTTTCTTTTCTTACATATTATGCTCATGCCGTGTAATGCAGTCTGGATTTCTTCTTCTGATAGACACTGGAACTTAACAATAGAAAGGTGGCCTCCAGATATTAAGATTTCATTTCAGAAATGTTTTTTTTTATACATTGCATTTTGATCACAATCAATAGGGCTGTGTTATTTTTGGCGGGCCAGACAGCAAGGTGTGTGTGTGTGTGTGTGAGTGAATGTGTATGTATTCTTGAAAAAGAAAGGCTGTGGTTGGAATGTTAGGAAGTGCTTCACATGCTTTGCATTAAGTATGTAATAAAGTGGTTGACATTAACATGCAGCCATTCATACTCCAGAAAGGACATGTAGGACTTTTGGATTGTTTTGATCGTTCTATTCTGGTGTTTGTGTGTGTGTGTGTGTGTGTGTGTGTGTGTGTGTGTGTGTGTGTGTGTGTGTGTGTGTGTGTGTGTGTGTGTGTGTGTGTGTGTGTGTGTGTGTGTGTGTGTGTGTGTGTGTGTGTGTGTGTGTGAGTGTGTGTGTGTTGTGTGTGTGTGTGTGTGTGTAGTGTTGTAACTTGTGATTGTGATTTCATGTTTCTAATACTATAACTATTACTGTAACATATGTTAGAATTATATACATTTCTCTCAACATACCTCCCTTTAGTACAATTATTAATTAAGTAATATTTATTTTATTCCGGAAATTATTCTTTAAATATTAATTTCTTGTTAATTAATACATTTCTTGTTCATTTCAATGTTACTTTCATATTGGTTGTTTCAATTGTAAAATTTGGGACGTGGCTCCTTTAAGAATTCTGTTCCGGTTGCTTTCTATCTTTATTCCGTAAGAATATTCCGTACGGTAATATA